>CM043021.1:4885758-5456146 GCA_023690525.1 Holotrichia oblita
TTTCTGCTTATGAGCCCGTTTACTTCGCGAGAGGAGATTTTTGCATACAATACTCTTCAACTTCACGCCTTCGCGGAACCGTTAACTCTAGGTATACGCTTATCGGAGATATTTTTGATGATGCATTATATCCTATTGTGATTAGCGCTCTTGATTAAACTTAATACACATATGTATAATATATTTTTAATACAATTATATAGAAATTATATAATCTTACCTAGTATTTCAAATTATGTAATCTAATACATGAAACCGCTTCTTTTACATATGCATATGCTCACTGGACGTATTAAATTGTGCCAGAAGAATTCTTAATTTTTCCTTTAACGCTCCTATTGTTTGGTATCGTGTGTAATTGCTCTTTAAAGACCGCTCACCAGGTAACTAACTTTCTATTAATTTAATACAATTTAATATACAGGTATGCAATATATACAGTAGTATCCAAAATTTATACCTATATATGTACATAGGTACTAAATAAAATAGAAGCTTAATCATAGGAAATGCACGTCTATTCCCTCTTCTATCACTTCAACATGATTGATAGTTGAGCTCGTATCAGTACAAGCATTTTGTAGAATGCAGACGGTTCGTATTCCGATAAGCTAGATAAGCGAGGTGCCTAAATTGGTGTCAGGTCGATCCCGTACTCTAAATTGTCTCTTTCCTTTATATTGTTTAAACTTCACCTGTTTGTCGTTACCTGTTCGATTAGTTTGTTTCGCTTAATTTGCCGTTGCAGGTCGAAATTAAAATATTTCCTCATTATTTGGTTTAAATTTATTATTAACTTTGTTAACTTATAAGATTTGCAGGCGTTGAAACAATTTGACAGTTATGGGAAGTCAATCATTTAAACCCTATTGAAGCTATAACAAAAGAACTTTTCAAAGCTTGAAACAGTAATAAACTAAGTGCTTTTATAGTTTGACAACTTAAACAGTTAAAAATTATATTTTATAATGTGCTAACTGTCATTTTGTTTTGGTAATTAAACCATCAACGTTGTCGATTTGACAGGAGTAGAAGCATCGATTTATTTTACAATTTCACAGCACTGTAATCTACATAGTTTAAAAATTACAATTATCATAACTGGACAAGTGTAGCTGAAACGGTAAAAAATATACGTTTTAGGATGTGCCAACTCCCATAAATGTTTTAATAGTTTGACAGTTTGTCAGCCATAATAAGAAGAACGGGTCGATGGCCGCAGTGGTTAGGCTGCTGACTATTGTTGTGAGAGGACGGTAGGTGCCGGGGTTCAATTCTCTGGAGGGACGGTGACATTTTTTCAGAGAGTTTAATCCCGGATCGACTTGCCATTCGCTGTTGGGAGCAAAGTGATTAACAGCGCGGCATCATAAAAGGCGATATGATGCTGTCACAAAGCCATTTAAACACAACTTACACACACTAAACTACACCGCAAGAGTTGCACTGATAGCCAGACAAGTAATACAGCTTACGGAGTCACTGCAACTAAGCACCCACCACACATCAAAAAAAAATGCTCAATATAGTAAGAAGTGACTGCGTTTATATTTTGATAATTACAGCGTCAGAATTACACTTACAATTTAAGAGCTAGCAGATATATTTTGACAGTTACAGTTATCAAAAATAAGAGAAAATATTGTCTGTCTCTATAATTAGAAATGTTAGGAATCTAACAACGCTTTACAGTTTGATTGCTGTAATGACAGTATCTTGTCAAAAAATGGGAAAAACGAAAGGTTTTTACAATTTGACAGCTGTCAAAAATATTTTGACAGTTACAGTTATCAAAACTAAGAAACGATATTGTCTCTATAGTTAGAAATCTTGGAAATCTAACAACGCTTTACAGTTCAATGGCTGTAATGAAATTATCTTGTTAAAAATGGGAGAAACGAAATTTTCTTACAATTTGAGAGCTGTCAAAAATATGTTGACAGGTGCAATTATCAAAACTAAGAGAAAATATTATCTCTATAATTAGAAATGTTAGAAATTTAACAACGGTCTACAGTTCGATTGCTGTAACGAAAGTCTCTTGTCAAAAATGGGAAAACAACATATTCTTACAATTTGATAGCTGTCAAAAATATTTTGACAGGTGCAATTATCAAAACTAAGAGAAAATATTGTCACTACAATTAGAAATGTTAGACACCTAACAACGCTGTACGGTTCGATTGCTGTAATTAAAGTATCTTGTCAAAAATGGTTTTACAATTTGACAGCTGTCAAAATGGACAGTTACAGTATCAAAACCAAGAGAAAATCTTGTCTCTATAATTAGATATGTTAGAAATCTAACAACACTTTACAGTTCGATGGCTCTAATGAAATTATCTTGTTAAAAATGGTAGAAAACGAAATGTTCCTAAAGTTGACAGCTGTCAAAAATATGTTGACAGTTACAGTTTTCGAAACTAAGAGAAAATGTCTCTATAATTAGAAATGTAACAACGCTTTTTTACAGTTCGATTGCTCTAATGAAATTATCTTGTTAAACATGGAGAAAAACGGAATGTTCTTACAATTTGACAGTTACAGTTATCAAAACTAAGAGAAAATATTGTCTACATAATTAGAAATGTTAGAAATCTAACAACGCTTTCCATTTTGATCGCTGTAATGAAAGTATCTTTTCACAAATGAGAAAAACAAAATGTTCTTACAATTTGACAGCTGTCAAACATATGTTGACAGTTACAGTTTTTTAAACTAGGAGAAAATGTCTTTATAATTAGAAATGTAATAACGCTTTTTTACAGTTCGATTGCTGCAATGAAATTATCTTGTTAAAAACGGAGAAAAAGGGAATGTTTTTACAATTTGACAGTTACAGTTATAAAAACTAAGAAAAAATATTGTCTATATAATTATAAATGTTAGAAATCTAACAACGCTTTACAGTTCAATGGCTATAATGAAAGTTGTCTTGTAAAAAATGGGAAAAATAAAATGTTGTTATAATTTGACGCTGTCAAAAATATTTTGACAGTTATAGTTGTCATAACAGAGAAAAAATGCCGGTTTTTGTAATTTGACAACTCTTTGACATAGAGTAATAAATACAGTAACATGTTTTAAGAAAATAGGTGTCTTTGTAAATGTTTTAATAACTGCTTCTTACAAACTAACGTTAATTTGTCAAAACGGGGAGACTCGATTGTTGATTTTTTAATTCTGTCCGAAAAGTCGAAAAATAACTGCTATTATAACTTGACAGCTAATAAATATAACGTTTGCAAGTGCAACTAGTGTTTTATTACAACTTGATAATAATTGTCAAATTTGAAAAAGTCTGATTTTACAATTTAACACCTATCAGAAATATTACGACTATTCTATCCATTAAAACCGTAAAAATGCTGTATTATACAGGGTGGGGCTGCCGCCCTAACAGCATACAAGCCTTACAAGAAACAATACGCCTAGAAATAGGTCGCATAGCGGAAGAGATGCTTCAGAGGGTGATGCAAAACTCCAATATCCAACACCATCGTTTGCAAGATTGGCAAGGGAAAAAAATACTGTTTTTATAATTTGACACCTGTCAGGTACACCATGACAATCCCACATATTAAAACTTTAATAAAAGTGTACTAGTTGTTATAAATATTTTGACAGGTGTAACAGTTAACTAGTGAAACTGTTTTTAGATAATTAGGTTGTGATTTTTTATTAGTCTAGTTGCGTTAGACATTATTTTTGGAACAGGTTGTATAAATTAATTCTGATGCATTTTTTTGCGAATTCGTAAAATATTTTAAACTGTTTAGTATGATCGTAGGAGTTTCGCAAACAAAAAAAGAAACAAATTCAGTAAGATGTTTTATATAAACAAAAATTAACTTCCGCAATTTCAGCTATTAAATGTAATTTAAATACCAACTAATATCCCTTTCACTTAACTTTCGAAATGAAATACGCACACTTTAATAAACTATTTAATAAAGATACCTTCATCTGTAACATTCTCTACATATTATATGTATTTATATAGGTAGTAGTTTTTAAATATAATACTGTAATTATTCAAGCAACATGCCTGCTTAGATACACACCGAGCATTATCTAACTTTCGTGTGTAATACAATAATAACAGGGAACACAATGCCATTATCATGACAAAACTCACGCAATTGTTTGGCTCATTATTCCGAAAACAACAATCAAATGGACCGGGCATTGTTCAAACGACCGCAAACACAAAATTTAATTCGAAAATTAAGCAGAAACCCGAGCATTTATCTTCGGAACGTAATTGCGGACAATTATAGACAATTATAGTTTCGACCAGCCTGTTAATAATCGCTGCCGTATATATTGTTTTTGCATGATGTTTCTTTTTCTGTTTTTTTTGTGTGTGTGTTCCTTTTCGTTTCGACGACGAAATTGCTATAAGGACGAATTGATCCGGACGAAAATAGTAATTTAAAAACGGAATTTATCGTTGAGGATTTGAATTTGGTACACTCCTAGATAACTTTATGTGGACATTAACGACTGATACTGACTTGCAAACATTTTAAGAACAATTCAGATTTAGATAGTCAAATCGCTTGAAAATAACACAATTAAAACACCGTTTATATCTTCTTCGTTATGCACATTATACATCCTAACAATTTGTAACATCTTCTACAAAATATCACCTACCGATCATCAACAATCGGAACAGTTCCAATATGAACGCATTTTTTGGCTTTCTGCAGCCATTAATTAATCAAAACGAGATATAAATTAGATTGAGACTAAGCTCTTGAGACTCACGATGGTATGTGGCGTCAGCGGAACTATGCCATTAGAGCACCCACCCGGACAGAATCCGAGTGTCAACACAAAAAGAGAGAATTTGACGAATACAAGAGGTGTAGAGGGACAACTCGCATTAACGTACACCTCGTTGCATCAAAGCAAAATTTGAGTCCGAACTAGCGTTCATATTAGGTAGTTCCTTCATTTAACGCAATACTCAAACCTTCTATATGAACAGACCTACTAAACCATCAACAACAAGACAAAGATCTCCTTAAGTAACTTACTTCAAAACGTGGACCAGCATTTAACGTAATACCCAAACTTTCGATATTAAGCGAGCTACCAAATCATCAACAGTAAGACAGAGATCTCCTTAAGTAGCTTAACATTTATTTCAAGACGTGGACCAACATTCAACGCAGTACCCAAACCTTCTACCGGAAACAATCTACCAAACCATCAACAATAAGACAAAGATCTCCTTAAGTAGCTTAACACTTATCTCAAGACGTGGACCAACATTCAACGCAATAACCAAACATTCGAGATGAACCGACCTACCAAACCATCAACAATAAGAACAGTTCTAATATGAACGCTTTTTTTGGCATTCTGGAGCTATTAATTAGCCCAAACGGGATATAAATTAGATTGAGACTGTCCCTTTTGAGACTCTCACGGTCGTCAAACCTCTCTAATCGGTTGATAGACCCTCACGAGGGTATGCAATGTCAGCGGAACTATGCCATTAGAGCACCCACCCGGACAGAATTCGAGTGTCAACACAAAAAGAGAGAATCTGACGAACACAAGAGCTGTAGAGGGACAACTCGCACTAACGTACACCTCGTTGCATCAAAGCAAAATTTGAGTCCGAACTAGCGTTCATATTAGGTAGTTCCTACTGTTACACCGCAACTATCATCTCCAGTAATAATGTGATTCACAACCTATCTTTTGATAACTTCCATTCGTAATTTCAAGAGAAACGATTCCCAACAAGAATTCAATTCGTCCGCTGTAAAATACCACAACGGTCTCTGTAGATGTTACCTCTACCGTTGTCAACGGTCAACTGAACTGAGTTTGAGATGTTATTGTGACGTCAATGTGACGTGTGGAAGTTATAAAAATGTCATTAAGTCTGTATTGTTGTTATTTCGTAATTATGTTATTTTATAATGTATCGAGTAATTAAAAGTAAATAGAAAGAATAAATAATGTTCTATTGCAGAGAAAGAAAGCGATATACAGGGTGTTTCAATAGTGCGGTATCGGTCGGTATATCGATACCTGTTGAAGATAAAAAAAACTTTTAAAATGAGTGATTTCACTCTTAAAAAGGACGATAGGTTAAAATTGCTTTCGTTTATACAGGGTGTTTCGTTTATACATCCTTTAAAATGCAAAAATGCATATGACACGAATGTCAGTGGTTCTTTAGTTGCAATTAGTATGCAATTAATATTTCTCTATTTAGTCGTGTCCGGATACCTTTTAAGGTCACCGTACATACGCGAAATTCCTCTTCAAATTGGTAGAAATGTGAGAATTTGTATATCTGCAACTTATATAAAATACGTATCTACATATATATAGGTGTTTTATGCGAATCCGTTTGAAGATCAAAAGCTCCGAGATTGAGAGAAGGGGAGTTAGGATAAAAGATCAACGCTTTCTTTGAAACGGCGTGAATATATCTTGGAGATTGTGTCTCTTCTTATCTTTGATGGATTTTATAATTTGCAAGATCCGTGTCTCATGTAAATATATATATATACATCTTCTTTTATATTTCCGCGTTTGAACTTAAGAAATAAGAATTTGTCTATAAAGAAAAAAATTCGATAAGATTCAACGAGGACGTAAACGATGTAATAAATTCACTGTTTATATAGCTCGCTAAACGCACGAGATCTAACTTTTCCCTCTAAATCATAGATAATGAGATGTGTGATGGCAGGAAGGAGTTAAGTCGTGTCACGGTATCCAAACAACAGCCAGACGTATACACGGACGAAAACATTATAGTACTGCGTTGAATTGGGTGTATGTGTGGAAGTGCACAATCCCATTTCAACGAGAGCATTAGAGACGTGAAGTGTACATCTCCCTGTGTGCTCTCTGGGTACTTAAATGTTAATTTACTGCGAACTAGAACTTCTCAGATCTTGAACACGACTTGCTTCTTAAGACAATGGGTAGTCAGGCTATGTTAAATACAAACATTTTACAGTTGGCTGCACAGGACTTTAAGGTTTACTATTATGTATGTATATGTGTGTGTGTTTTGTTATTTCGAAAATCCCGAATACGTATCTCCAGGACTTTACAAAATATAGAGTCAGATTAATTTAATAATAACCATTGATTGCCCGAAATTTTGAAACCAATTCTTTCTAACAATAAATAGAGCCATTTTTCTGAAGCTTACAACAAATCCTTTATCAATCTTGTTCTTCAATATAACCCTCGAAGACATAATAATAAGGGTCAGTGGAATCAATAGGAAAGGAACAATCTTCATAAAAAGTCATCATCAATGCTTGGCTTATAATGATGATGATGATGTAATATTAATCAACAGAAACAAGAAGACGGCAAAAAATGAAGGATTATACATAAACGAAGACAAAAGCAACTTCATTCAACTAAGGGTCAACCAGGAAACAGAGGAAGGAGGACTATAAGTGAAAAATCAACGACGAAGAGAGCTTGATGTTTAGGAAACTAGACAAGAAAAGATATTCTAGTGGATTACATAACATTTTAGGATCTAAAGCAGGTAATGAGCAAAAGAATGTAAACAAAAATTGAATTTTTTGAAATGAAGAAGATTACGTAGGATATTCGGAGACAAAAAATGGAGGTTGGTGAACAAACGAAGAAATATCTGAAATGAATAATGAACCAATAATAATAATGTGGTGAAGTCAGAACGATTGTAATGGGCAGGATATCTGGAAAGAATCTGAAGAAGAAAAGGGAGAAAAAGGCGACCCAAAGTGGAGAGAAGCTGTATGAGAAGCAGATGAAGGACTGGTAGATGTAGATTTGTAGACTTGAAATGAGGGTGATATTGCGCTGCGACCTATTGATCTATTGTGCCCCCTTGCGTGAGCTGTAAGCTGCTGGGGGTATGCCCGCTCCTACAGCTTCCCATCCAGTCCAAGAGCTTTGATAAACTGCATTAGCTGTGATGGTTTCAGAGAAGGTATGTCTTCTTCGTCTATAACGTCTTTACCGAGATGGCTGGCTCGAGTTTCTATGATGGCGGTGCAGTAAGATGTCAGGTGTTCCGGATTTTCATCCTCATCCCCGCAGAACCTGCAGTCGCTATTCTGTTTTAGACCTATCCTTGCCATGTGTTCACCAAGGTGACAGTGCCCTGTAAGGAACCCTGTGAGGATGCGCAATCTATTCCTGCTAAGTTCCAGCAAAGTTTTTGCTCTATGCTTATTGTAGTTTCCAAGGAAGATCTTGGAGTGTCTCAGACCAGGAAGATTCTTGAAGAGGATGATCCCCATTCTCTCTTTAAGTTCCTTTTTGTAGGTGCTCGTCCCTATACAACAGAACGGTTCAGGTCCCACAAACGGAGTTGTAGCGGCCTTTCTTGCTAGTGAATTAGCTTCTTCGTTGCCTCTGATTCCAGTGTGTCCTGGTACTCAGTATAGTGCAACTCTATTATTCTTGCCCAGGTTGTTTAATCTATCAAGACATTCCCAGACCAATTTCGAGCTGATCGTGTTAGAGCTCAGCGCCATTAGGGCCGCTTGACTGTCGGAGAAAATTGCAATGCTCTGCTTCCGATAGTTCCTATCAAGGTTCAGTTAAGCACATCTTCCAATTGCATTGACCTCCGCTTGGAAGACGCTGGGGTATGTCCCCATTGGCTCGGAATATCTGGGTCCTGGCCCAAATATGCCTGCACCTGTTCCTTTATCGGTTTTAGACTCGTCCACATACCACTTGATAGTGTTTTCCTTTAGGGAGTACGTAGAGTGTTCTCCTACCCACTCTCTCTTATTACTTAGCTTGGTGAGGAAATTCCTTTCAAAGCTATATTCCTTGACCATTTCATCATTTGGTAGGCTTATAAGTGGGGAGAGCCCGGCTTGAGATGTCCATGCTCTCTGGTGCGGAGTCTCGCCCCTTCCAGTCCCCGCCCTGGTCAGTCTGTGCATAGACAAGGGCCGCTCCCTCCACCACTATGTGTAAGGGGAGAGTTCCAAAATTACCTCTAGGGCCGCAGTTGGGCATGTTCTCATTGCTCCGGTGATGCATACACATGCCAGCCGTTGCAACTTGTCAAGGGTATTCCTGATTGTAACTTTGAATGAAGGACTGGAGACAAAAAGCACTGGACAGAAAGGAATGGAAAGATGCCATATATATATATGGACCTAAACGCTCTATTATATAGATGTCGGTTCTTGCTTATAAAATACAAAACAATGGCATGGGAGGGATCTGAAGGAAAAAAGGAGAAGAGAGCAACCTAGAAGAAGCTGGAGGAAAGCTACAAAGGAAGATATAAGGAAGAAGCAGATAAAGAACTGGAGATAAAAGGCACCGGATAGATAGGAATGAAAAAAAAATCACACAGCTATGGGTCTCAAAATGGCGGAAAAGTAATGTCATAATTTGAATTGGCTGCCATTTCTGCACATGGCGCCGAAAATGAAGAATTATTGTCACTGCTTATTTAACAAATTTCGTCCTTGTCGTAGTGTTCCATGTGCTCGAACAATTAAGCGTTTGTGTGAGCACCTCGTGCAAACTGGGTCAACTACAGATGTTGCAAGAAGTGACCGGCCTCGTAGTGCTCGTTCGAACGAGATAATCGCTGCTGTTGCCGACGACGTCAGAGAGGCATCAGTAAACGTTCGTTGTAACGAATTTTGTTGAAAGCTTTGAAAATGTTCCCCTTACAAAGTGCAAACTGTTCACGAATTGCTGCCTGATGACCGTCTGACAAGGTTAACTTTCTGCCATGATGATTTGGTATCAAAAATCATCAAACAAAATTTACGTTTTTGGGTCACAGAGAATCCACATGAAATGCAAGAAAAGGCATTGCATTCCCTCAAAGTGACTGTTTGGTGTGGTATTTGCAGTGAAAAAGTGATTGGTGATCGTTACAGGTAGATTGCAGCATTGGGTCTCGATCATTGTTGGTTTCAACAGGACGGAGCAACCGCCCACACAGCCAATTTCCAGATCGAGTGATCTCTCGTTTTGGAGATTTGAACTGGCTCTCCAGATCGACAGATCTATCAGCATCAGACTTCTTCCTTTGGGGCTTTTTAAATCTTGCGTTTACCACAATACACCGCTAATCTTGCAAGTCTTGAAAGAGCTAACATTCAAGAAAAAATCGTCAATTTGGAGCCAGATGTTTTGCAAGCAACAATTCAAAGTGGTGAGGTGTCATCAATTTTGCACTGTCAAATAAAGTTTTTATGAAAACAGAACTACAATTCTATTCTTCATACAGTCGCATACTAGAAAAGAAATTATCAAAGAATCACGACACCCAAAATAAAGCGAGATGGTTGCATCAACAACCTTCTGGTCTTCTTTATCTGGTTCCAATTTCAAGATGGTACCGTTTCGCAAATTTGTCAACAGATCCAAGATTATTGTCACCATTTTGTTAAGTATGCTTGATTGCCAGAAAAAACGTTTGTTCTGTATCTTTGTCTGCTTTCCTAAAACATTGACGTGGGTGGAAGCGAGCCATATTCCACCATAAAGCAGAATCAACCACACTTTCGCAAAATATCTTTCTATTTTGAATTTAGCATCATAAATAATGAATTCCAGTGCAGTTTGGATCGGACATGAAGATTATTTTGTTCAGAAAATTAACCTGAAACACATTAAGTCTTCAGAGAGATAGGGTACCTTTAACTAGTGGAAATTTTAAGCCGTGGAGGGTGGTGAGGTTCATGAATGTCTTAGGAAACATCGTCCAGAATAATACACTCAAATGCTTTTACTTTGAAGAAGATTATCATTCACCAACATCTGAAGAAACCTCAATAACAATAGACGAAGAGTCCTTACGTCCATGAAGCACAACTTTCCGTAAATATGGTGAGGCCCTTTCCTTGAGCAACAATTCGTCTTTTGCAGTTACATTATTTAGCTTTTAGTCGTACACGTATTTATTTGATTGAAGACTTTAAAAAACAGAATCACTTTCTAGTTTAAATTGCTTAAAATGTTTAATTGAATCTAACAAAAGTCTTGGGACATCAGGATTTCCCAAGCATAACCGTAAAACATTTTTGAGATGATCTGCAAGTTCCTTTTCTTGGTATCATGAAAACAATTTGAGTTAAACCTTAAAAAAGGACTCTTTCCATTATTTTCCCTTAAGCATTCTTAAAGTCTAAATTGAAGGTTTATTGTTCAAACTTTTTTTACCACCCCTTGCACCTGTTGTGGCTGCTTTCAACTGTTCCCTCAGATAAAAATTATTTTTTAATCTAGCCACCATGAATTCTTGGCTCTCTGGAAAAAGATCTCCTATAAAAAATGAGTAAATAATGGTTGATTTTTATACCAAAATGTTTCCCCTATTTATTAGAGTGTTTGCATCTTGGGTAATAACCATGCTGAACTTAACTTCCTTCTTCTTTTGCTGCCAATACTCGAAACTGGACTGGATTTTTTATGATTTCAAGCTAAATCATTGCCAAAGTTAATAATAAGATTACCGAAAATTATTTACAGAATAATGTTGGGAGCACCTCTACAAAGATCAAAAATCAATCTCCCTCATTCCCGCTTCACCTCCCCTAAAAAAAGCGAAATACAAAACAGATCACATAATAAACAGTAATGAAATGAAACAATCGACTATCGTATAATTTCATCAACTAAGAAAAGGATTGGATCTTCTATAATAATCGGTTCGGGCTATGGAAGTGGGTGATGTTGTTTTCCATATTCCTTAATGGGAAAAATAAAAACAAATGAAGACGACGAAGAACGGCAAATAAAACGAAATGAAACGAAAAAAGAAAGACAAAACACAATCGTCTACAATTCGAGTACGATATTGCTTCGGCCAGCCACTCTTCTATTTTATTCGATATTAATCTCGACGAATAAAATAAATTGGCTTTGAAAGATCACGTAAAAGGATTAAACACAGCGTTTTCATCTACGAGATGAAATCTTTTACTTACCTCATTTTAAATATTACTTTAATGTTTTCGCTTTAGCGTCGGCCAATTCGAATTGCGAGCGCAGAGATGGGTAATGTTATCGAAGATTTCGTCTGGGCGACTGTGACAGATCAAACTCGGACTCTTATTTTGTCATTACGACCGATTCTATAACTGGTATTATGATGAAATGTGATTATCCCTTTGGAGTTTTCTATTAAAAACTCTTTTCTCCCACAGGCTACAGCATGGCGATCTTCACGTTTATGATTGGTCCGTTCACGACGGTAATGCAGGCACATTAAAAGCGTTCAAAAACGTAAGGAGGAACAAAAAAAGAGGCAGTGGAAATAATAAAATGCCACCTCAATTATTATTTGAAAACGTTGTAGTTGTATCAGACATGATTATACAGTGACGATCAAAAGTTTCGTTTCGTTTCTCTCGTGTAATCTAGTAATAATACTTCAAACTAGGTCAAGATCGAGGAGGGTCATTCAAGTTTAATTTGAAGATTATTTAAAATAGTTTCCTTCTGAATCGAAACGATTTCCTTTCATTACCAATTTCAGTTTGGTCGCACGGAATCAAATCTGATCAATACGGTGGATGATCGATAACAATGATGCCTTTTTGGGCAGGAATCCACGTACCATGATGGCTTTGTGCGATGATGCTCAATATTCCAACGATTTGATTCTAAAAAAATTATTTTGAATCGAAAAAAACGACCACCATTGTCTTGATTTTGATCTTCTCTTTTGGCTCTTCAGTTGACTTCCATCCAACATACTGATGTAGGATACTGTTTAAGAAGTGATCCATCCAGTTTTTTACCACACTTAATGAATTTTAAAACTTGTTTTTGATATCAAATTCAAAAAGATAAACGTTGAACCTTTCTAGGCGATAACAGGCCAAAGTACATTCTTCTTTTAGGCGTTGCTATTAGGAATGGTTCTAAATCAATAGAGTCCTCAAGTCTCTTTTGATTCCTTTTTATTCCAATGCCTAATTTTGCAAAGAATACAAAAAAATCTCTTAGCGAAACATCACAATCTTTTGTGGGCTCGATTTGCGAGCATTTGCGATAATGGGCCGAAATAAATTTTGGAATAATGTTCGATTAAATAGTTTGTTAGCTCCCAACTTCGAGTATATTGCTGTTGTCACATCTTTACGATTTACAAACGAGATTTCGCCAGTTTCTTTAAACGTCTTTGTCTGCAGCATCTTAATAATCATTCTTCTTCCTACTTCAAACGTTGAGAGCCTTTTTTTCTGTTTGATTTGCACTTCCCATTTTAAACTATGTATTCCTACTTTTTGTTTTCTTCTTTTGGGCGTTGCTTATAGGAATGATGCTGTATCAATAGAGATCTCAAATCTCTTGATTCCTTTTTATTTCAATTTTGCAAAGAATACAAAAAAATCTCTAGACAAAACACCACAATCTTTTGTGGGCTCGATTTGCAAGCATAGATGACACTAATTGAGGTTATGTCACAGATAAATGACATGAAAGTCCCTATGCAGGGCCTTTAGGACATTTTTAACATGTCTTTGCAATGAACTGAACTCTCCAATCTTTTTGGTCGTCTTCTGTTTACTCAAAATCTTCCAGGTCAAAATTCTATAGACTGTGCTTTTCGATACACACAGCGGTGGCTTCGAAGAATTTCGTTGACTTTCGTTGTTTTTTGGCAGGCACACAATGACAAGAAATTCTGATACATTAACCAGAACTGAAGACAAAAAGAGAAAGATCGAGTGGAAGTTGTACAAGATTCATTACTAGGGGGTTGAGTCATAGATTTTGTAATTTGGGTCCTGATTAAAAAGCCCAATCTTCGCAATGAAAGGCAGGCTATCAATTATGATTCAATAGAGCACGCCAAGCTCGCGGTGATGCTCCATTATCTGTGTTCTCTTTGACGCCAAGAAGGTGTTGGTCATCATGCATAAACTTCT
This sequence comes from Holotrichia oblita, assembly GCA_023690525.1. Classification (NCBI taxonomy): domain Eukaryota; kingdom Metazoa; phylum Arthropoda; class Insecta; order Coleoptera; family Scarabaeidae; genus Holotrichia; species Holotrichia oblita. Next base: position 4,899,669 of record CM043021.1, read on the forward strand.
TAATCCCCAACATCCTATTTTTGTCGTTTTGAGGTACCTAATCAACTTGAAAGGATTGTAATTGTTCTTGAGATATTATAAAAAGTACCTGTGACTGTTGCCTAACTTTCATGAAACATTCTTCATGACATGGAAGCGACAATATTGGTGAATTAGATGAAGCACAATTTTAATTTTTTAATTTGGGTACTTTTTCCCAGGAGATAATACTTTGACGATTATTGTTGTGGAGATCAAACTAGAGAAAAAGCAACCTCTACCATGCATAGTCCTAAAGACAAGATTTGAATTGGAAATTTCAAATTGGAAAATTGAATTGATAAACATCAATAAGTAAAATATGATGATAATGATGATAGTACTAAAAATTTCGACCACCATTGTATATATTAACTACATACATATAAAAGGAAAATTAAATAACTTCAAACCGCAGCTTACGTCCACACTATGTTTAAGTGTACCCCCTTATAATCGAATATATCGTGAAAATATCATTTTGTTACTATCTGCTGCTATGATGATGATGGGGACTTGGTAATTTTCGTATTTTTTGGTTGGCCCCCTATTTCAATGGTCTTAAATGACATTTTAATTCTTAAACGTGTAATTTTCGGCCATTACGTTTGGAGCCCGCCAAATGACATATCATTTCTGTTACGCAGGTTCCCTCGTAGTCTTTTGTTTCGATGCTGGTCCCTATTATATAGTCCTGTGGTTCGTTCCGAATTAAACGCTGTTTTTCGATGCATCTGCCTCCTTTATTTTTGGTGTTTTTAGAATTAAAATTGTTTTATTTCCTTAATCAAATAAATATCAATCTTTTTGGAAAAGAGGAAACTTCCATCTTTTCTTAACAATAATAGAATTATTATCGAGAATAATTACAACTTCATTAAAATCATATTAAGCCGATAATATTGTTGATAATTACAGTTTCGAGATACCCAAGCTATTGTCATCGAACATGTATATACCGGTTAATAACCACCTTAACGACGAAGCTAAAAAAAAATGTTTAATGTTTTCTAGTTTTATTCATTTTTAATACGACTAAATGGCAAATTAAATGTCAATAATGTGATTGTATCGTTCTGCTTTCCGAAACTACATCATACCCAACATACTTGATCGTTATTAGCTCGCGATGGAAATTACTACTGTAACCCTCCCTCCCTCCCCTCCACCCCCCGACGCTTATTCGATATCGCCAGCTAATGATGTTTGAAAAAGCGTTAAATAAAACAACTCGATGGATATATAGAAGTGAGACAAACTAGGCTAGGATAATAATTATGGGCAATTAGATATGAGGATTGAAAATCAACATTTCTTAATTGCAAATTGGAAACTGTAGACGCATGCAATATTTAAATAGATGTTATTAATTTAATGCCGAGTTTACCATAAAAATATGCGATTTATAATAAACAATTGAGTGGTCGTAGTTGTTTAAGGTTACTAGAGGAATTGTTAAATAAATTGTGTTTTAATAGTTTTATTTATTTTTATTTATAATTGCAAAATCGGTTTGCACTTTCAATGTCATGCTACTAACCGTTATTTATATGGAGAACTTTACCTGCCAGCTCTATTTGCTTGCTTGCGGTTTTTGGGGTTGTTGTTACCATATTGTTGTCAATTTTTAAAGATATGATGATGTTGTTATCAACAATGTTTGGGTTTAATATGATCACTCATACTAAATTCTTGTTTTGTTGATGCTAAAGCGTCAAGTGGTTTTTGCCTTTTTCTGGTATTATTTTAGACAAGACCTATTGGGCTACCCATTATGGTGGTTTTATCTGCCAAATCTCATAAAAATTATTTCTTCGTGAATGGTTCCTGCCACCTTAAATATTGTTTATTTAGTTTAGCCAAGCACTGGAAGATTCTTTGCCTGTCAAAATCGTCAATAATAATATTGCCACTTTACTTTTTTTTTCTTTAATAAATCGAGTTAGCTATGCATACTTCACCATTTACTGTAAAATATGGTTTATATTGATTCTTCTGCGATTGATTGCCTTAATGCTGATGAATTTGTAGATGCTTGATCATCACACAAACACACATACAACACGCTATTCTAACACTTCAATCACTATTTCCTTTAGTTTTGCTGTTGGAGTTTGACCTCTTGTAATCCTGACAGCATAATTACTAAAGCATGATATGCTGCAATGTTTGCTCTTCCATTCAGTTCCAAGAAATTACAGAAATCTGTAGTAAATCTTTCCAAACTTTTACTTTTCTAAGAAAGTTGTTTTACTGGATAATTTCGTTAGAAATGCTGGCTCATCAAACCTTATCACTTCATGTTTCAATTGAATTGTAAACATTTTTTTTTAATCTACCAACCCCCATAAATATAATTTCTTCTCGAAACAAGACACAGAAAAAAACCATCATTTATTTAGTGGATTCTAGCTTGGCTGCTTTTTTTGTCATGTTATGGCTATTTTACAACCTATTCCTTAATTGCTGCCATATTGTCTGAGGTCCTTCGAAATTGAATCATTGACCTTCTCGTTCCTTTCTTCTTCTCAAAGCTTGTGTTGTGAACATTTTCTTTTGATCAGAATTCTGTTATTTGTGCCAGTTATCTTCATTATTGTCAAATTCAATAGCTTCTGTTGCATCTTCATTTTTACCATAACTTCCTGAAATATTTTGCTAGAAATGCAGTCACACACCTGTCTAAAATCTTATTCAAAAGCATTTTTTGCAGTTTTATATCATTTCTAATGTAAAAGTTTGATCTATAGTTAATCTACAAGCTCTAAAATCTTCTTGGGTATTCTTCAACAATCTTGCTTGACCATGGCTGCGTTCCACAAAACTTCCTCAGTTGATGCTTGTAATAGAGGTCTTCCACACTTTGGGTCATCAAGAATTGATTCTTTGTTCACACCAAAATTGTCTTACGGATATTCTTCAGGATATGCTTTCTTTTGATAAAAATTTTATAGATTTTCTGTGTTCAAATTTCGAATTAAATCATTTTCTCTTCAATGTGTTTTGGAGGACTGTGGGTCGAAGGATATAGATAAAAAAATTGGTAACACCACCGTCACAACAATGAAGACTATCTGAAGACTGATCTATCTGCTCTAAAATCTTCTTGGATATTCTCCAACAGTCTCTGCGTCTCACAAAACTGTTGCCATCAATTTTCCAGCAGAAAATTGCTCATGCTTGATGATTTCTTCAGTTGATGCTTGTCCACACTTTGGGTCATTATGAATTGATTCCTTGCTCACACCAAAATTGTCTTATGGATATTCTTCAGGATATGCTTTGTTTTGATAAAAATTTCATAAAATTTCTGTGTTCAAATTTCGAATTAAATCATTTTCTATTCAATGTGTTTTGGAGGACTGTGGGTCGAAGGATATAGATAAAAAAATTGGTAACACCACCGTCACAACAATGAAGACTATCTGAAGACTGATCTATCTGCTCTAAAATCTTCTTGGATATTCTCCAACAATCTCTGCGTCTCACAAAACTGTTGCCATCAATTTTCCAGCAGAAAATTTGTCATGCTTGATGATTTCTTTAGTTGATGCTTGTCCACACTTTGGGTCATTAAGAATTGATTCTTTGTTATCACCAAAATTGTCTTACGGATATTCTTCAGGATATGCTTTGTTTTGATAAAAATTTTATAGATTTTCTGTGTTCAAATTTCGAATTAAATCATTTTCTCTTCAATGTGTTTTGGAGGACTGTGGGTCGAAGGATATAGATAAAAAAATTGGTAACACCACCGTCACAACAATGAAGAATTGAAGACTGATCTATCTGCTCTAAAATCTTCTTGGATATTCTCCAACAGTCTCTGCGTCTCACAAAACTGTTGCCATCAATTTTCCAGCAGAAAATTGCTCATGCTTGATGATTTCTTCAGTTGATGCTTGTCCACACTTTGGGCCATTATGAATTGATTCTTTGTTCACACAAAAATTGTCTTACGGATATTCTTCAGGATATGCTTACTTTTGATAAAAATTTTATAAAATTTCTGTGTTCAAATTTCGAATTAAATTATTTTCTCTTCAATGTGTTTTGGAGGACTGTGGGTCGAAGGATATAGATAAAAAAATTGGTAACACCACCGTCACAACAATGAAGACTATCTGAAGACTGATCTATCTGCTCTAAAATCTTCTTGGATATTCTCCAACAATCTCTGCGTCTCACAAAACTGTTGCCATCGATTTTCCAGCAGAAAATTGCTCATGCTTGATGATTTCTTCAGTTGATGCTTGTCCACACTTTGGGTCATTATGAATTGATTCTTTGCTCACACCAAAATTGTCTTACGGATATTCTTCAGGATATGCTTACTTTTGATAAAAATTTTATAAAATTTCTGTGTTTAAATTTCGAATTAAATCATTTTCTCTTCAATGTGTTTTGGAGGACTGTGGGTCGAAGGATATAGATAAAAAAATTGGTAACACCGCCGTCACAACAATGAAGACTATCTGAAGACTGATCTATCTGCTCTAAAATCTTCTTGGATATTCTCCAACAGTCTCTGCGTCTCACAAAACTGTTGCCATCAATTTTCCAGCAGAAAATTGCTCATGCTTGATGATTTCTTCAGTTGATGCTTGTCCACACTTTGGGTCATCATGAACTGATTTTTTGCTTACACCAAAATTGTCTTATGGATATTCTTCAAGATATGCTTTCTTTTCATAAAAATTTCATAAAATTTCTGTGTTCAAATTTCGAATTAAATCATTTTCTCTTCAATGTGATTTCAAGGTTTGTGTAGGATGTTTAGGATACAGATAAACAAAAATTGATAACACCACAACCTTTACCTTAACAATGAGGATTATCCATAAGCCCTCGAAACACTTCTTCCGATGTAATGAATTAAAAACAATGTGGTGGCAGCCTTACTGATTTGTTATCTGCATGAACAAAACTACTTCATCTGAGCAAGTCAGAGTTAAGGATTCTTACGAGGCATTCTGACTGGCCACTGCTCTCTATGGTACTATCTATCTATCTAGGACATATCTAGGCATATCTAGGACAGGCGACCCAAACTAATCCTGAGATGATAGATTAATAGGTCGCAATGAGGAGAGGTTCTTGGAACCTGAACGACCCACTAGACATACAATACAATACAATTCTCTTCTTTAAACGAATTTACATAAATACATAAAAGTAAGAAATGTTTTAAACCGACTCAAGATGACATAACAACCGGAAGTCAATTACCTCTTAAAGAACGTCCAGAATGTCCTTAAAAATTACCAGCTTTTCCCGGTCTTCACCCGAAGGCAACACACCTAATCTACCTGTAAACCTAAAAAAATTGAAGTAAAACTTCCAAAACAAAGAAAAAAAATAACGCCTCGAGCTTAAGATACGTTCATTCACAAAAACCGGGGACGTCTTTTTTAAATACACATCAGGACATCTCTTCAGATATCAATGGACTTTTAAACAGTCTTGTGGGTGTTACCTCCGAACTACACTAGCTTTTGTTCTTCCTCTTGTCTCCCGGCGATTTTTTTTTCATTGTTTCGAATCATCGCGTTTCTTTTGTTATTATAATAGGTTATGGTATTTACGAATGGGAGGGAGGGAGGGGGGTCGTAGGAGGTAAGTCGGTAGGGGTTGGTTGACCACAAAACGATGCAATTATTTGGCGATTTGGGTCGAAATAAAGTATACGTTTTGCTCAGTGTTATTGTCGGGTTTTTTCTTTCTTCTGTCTTTTGGGCAAAGGAATAAATTGAGGTTAATTTAAAGCTATTGTAATGACATGAATTTTGGTATACTTAACACAAATGATTTTTTGTTGTTGTTTCGTTTAATTCTTATTTTAAATCATACAAACTTTTGTAACATATCCTGTATGTAACATACATATTCATCATTGCAAACTTTTTAAAAATAGCACCAAACGTTTCCGGTTTCATTTAGTTACAACTCGTTGACGTTACCGCAATTTCCTAAATTATCGCCTTTTATTTGCCAAAACGATTCCCTACTTTGTAGTTTGACTCGAATCCAATCCTTGTGTGAAACACAAACGAACAACGACATGCACGGCTTCCCAAACGACCCACACTTCGTATCTTTTTGCCAATTATCCGTCTGCGGAGTTTCGACTAGCTAACTAGATTAAAAAAAGTTCTATTTCCGCAGAACAGATACACCTTTTGTTTCTTTGTTAAAAAATAAATTTTTCTCTAACACATATAGCGAGGTTAATTATTTGTCATTTAGGGGGAATTCCACGCAAATCAAGTGTGCATTGCGTGCAACCGATTGTCCATTGTTAAACTCAACACAACCCTTAATGTAGGCTATTCTACGAAAAACATTTTATTATGAATATATAGGGTAAACCGTAAGTAAATGTACATATTTTTTAAGTATAATTTAAAAAATAAAATTTAAAATTTTCAACTTGTAATTAAACGAGGAAATTCGACAACTCATATTAATTTAAATCTTACATAATTCAGCGTTAATGAATTAAAGACAGGAGAAACGATGTTAAAATACTTTTCAAACGTAGTGTATGAAGCGTATAATGCATAAGTCAATTCAGTTTACTAATTACAGGTGACCGAGGCACGGTACGTGTTTTGTTAGGTTATGTGAATTGTGAATGTGTGTGTGTACAGGCGGTTATCCATAATGATCTGACCGACCGGAAACATTTCAACAGGAAGTGGTGAGAAAAACGCCATTTTGTACGCTAGTTGACTACGGTTTCGTGCCAACTACGCTCTCTGGCCATTATTGTAAATAAAACTGAGGGGTACACAAATATCACACACAGATACAAACATGTACGGACGTATTAGAATGGTATTTTAATGTATAGAACCAGTGCACAGATGTGTGTGCATTTCATATCGTTGCGTGCAGTTAACGAGGAAAATATCTGGATTAATGTTTCCCCATTTGATCGTAGTTGTCGTATTAATTAAATCTTTCAAAAACACACACAGGCAAGTTCAATATTTAATTTAAGATTAAATAATAAACTAGATGATGAGCAGTTTTTTTACTATCGACATGAAGACATTGCTCCTTTTTATTGTGGTTCAATTTGAGCTTATATTATTCCTTGTTACGGTCTTTGCTTGTGAAGACCATCAACTCATTTACGTACATGACGAACAATAGAGGCCCTAGTACAGACTCGTGGGGGACACCATGTTTTATAGCTCCTATATCTAACGTAAAAAATTCCATCTCAAGATATTAACATCTTTTTGACAACACAAGGGGTGCCACAAAACGCAATCCCTGACCTCTCAAAACTTTTCACTCTATGTTCTTGCTGGACTGTTTTCTGTTGCATTCCAAAAACCAACAACAATCGAGAATATATGCTGCTGCTTTGAGAAGTTATAGTACAAGAAATTATAGACGTGGCTGTGGATCAGTGGTTCCCAAACTTTTTTTTTTCTCATAGACCACTTCAAATTTTACAGGTTCCGGTTGACCCCCAGCTAATTAATTAATTGATTGTGCTGTGAGTGGATGTCAAAAAAGTCAAGCTGGCCAATCAAAAATGTGATTCCATCCAACTTTACTTTATTGACATCTACTCACAGTACAAGACCTCAATCAATTCTCGCTTATTTTATTTAGAAAACTCCCCATTCGGAGTGGTAAAAATAAAAGAAAAATAGTATATTTTCTTGTGTTGTATTTATTTAAATATGTAATTAGATAATTATATAATAATAATTTTAATAGGAGGGATGTACTTGATGGATTGACAGCAAATTATCAATATTTGGCTCCAATTTTGTTAGGAATAACCGCAAATCTCCCTGTTCTGTGATATTCAATCTGGACCTTCTTTTTATGACAAGGGAAACGCTATCAAAAGCTTTCTCGCAATTCTCCAGAGTCCAGGATATTTCTCTGGTATTTCTGTCTGCAGCCAAAATGTTTGATACCCTCTTTTAAATTTTACTTTCAGCTCCTCATTAGTGCTAAGCTTGAGTAGCTTCTCTTGTAATATCACATTCTGCATTTTGGTTTCATCAAATGGATTTATGATCCATGGTGGTATTTCCATTGTCAGAATATCTTCAAATCTGATTTTGAAGTCGTCATGCAGGACAATTAAATGTTGAACGTATGTCTGAATATCTTCACTGCCTACATTGATAGGTACCTCATTTTTTTGTCACGCCAACCCCTGAGGGTCCACCTGGACTACTTTGGGAATCACTGCTGTGAATGAATGATGATTTAAACAATGTTGAAACAACTACTCGACATGGACACCCGAGGACAAGGCTGGACTTGTTTGCTCTTTTAAACTCTAAGATGCGATTGCTGTCTAACAGTGGGGCTCTGAATGCTATCTAGGTACGAATTTCGATTGCAAGTGGACGGCCAACAAGTCAGACATGACAGACAGACATCACAAGTCAGAACATGAGATGGCGGACTGTCAAGGTCAAGCTCCCTCAGGTGCAGCTGAGTCGGGCCTGTTTAAATCGCGATGTATCTGTGCATTTATCACGTAACAGAGTGCTGCGACCTGATTATGGAGGATATTAGATCTCTTGACTTGTGACCTACTGGCGCTGCATCAGGTCAGGATACCAAAAATTAGTATGGGTAGGTTAGTCGATTGTATTGATAATTCAGGACCCAACAGCGATCCCTGTGGGACTCCAGCGTGGATATGCTTCCCGCTCGAACACCCAGGAACTACCATATTCGGGTTATTGCCAATGCTGTCCATTTTAAATAGCAAACCATCGTGCCACACGGTGGTGAGGGACCCTTCCTAAACGGCGGGGAACTTGTCCACATGATAACATGTGGACGAGCCCAGCAGCGGGCTAAGCGCAACTCAGTCCTTTAAGGCAAAGCCTCTTCCTGCTGCCGACCGCAGTGCGGGGTATAACTACCCCACCCTACCCGAGGTACCACTGTGCAAGCAGAACACTGCGGTCTAGACCAGTAAAGGTCGAAAATAAATCTCCTGACCGAGCTGTCGTGTCGTGGCTAAGGTCTGCACCAGGAGACACGGCGCCGGTCGCATTGTGAAAGATACCACATATGCGACCGATAAACCGTCCCCTCCGGGGGTCGGGGGTCTAGGCTTAATTGCACGGGCCGAGAGGAGACAACCTCATTATCAAACCTAAATCCTAAGGTGGCGGACTAGGCCGAGAGGATGCGTGGCTGGATAGAAGACCAGTTCCAACTAGTCCAACCAAGGGGCAACAGGCGCACCCCATTGGATCATAGCCTTACTCCAGTAATGCGGGCTCTGCTGGAGCGTACCAATATTTCCCCAGCTACTCGTGGGATCAACTATGGAAGAAGATCTAAACAAAAACACAATTAAAAACCCTTTCCCAAAGCTGAAAAGCAGGAAAAAACGCTAAAGATGGACCAAAGGCGGAAACGCCCGGCCCATCTAAGCTACCTAAGACCAACCTGAAGGTTGGCTCCGTCGAAGACGTAGACCTTATGTCCGACGACGAGATCCGAACAGCTCGACTGTCGGGAATATCCAGGGCCAAAGTGCAAAAACTGGTGAAGCAGGGTCAAGATTACATTGAGGCCAGAAGAGCCGTAATCAAAGACAACTTCATCCGGCACGCACAAAAGGGCCAGGAGGACGCTACCAAGGCGCAACCACAAGCCAAGAAGGCAAGCAAGCCGCGAGAGTCGGGAAAGGCCAAGCGGGTAAGCAAAGTACCGGAGGGGACCGAAAAACGACCACGGTCGGAAGGTAGCACCCCACCGAGTGCGCCGAAGAGCAAAAGCCGAAAACAGAGGGCTCGACCTTCAAAGAGGCAGTCTCTTCGGTGAAAGTGGCGGTAGTCAGCGATGGCTACCCTGCTAATCACTTGGAACCGGACAAGCTTAGAGCAGTCCAGAACGCCTTACTGGCTGCCTACGATACGATTACGGAAGAAGGACCCCAAGTCCGTTTCGTAAGATGTACGCATCGTCCGGGCCACCTTATTGTGACCTGTGCCGATGAAGAAAGCGCCCAATGGCTTAAGGAAGTTGTTCCTGCTCTCAGGCCCTGGGAGGGCGCAGCCCTCAGGGCTTTGGAGGGCGGAGACATTCCAAGGCCGTGGGTTTGCACCGCTTTTGTACCTGATGAAGCGGGACAAAAGGTACCGGCCGAAAGGGTACTAAGCCGTTTAAGGGTAAGTAACCGAGGCCTTAACACTAAACTTTGGACCGTTTGGAACTCCACCAGAGGGGACAAAGGAACAGTGTGGACCTTCTCCGCAGACAGAGAGTCGGCGGAGGAGCTCAAAAAGCTAGACCTGCAGCCGTACTTTGGCCTAGGAAAATTAAGATTCCGGGTCAAGGAAGGGCAATCAGGTCTAGAACAGACAGGCGAAGATAGCGCCACTAGCGAGAAGGAGCCATCCGACCCGAAAGGCACAGTGGCCACCGAGGAGGAGACCCCGTCCATCGACCCCAGCCCGGAAAGCCAGTCTTCTGAGAGCGGAATTAGCCCCCTCAAAAGGTATTCTGCCCCTGTGGGGGCTGTTCCAATGGAGGAGGACGAGGCTGCCGGGGGAGCGGCCGACAAGGAACCCTCTTCATAAAAATGAAGAGGAGATCCAGGTCCTGCAGGCGAACCTACAACATGCAAAAGCTGCATCAGCAACGCTTGTTAGGAGGTTCGATAATGAAAGCCTAGATGTGGCACTACTGCAGGAACCATGGCTCGTAAAAGGGAAAGTTGCGGGCCTAACACCACAACAAGGTAAGGTATTATACAACCCTAGGTCAGTTAGGCCAAGAGCTTGTATACTCCACAGTTCAAGGGTGACATGTACACTAATCCCGGTCCTCTGTACCGACGATGTGGTTACAGGTATCCTTACTGCCAAGACCGAGGAAGGGACTAAAAGCTGGATAGTCTGCTCAGCCTACTTCCCCGGGGAGGACAAGGAGTGCCCACCCTCCATATTAAGCAGCTTAGTCGCATATGGAGAGAAAAGAGGCCTCCATGTAATAATAGGATGCGATGCAAACGCACACCATACGGCATGGGGAAGCACGAACACCAACGCACGAGGTGAGTCACTTATGCAATTTATATTTTCAGAAGGGTTGGAAGTAGCCAATATAGGCAGGGAACCCACATTTGTCACAAGAGCACGAGCAGAGGTACTTGATGTTACGCTATGCTCGTGCAAGGTAGTTAATACCATAAACAGATGGCACGTATCGGAGGAACCTTCGTGTTCGGATCACCGACACATAAGATTCAACCTGAACGTCAGTCTCACCGAGGCCAAGTACAGAAACCCTAGGGAGACAAACTGGCAAGGATATTTAACGTCCCTCCAGGTGTCTCTCGAGGGAGGGACAGCCCCGGTGGAAAGAATCGAGGGTTAGAACTGGCAGTAGACCAAGTGCACGAAGCTATTATAGCAGCATACAAAGAAAACTGCCCAGAAAGAACGAGGCGGTACAAGGGCGCCAAGACAGTGTGGTGGAATAGGAACCTAGAGCAATTACGAGCCGAGGTCCGCAGGTTATTCAACAAAGCCAAATCCGACCACACATGGGAGACATACAAAACTAAATTAACGCAGTACAATAAAGAGATACGTAAGGCGAAAAGAGACTCGTGGAGGAAATTCTGTGAGGAGCTGCAAGATACCCCTGCATGCTCGCGCATCCACAAAGTCTTAGCCAAAGAGGGTAGTACTGCGACCGAAGTAGGCTTCATCAAACGAACGGATGGAACCTACACAAGCACTCATAAAGAGAGCATTGAAGAACTGATAAAGGTTCACTTTCCGTCCGCTAAAATCTTGAAGGGTACTCACGGGCCGGCCGAACCAGACCAAAGGCCGAACAGGCCGAAGCGAGACGACTGGAGGCTGGCCACAGAGATCACGAGACCCGCAAGAATTAGATGGGCGATTAGCAGATTTGCACCATTCAAATCCGCGGGCACAGACGGAATATTTCCGGCCCTACTTCAGAAAGGGATGGAGATACTGATACCACATCTCACAAAAATCTTCAAAGCTTGTATAGCCTGGGGATGGGTTCCAAAGGCATGGCAAAAGGTCAGGGTAGTGTACCTACCTAAGGTGGGTAAGATATCTGATCAAACGCCAAAGTCATACAGACCGATAAGCCTGTCCTCCTTCTTACTCAAAACTCTTGAAAGGTTGGTGGACAGGCATATTAGAGACACTGCGCTGAGAGAACATCCACTCAGTGACAGACAGTACGCCTACCAACCAGGAAAATCTACAGAGGCAGCGTTAGATGACCTCAACAGGCTAATTTCAAAATCTATAGAAGACAAAGAGATAGCCGTAGCGACTTTCCTGGATATAGAGGGGGCATTTAACAATGCCACCACAAACTCAATTATCGAGGCTTCAAGGAGAAAAGGAGTTGCGCCGAAGCTTCTGCAGTGGATAAGAGCCAGCCTGGAAAGAAGGATAATTACATCCACGATTGGCGAGGCTACAATCGAAGCGGAGGCGGGAGGAGGCTGCCCGCAGGGTGGGGTGCTATCTCCTCTTCTGTGGGCCGCTCTCGTTGACGACCTAATCCTAAAACTGACCAGAAAGGGCTTTTACTGCCTGGGATATGCTGACGACCTAACAATAGTCGTTAGAGGGCGATTTCCGAAAGTTCTGATGGAACAGATGCAAAGAGCTCTAAACACGGTGGACAGCTGGTGCAAACAAGAGCGGCTAGTAGTCAATGCTCAGAAAACACAAGTTGTCACGTTTACAAGAAAAAGATCGTTAGAGGGTCTGCAACCACTAGTAATAGGTGGGGAAAGAATACCACAGGCCAAAGAGACGAAATACCTAGGTGTATGGCTGGATCAAAGGCTCACGTGGAACACTCATGTCCAAAAAATAACCAACAAAGCTACTATTGCCTTGGGCAGGTGCAGGAGGTTATGTGGAAAAAACTGGGGCCTTAGCCCCAAAATGACTCTGTGGCTATATACCAGGGTAATCAGACCCATGATAGCATACGGAGCTATAGTATGGTGGCCAAAAGTGCGGCAGGTGGGGGCGGCCAGAACGCTGGGTGGCGTACAAAGACTAGCTTGTCTGTGCGCCACAGGGGCAATGAGATCGACCCCACAGCCGCAATGGAAGTCATTCTAAACCTGCCACCGCTACAAATCTTTATACAAGGAAGCGCTAGATCTGCAGCTTACAGACTCATGCACAGTCAGGCACCGATAAGTAAATCGCACGGTGCAGAACATCAAAAATTACTAGATGAACTCAAGGCGGGGCCCCTAACGGGGACGCCAAGCGACGCCATGGTTCAGAAATTTAACCTAGATAGAAAATATCAGGTTATAATACCAGATAAGAAGGACTGGGAATATGGCCCCCAGTAAGAGCGGACTCAAGCTGGTATACCGACGGCTCTAAAACGGACCACGGCGTAGGAGCTGGTATCTACAGAAAGAAGCCGTGCAAGGCCCTTTCATTGAGCTTCAGCAAGGACTCGACAATTTTCCAGGCTGAGGTTGCGGCGATTCACCACTGTGTCAGAGAAGTAGACAGTTGGGCCGAACCAGGAAAAAGCGTCGCTATTTACTCTGACAGCCAAGCAGCACTTAAAGCTATCAGTTCCGCAAGTGCTGACTCAAAGCTGGTTTGGGACTGCGTAAGAGCCCTAAATGAGGCGGGCACCCTAAGGAAAATCACTTTGGCCTGGGTCCCCAGCCACATGGGAGTGAAGGGAAACGAGGCGGCCGATGAGCTGGCCAGACGAGGCTCGTCAAGGCCTTTCATAGGAGCGGCCCCTTCCTTCGGCACTACCAAATCACAAATTAAGAGGTCCATCTACGAATGGTCACAAAACAAGTCCAAGGAATGGTGGGTAAGATCGCCAGGACAAAGACAGGCTAAGGAGTTCCTAAGGGAACAGAGACCTAAGTTTACTGAAGACTTACTGAGTAAAGACAGGAAGACTGTCAAAATGATAGTAAGTCTGATGACCGGTCACTGCAGACTGAACAGGCATATGTTTAACATAGGCCTGGCAGAAAATGCTCTCTGCAGATTCTGTCAAGAGGAAGAAGAAACCCCAGTTCATGTATTGTGCCACTGTGACGGCCTAGCGAGGACAAGGTTTCTAGTAATGGGGGTAGAGAACCCCACAGCCAACGGCTACACAAAAGAGCCGCTCTCAAAAATGATAAGTCTGATTAAGAAGGCGAAACTAGAGAGCGTTCTCTAAGGTAAAGGGGATCACAATAGACCTGTAAAGGTCGCGGTGAAACAGGCCCGCATGCCACCCCACTCTTAACCTAACCTAACCTAACCATCGTGCCACACCCCATCAAATCGAGGAAAACAGCACTTTTGGAGTGCCTTAGCTTTAATGCGTTATGGACCTCTTCGGTAAGATGGAGAAGCCCAAAATTAGCCGATAAGCCCTCCCGAAACCCAAATTACTCATCGGGTAGAAGATTACGATCGAGATGTGGATATGCTGTATGAACCAGGCACTATATGCGACCATCACAAGAGCTGTTTCCAAAACCAGGTGAGCTGCTCCGAAAATCGGGTGGATTGCTTCCAAAAATCAAATGAAAACTACGAGGCATATCCAGAAAGTAAGTCTAACAAAAACAAATGACATGATACTTTAGTACATAATGTAAGCTATTTTTCGCGATTCTTCTCAGGTGGTGTAGCGAGGTATCAATTATTTGATGCTTTTCTCGAAATAGTTTCCTGCCAATCAATTCGTCCACTTCTCCACCTCCTCCTTTACCTTCTCGTCGCGTCGGTTGAAAACCTTTTTCCACCTATGTGCAGCTTCAGGGACGTTGGTTGTGTGTGGTCTGGCATTGTCGTGCAGCAGGCAGAGTCCTTTTGTCAGCATGCCTTTTCTCTTGTTCTGAATCGCTCTCCGCAATTTTGTTAGGGTCTTGCAGAGTTGATGGTCTTTCCTTGAGGCTGATCGTTGATTAAAATTATGCCTTGAAAGTCCCAAAACACGGATGCCATGATTTTCTTGGCTGAAGTTTTGAATTATTTGGCGAAGGGTAAAAAGGTGTGACGCCACTGTTGAGACTGTCTTTTGGTTTCAGGCATGTAGTGTGGTACCCAAGTTTCATCTCCAGTAACGATGGAGCGGAGAAATTCATCTCCATGGAGGTTGTTGCGTCTCAAAAACTCTTGCCCGATCTCCACTCGATTCAACTGTCTTGTTACGTTTTATTTTGGTGACCTAAAAGATTTCGCTTTAGGTTACTGCGAACTTAGCCTACTTTATAATTTTACCTGTTACGTGACTGTGTAAAGGTTTTTGTTTGTAATATAGGTCTGTTTCGGGTGTTGAAGACTGATGCATATTTCATCTTGCGGCTATATTTCCTTTTTTACTTTAGGTGAGACTGCGTAGAGTGAACTTACACTCTACGATTGGATTATTTTTGTCAGGCGAGCCCTATCGTTATTGATGGATGTATTTATTTATTAACTGCCGATGCTAATTTAGGGAATTTAAACATTTGCTCTTAAAGCCATCAGTTGGCGTTTTCTCTCGGTCTTGTCGTACACAGCTTACGTTTTCTCTTCAGGATTTTAGAGTTCAGAGTTTCATTTGCTACAATTGCTTCAGTTAGTTCAATTAGTATTTGTTTTATACACCTACCTGGGTTAATTTCATAGCTTTGGTATTCTTTCAGCCTATCGGTCTTATGACATCGTTGCAGGTTATGTACGACTTGATCTGTCACTAATACCCTGGGGAGTTTTACTTTTCACAGTTGCGTACTTTGTCGCGTTTTCTTGCAGGGAACTATTACTTAATTCGGGATATTTGTATTATTTGTATAATTGAGGTTTGGACGCTCTTCCGCGTTATTTTGAATTAATATCTTTTAAGTTTTTCTTACTTCTTCGTTTTGTTGCTGAATTAGTTGAGAGTTGTCGTGGCGTTCCTTCGTGAAACTATCGCTAGATGGCGCATGACGATCTTCAGCTGTCTTCGGGGTGCTGCGCGTAGATTCATGGCACACGGTTTACTTACGAGGGTCAAGGATTCACTTAGCGGACATTAAAGGGAGTGGACGTTCTTTTCGGCTTGTGCTAATTTGTAGCTGGTGGTAATTTGGAGAAATTTTAAGCCACGAATTGTCGGATTTGTTCACCGGCTACGTAACTTTATCAGCGGATTTTGGTATTTGGAATGGTTATTAGCGTTTTGCCTTGGTAAATATCCGTTGATTTGACGCCGTTGGGCGGATTGGATTATTAGCACATTGTGAGTGGCCATTGTTCTTTCTTCGCCGCTCAAGCATCTTAGCGTCCATTTTGAAGTCCGTTTGGCGTCTCGTTTTTGGTTCGCCTCGAATTTAATTCGAGGTTCTAGTGAAGGGGTTTTTTATCTTCCCCGACAAGAATTTATTTTTGGTGAATCCCTGTACATAAATTTTGGGTAAGGTGTTCAATGTATAGGATCGTTAGCGTCGCTACAAGTCTGAGCTGGGTGCACGAGGTAGATTGGGAGTGAGCCTTTTTGTTTTCTTTTCCGTGGAGATCCCAGTTCAGCGTGGGAATCAACCGGACTTGAAGTTACCATCGTACCATCGAGCTATCTGTAATATTTTGTGTGAAATTGTAGAAGTCTACGTTCAAGGTCAGAGGTCTAAATTTTAATTTTTAATAGTAATTTTCTTGTTAATTATTTTGAGCCCCTCCGGCATAGTCTTTAATACTCGTTGGGCCTTAAGCCACACATTTGATGATTAAACGCTGCATTTTGGTAGCACGTATTTCTTGGTAGATTTGTAAATCCACCAGGTAGGGCTTCACCTAGCCCGGTGTTTGTTTTTTTTGTTTTGTATATTTTGGTAACTTAACAGTGGGGACTATTCGTTGGCACCAAGTGCATTTTAGCTTTAGAATTGTTGTAGTTTTTGATACCGATATCAACCTTGTGTAACGGGTTGGTTTATATTTATGATTTTGTAAACGATTGTTGTAAGCGGCAAACTCTGGTGCACCACGGTACTGTTGCGGGTAATTTATTAATTTTGTACGATTTTCGTTATCTGTACTTTGAATAACAACCCACTGGATACGTTCGGAATTGTTCTGGTTGCCTACCTTATTTCGGGGGAAGCACCCCAAACGGTATTTTTATTTTACTTTTGTAAATATATTCTTACTTTACAACTTGAAGGTGGACTTGTGTTTTTTTTTATGATAGCTCACCCTCGCCTAAATTAGAGTAAATCCGGTCTCGTGACTCACCTTATGTTTTCGGTCGACTTTTTTTTATTATTTCAATACCGTGCGCTCGAACCCTACCCACTACTCTTCCGTCCCACCTCAGAGGTTCTCAATTTACTCAACGACCTCGACGGAGCTTAAATTAAATTGAGTGGCGCCTTTTTTCTTACTTCTGGGTATTGACGTCTCGAACTTTACTTTCGAACCACGCCGTCTCCACAGCAGCTGGCAGGCGCTCCGAATGAGAGGCAACAAATTTAAGGGTAGCAGGTAGGTGCGTTGCGGTTTCCGTTGTTTTTTTTTGCAGTTTGGGTATTTATATTTTTGGGTTCTGTACTTTCTTTTGGGCCGGCGCCAACGCATATTTAAGACGTGCGTATCAGTCTGTCTGTCAGTTGTTTTGGTACCCATCCTGGGGACAGTCTCCGATATCCGGGGGTTTCTGTGATTGTTTCGTGTAGTAGAGTCAGTCTTCTGCTCCTCTGATTATCATGCACAGACGTATGACCGCTTTTACACTCGCGACACCACTTGTACACACTCGTACGATTCATAGCTTCATCACCATATGCAGTTTTCACGTCATTATAAATCTCAAACGGAGGCTTTCCCTTCCAAATGAGATAATTGTTCACGAAACACGTTGTCGCGTCAAAAGTTCTCAACGTACTGACTTTGAACCGGTCTTATTGCAAAAGGGGGAAGTTTAGCTACACTTCCGTGTTGCCAACATGACGAAAATAAAATCCCTCCGGCTGTGAGAGTCTCAGTACACTTACTTTCTGGATACACCTCGTAGGTTAAAATGAGCTGAAAATCAAGTCAAAAGTAGCTCACCTGATTTTGAAAGTAGCTATTTCATTTTGGAAGCAGCTCATCTGGTTTTTGAAACAGCTACCTGGTTTCGGAAGCAGCTCATCTGGTTTTGAAAGCAACTACTTCGTTTTGGAAACAGCGACCTAGTTTTTGAAACAGCTACCTAGTTTTGGAAGCAGCTCACCTAGTTTTCGAAGCAGCTACCTGGTTTCGGAAGCAGCTCATCTGGTTTTAAAAGCAGCTACTTGGTTTTGGTAGCACTTAACCTGGTTTTCGAAGCAGCTACCTGGTTTCGGAAGCAGTGCGGCTGGTTTTCGAAACAGCTACCTGGTTTTGAAAGCAGCTACGTGGTTTTGGAAGCAGCTACTTAGTTTCGGAAACAGTTCACATGGTTTTTGAAACAGCTAACTACTTTCGGAAACAGCTCACCTGGTTTTGGAATTTGCTAGCTGATTTCGAAAGCAACTCACCTGGTATTAAAAGCAGCTATCTGGTTTTGGAATCATCAGCTACGTGATTTCGGAAGCAGCTCATCTGGTTTTGAAAGCAACTGGCACTTGGTTTTGGAAGAAGTTTACCTGGTTGATGAGTCATCGCGTGGCCGTATATAGTGCCTGGCTTATACAGCGTGTCCACGTCGAGGGGTTGAGTTAGAAGTGAGCTAGTACCTACTATTTATTTAACACAAAGCACGAACAAGAAAAAAAGGGAGGCAGCCTTTGTGTCTTGACCTTCGTCTACTGATACTTAATTGCTTTGCGGTTATGAAGATCTATGGAAAAGCTGAGGACACTTTTAGACTTTATGTGATGAAGATTACTACAGTTACTACAAAACATTCCTTAGAATCGTCAAACACAGTTGGCAACCCAATAGCATGAAATTTTACCGTTTTTTTTGATGGTAGCTAAATAAAACGCACTTCATACCTGCAAAACATCAGACGAAGTATTCATTTAAAAACAAAAAAAAACATTTAATTTGTAATGCAGATTTTACACGGACCGTTTTATGAAAGGAATCATTCGACAATATATGGTCCTATTTTATTCCAGCATTGTATATTCTCACGCCAGCGTAAAACCGCGCCGTATGCATACATAGGAGAGGAACTAGGGAATTTTAGTTTTTTACATTCGATTACGTTAAATAATTAAAACAAGTAGCCGCAGGCATTAGTAATTGCCCAATTAAAAAGTGAGTGTAAATAATGCCTTGTAATTAGCGATGGTTTTGCATACGTTTCAAATATGTAAATTTGATTTAAATTTTGTGAGAGTTGAACTCGTAATATTTCCTCTTCCTCCTCGATTTTATTTCGTGGATGATTTGCGGAAAATCCCTTATATTACAAGAGAGGGGGTTAAAAGAATGTAAGTTAGAGCATATGGTATATAATTAAATTAAACAAAGTGTACCTACTTAAAGGTGAGGAAAAAAAAAGAACGAGAATAATATAACAGACAATGGATGCACAACAGTTGGCTAAGTTTTCTGTTGATCATTATCAATTGGTTTTGTCGGTTTGTGTTACGTTTTTCCCACACACACACACACACTCACACACACATTCTCGCCCCGCAGTTCTTTTTTATTTAACACATTGCATGTTCTCAGGCAGTTTGTTTGGCCAGATAAAGCTTAATAGGTTAGTAAACGGTCGGGGAAAAAATTGTGTATCGTTAATAATTCTACACTGCATAGCAAACGGTGTGTGCCTTATAACTTTTTCGTTAAATTTCGCGTAATTACGCGTATCCTATATAAAGAAATTCAGGGATATCTTATACCTGTTGTGCGGCCGTGTCACAATTTCACAATTTAAAACGATTAACTTCAACGCTTATCTACATAATTTATCAGAGCGAGGGAATGATAGCGTTTATTTTCCACACAAGCGACGAGCATCTTGTCTGCTTTCCTTCCTGTACGGTTATATAACTATCGCAGTTAATCTTATTCGTAACGAACGTGTCTGTTAGTTATTGTATACGTAAGCTTAGTTAGGTTGGAAGCTTCTTACAACCAGCATTTACGCGATAGGCCAAGCGAAACCATTGTTAATGTTCTTGTTATTGTACTATACAATAAATTGTACATACATATACGGGTGGTTTTATTTCCTTTTATTATCGTAACATTATTTATTATAAAAGTTTTGAACCATTGAGGAGAGGTTTATTGATGCATTTATGAATGATTCTGCAAACAACATAATCGAGGAAACCCTGTAGAGGGAGATGCCAAACTACCATGCCGGCACATCATTAACTGGCTAGAGCGCTGTTGGCCGTCAAACTTTCCCGCTTTAGGTATATTATCTGGGGAACCGTTTCATGAATTTTGTCGAATTTTCGATCTCCGAAGGCTGGAAAAGATTGTACTCATCGCCTCGAGTGTTGTACCGAAGAGATTTCGGTCCTATCTCTCTTAATAGCCAAGATATTTAAAAAAAAAACGAGAAAAATCTAGCCGGGTATTTGTCGAATTTTCGATCTCCGAGGGGTGGAAAAGATTGTACTCATCGCCCTGAGTGTTGGGCAAGTTGGTTCATCTTGTTAACCTAAACAAGAGGACAAACTAACAGGAAGGCACATTAACGCGTTTGAGCGCTGTGACCGTTCAAACTTTCATAAATTTCCTGGAAACTTTTTCATCATATAAATATTACCTAGCTCGATAACCGTTTGATGGATCTGCTTCATCCTCGGCAAGTAGGTTCACCTTGTTAATCTAAACGAGAGGCCAAACTCCCAGCGAGGCACATTAACGCGTTATAGAGATAAATTTTCTCGAGAACCGTTTGATGAATCTACTTCGCTCTCGGCCAGATGGTTCATCTTGTTAACCTAAACAAGAGGACAAACTCCCAGAAAGGCACATTAACGCGTTTGAGCGCTGTGACCGTTCAAACTTTCATAAATTTTCAGGACAACTTTTTCATCACATAAATATTACCTAGCTCGATAACCGTTTGATCGATCTGCTTCATCCTCGGCAAGTAGGTTCACCTTGTTAATCTAAACGAGAGGCCAAACTCCCAGCGAGGCACATTAACGCGTTATAGAGATAAATTTTCTCGAGAACCGTTTGATGAATCTACTTCGCTCTCGGCCAGATAGTTCATCTTGTTAATCTAAACGAGAGGACAAACCCCCAGGAAGGCACATTAACGCGTTTGAGCGCTGTGACCGTTCAAACTTTCATAAATTTTCTGCACAACTTTTTCATCATATAAATATTACCTAGCTCGATAACCGTTTGATGGATCTGCTTCCTCCTCGGTAAGTAGGTTCACCTTGTTGATCTAAACGAGATGCCAAGCTCCCAGCGAGGCACATTAACGCGTTATAGAGATAAATTTTCTCGAGAACCGTTTGATGAATCTACTTCGCTCTCGGCCAGATGGTTCATCTTGTTCATCTAAACGAGAGGACAAACTCCTAGAAAGGCACATTAACGCGTTTGAGCGCTGTGACCGTTCAAACTTTCATAAATTTTTTGCACAACTTTTTCATCATGTAAATATTACCTAGCTCGATAACCGTTTGATGGATCTGCTTCCTCCTCGCCAAGTAGGTTCACCTTGTTGATCTAAACGAGATGCCAAACTCCCAGCGAGGCACATTAACGCGTTATAGAGATAAATTTTCTCGAGAACCGTTTGATGAATCTACTTCGCTCTCGGCCAGATGGTTCATCTTGTTCATCTAAACGAGAGGACAAACCCACAGGAAGGCACATTAACGCGTTTGAGCACTGTGACCGTTCAAACTTTCATAAATTTTCAGGACAACTTTTTCATCATATAAATATTACCTAGGTCGATAACCGTTTGATGGATCTGCTTCCTCCTCGGAAAGTAGGTTCACCTTGTTAATCTAAACGAGAGGCCAAACTCCCAGCGAGGCACATTAACGCGTTATAGAGATAAATTTTCTCGAGAACCGTTTGATGAATCTACTTCGCTCTCGGCCAGATGGTTCATCTTGTTCATCTAAACGAGAGGACAAACCCACAGGAAGGCACATTAACGCGTTTGAGCACTGTGACCGTTCAAACTTTCATAAATTTTCAGGACAACTTTTTCATCATATAAATATTACCTAGGTCGATAACCGTTTGATGGATCTGCTTCCTCCTCGGAAAGTAGGTTCACCTTGTTAATCTAAACGAGAGGCCAAACTCCCAGCGAGGCACATTAACGCGTTATAGAGATAAATTTTCTCGAGAACCGTTTGATGCATCTACTTCGCTCTCGGCCAGATGGTTCATCTTGTTAATCTAAACGAGAGGACAAACCCCCAGAAAGGCACATTAACGCGTTTGAGCGCTGTGACCGTTCAAACTTTCATAAATTTTCTGGACAACTTTTTCATCATATAAATATTACTTAGCTCGATAACCGTTTGATGGATCTGCTTCCTCCTCGGCAAGTAGGTTCACCCTGTTAATCTAAACGAGAGGCCAAACTCCCAGCGAGGCACATTAACGCGTTATAGAGATAAATTTTCTCGAGAACCGTTTGATGAATCTACTTCGCTCTCGTCCAGATGGTTCATCTTGTTAATCTAAACGAGAGGACAAACCCACAGGAAGACACATTAACGCGTTTGAGCGCTGTGACCGTTCAAACTTTCATAAATTTTCTGGACAACTTTTTCATCATATAAATATTACTTAGCTCGATAACCGTTTGATGGATCTGCTTCCTCCTCGGCAAGTAGGTTCACCCTGTTAATCTAAACGAGAGGCCAAACTCCCAGCGAGGCACATTAACGCGTTATAGAGATAAATTTTCTCGAGAACCGTTTGATGAATCTACTTCGCTCTCGGCCAGATGGTTCATCTTGTTAATCTAAACGAGAGGACAAACCCACAGGAAGGCACATTAACGCGTTTGAGCGCTGTGACCGTTCAAACTTTCATAAATTTTCTGGACAACTTTTTCATCATATAAATATTACCCAGGTCGATAACCGTTTGATGGATCTGCTTCCTCCTCGGAAAGTAGGTTCACCTTGTTAATCTAAACGAGAGGCCAAACTCCCAGCGAGGCACATTAACGCGTTATAGAGATAAATTTTCTCGAGAACCGTTTGATGCATCTACTTCGCTCTCGGCCAGATGGTTCATCTTGTTAATCTAAACGAGAGGACAAACCCACAGGAAGGCACATTAACGCGTTTGAGCGCTGTGACCGTTCAAACTTTCATAAATTTTCTGGACAACTTTTTCATCATATAAATATTACCCAGGTCGATAACCGTTTGATGGATCTGCTTCCTCCTCGGCAAGTAGGTTCACCTTGTTAATCTAAACGAGAGGCCAAACTCCCAGCGAGGCACATTAACGCGTTATAGAGATAAATTTTCTCGATAACCGTTTGATGCATCTACTTCGCTCTCGGCCAGATGGTTCATCTTGTTAATCTAAACGAGAGGACAAACCCCCAGAAAGGCACATTAACGCGTTTGAGCGCTGTGACCGTTCAAACTTTCATAAATTTTCTGGACAACTTTTTCATCATATAAATATTACCTAGCTCGATAACCGTTTGATGGATCTGCTTTCTCCTCGGAAAGTAGGTTCACCTTGTTAATCTAAACGAGAGGACAAACTATCAGGAAGGCACATTAACGCGTTTGAGCGCAGGTGCGCAAGGTGAACCTATCACCTTCTTAATCTAAACGAGAGGCCAAACTCCCAGGTCGAATTTTCGATCGAAGAGATTTCATTTCTATTTCTCTTAGTAGCCGAGATATTAAAAAAAAACCGAAAGATTTCTAGCCGGGCATTTACAGCTGCATGGGGAACCGTTTCATGAATTTACTTCGTTCTCGGCAAGTTGATTCAGCTTCTCAATCTAAAGGCGAGGGCTTAGGTTATTTTTTTTAGTATATTAGAAAAAGTCATCCAAGATGCATGACATAGTCTAAGAAACACAACAACGATGACTCAAAGATTTAATTTTTAGATAAGATAATTTCACACGTACAATAATATTTTCCAAGGATAATTCGTCAAAATTACATACTAAAGACTCGAAAAATGACCTCTAGAAAATCATAAAAAAAAAAACAGATACACACACAGAACTCAATAATAACCACGTTGATGCCCAGTGAAAAAAAATAATTGCATAAAAATTCATCTATTTAATATTTAATTGTCCTATCATTTAAATCTCTAATGTCAGATATTAAGCTCGCTTGTGAGCGCATATATGGGTACTAAATTTAACGACCTTGTTGTACCCGTTTACTTCCGCCTCTATTCTATTCTTTCGTTATTATTTTTTAATGTCTTATTCTTGATTATCATATGTATGTACATGATGAATAGAAAGGCCCGGGTATACAAGTGTAATTGTTTATTTCGACCAGAAAATTGTAGAGTTTTACAAGGTAATTTCTACGTTTACTTGTTTATTCAACTTTGATCGTTTAATATCTGTGTTTAGTTGTGTTTTCGCAGATTCGTCAATGCGAAGCGATTATTACAGATTAGGAAATCAGGATATGATGTGGCAGCTGTCAAATCAAGCTGCACTTTTTCATTCAACCTCGTCGAGTAGCTCCTTTAAAATATAATCAAAAAAAAAAGAACAAGTTTAAAATTATGAATTACTCGTATACAATACACACACATAACATTAATAATCCTCGAGAATTCACAAGAACAACTTACGCGTGCAACTATATCAATTGATTAAGAGCGTAACACCCTTTCAGCCACTTCATTGTGACCATTAAGGGCTGGCGGTGGTTCGCAACAATAAAACACCCCTTCAACGCTAATAACCCCCGCGTATACATACATATATATATACAGTTATAATAGCGCTTTTGACTCCGTATACAACCGACCATTTTCCACGCGTTATTATAACTCGGATACTTAACTTTTACATTCAAGTCGAGTCGGTAGAAGTAAACTCCCGTTTTTTCTGAATGGGAAACTATCGTCGATGAGGTGGCAGGATAATAGTTACGAACGCGTGCGACTTTAAAGGACGAAATTCTGCGCTGTGTAATTATGAAAGAAATGAGCCGTACATTCGACGAATTTTCTTTTGTGTTATACAGTATTGTTTGCTGGTTTTACACGCTGATTTCTTTTATTTATTTTTGCTCTTTTCATCGTCGAGCAAATGAATGTTAATACGGTTTAAATTGATACTTGTGGGGTCGGTCGCGATCGGGAATCCGAAATGGAAGTGAGTTAGTACGCCACTGTAACTTGTAACAAATATGCGATACACAATCGTATCTACATCATTAGCATATACGAAAATATGAACCGTTTAAAAACAGTCATATATGCTCGTTGTAGATTAGTTAGTGTAGATAAAAATGGAATTAAATCGCTAGGGCTATTATGTTGAAGCGAAGGGTATTCTAACACATGTATACAACAATACTCGATTATATTGGGGTGTAAAAAAGTTCTAAACTACTGCGTGTTTCGTGGATGTATTTTATTTGTTATCACCGGTATAATTTTTTTTAATTAGTTTTTTTTTTATATACATGGGAAAATGTTTTGTTTAGTGTCACAATACCAACTGGCATTTTGATCAAACTGTTATGAAGAGAGCTATTGCAGCAGAAAGATTAAAAATCAATCTTCATACATTCTTCTGACGTAAAAGTTAATAGAGAACTAAAAATCGGAAGCGATCATTACATGGTGATAGGTAAAATCAGATCAAACTACAATACAGAGGAAATAAAATAAAATAAAAAATATATAGACTAAAAAACGAGAATATAAGGAAAGTAAAGAAATAGAGGAAACGAATAGCATGGTGAAACAAGGAGATTAAAGAAGCAATTGGAGACAAGAAGAAAGCATGGTACAAATATTTAAAGACTAGAAACAATAGCACCTACTAGGAATAGAACAAGTAAAGAATTGGTAACGAGAGCAAAAAGGAAAAGATTGGAAAATGATAAAAGGCAATATCACAAATTGCTATACAGGATAATCTAAACAGAGAAACCGGGGAAAACAGTTGATATTTAATCAGATCAGGGACGCCCATGGAAATATGCTGAATAACCCGGAAGATATTACACAGAAATGGAAAGAATACTTCAAAACATTATTGAATGAAGAAACAATAACAGACAAGGAAGTAGAAACGGAAGGAGTGCCCAAAAGTGACACAGAAGAGTACAACATCAACATAGAAGAAATAGGAGATGCGATCAAAGATCTGAAAAATGGTTAAAGCAGCAGGTTATGACGTGATTAAAAGCGAACAAATTAAATACGCCAGCGAGAAGGGAGTACAGTCCCTGGCCAATTTATTAGGAACACGTGGAAAATTGTAAATATTTTAAGTTTTTTAGAACAAGATGCACTATAGGTATAATATTATCAAAGAAACATTATATATACACAATTTCCAAGTAATATAGTTGTTTATTTACAAATCTTATCAAATGTATCAAAAGAGGGCATCATTCATGCAGATATCTTACTCGCATCGTACCCGACTACAGTAAAGTGCCGAATTGCTATTATTTGCAAGTCGTATCTTGTTACGTGATAAAGTGTTTATATGAGGCGTCTAAATGCAAAAGCAGACATTTGACGATTTTGAATAAAATAAGTTAGAGGTGGTTTCCGTCTAAAAATTGCATACCGAACACGATCATGAGAACGTTAGAAGCATAATGGGACTTTTTAAACGTGATTTTCGTTATTGAAGTTGCATCTTAAATGCAAAACCAGATATTTGTTCGTATAGTTTAGATGCAAATCCAGACATATGCAAATGGGCCAATCAAAGCACTCCCTAATATTACTCATGTGATGGGAGGCGTGACGTTGGCAATCGCTTGACAGAAGTTGACAAGAACATTGTTTTAGAGTCAGTTGTTACGGTTTTGTTATTACGTTTTGTGTTAAATAATAGTTGTTATAAACTATTGTATTTCAATGGATATCAGCATTGAACTGTGTCCCTCGGGGCAGAGAAGAAAAAGAACAGTCAATAACGACTACTGGAAACGAGAAAAGGCTAAAAAAGATAGGTTAGTACATAATGTTAATTGTAGAACTTTACTTTCACGACTTTGTAATATTGGTAATAATTATTATTAATTATGCTGGTGTGTACAGTAATGTGCATTTTTCATCTTTCAGGTATAGTCGAAAGCGTTTGCCTCAAGCTCCAAAGTGTAAACATTACACAAAAAAGTTCCAGTGTTCTTCACTAACCATGGCTGATTTCAGAAAGTTTAATTAAAAATTCTACGCTGAAAGAAATAAACGCTATCAGGACATGTTTGTCCTAAAACATTGTGTTATTAAAAATCCTGTTAGAAAGGGTAAAACTGTAAAAGTTAATGTGAAAAATAAACCAAAGTCCTTAAGTGCAGACTATTTTGTGAAGTGTAAGAACAGAGAAGTGCCTGTGTGCAAGAAAATCTTTTTGACAATACTGGACGTAGGAAAAAATCGAGTAAGCAGCATTCTACAGAAATTCCATAAAACAGGGAGTTTGCCCAAGGATGGCCGAGGAGGTGATTATGTTTCACAAAGCAACAATTTGAAACGACTAACAGTACAAAACTTTATACAATCGTTGACATGTTGTGAGTCTCATTATGCAAGAAATAAAACGATTGTTCGTAGATATCTGCCCTGCGAATTAAACATACTGAAATTATGGAAGATGTACAACTCAGGTGTAGCAGAGAACCTGCAGGTACGCCAGTGTTTCTTCAGAAGTATTTTTGTGAGGAAGTACAATATTGGTTTTGGGTCTCCAAAAGTCGATGTCTGCTCGAAATGTTTACAGTTCTCTGAAAAAATAAAGCAGGCTTCCACTTTGGAAGAAAAGGCGACCATTATAACAGAGCAGCGACTTCACAAACTTCGGGCCAAGGCATTTTACAAATTGCTTCAAGAGGATGATCCAAAAGTTTTAATACTTTCGTTTGACTGCCAAAAAAATTTGCCATTACCCAAGATTCCCGATCAAGCCTGTTACTTCAGTATGCAGATAAATTTATACAATTTTACTGCAGTGATTGGAAACTCTAAAACAATGCTTACTCCAGAAACAGTCAAATCGTTCTTGTGGTCTGAAGTTGATCGACGAAAGAGTTCCAACGAGATAGCATCTGCTGTTTTCCACACACTGTCCAATCATGATTTTCAAGACGACGTCGAGATTGTGAGATTGATGGCTGATGGGTGTGCAGGCCAAAATAAGAACTGCACGGTAATCGGAATGATGTGCTACTGGTTGCATTGTTGTGCACCAACGTGCATAAAAAGAATAGAAATAGTGTTTCCTATAGTTGGACATTCCTTCCTGCCCCCGGACAGATTCTTCGGACATATTGAGAAAAAGTGAAGAAAGACTTCTCCAATAGTACAATAGCAACTTATAGGTTGCAGTTTTTATTATTTTCTAAATAAATACATTGTGAAATTAGCTTCTTTCGTATCGTTTATTTAACAATTTTTCAATCATGGGTCGCAAAAAGGACATTAGTTCTGAGAAAAAAATACGAATTTCTGCGTTATTAGAGACAGGAATGCATTCACAGAGAAAAATTGCACGGATGGAAAGCGTTTCGCCGCAAACAGTCCATCGTGTTGCAAATTTAATCAAAGAAAATATACCGAGGAAGAACATTTTGTGGGCGAAAAAAAATTACAACCGTGTGAGACGATCGTCAAATAATTAAAATAGCATTAGAAAATCGTAGACAATCTTGCAGAGGCATTCGGGAGACACTGGCATTCGAAGGGGTAGAAATATCAGAGAGAACGGTGCGTAGAAGACTATATGATGTGGGCCTAAAATGTAGGCGTCCGGCAAAGAAGCCGAAATTAACAACAAATATGAAACGGGCACGTTATGACTGGGCCAAAGTACACAAGAAGTACTCAGTTGATGACTGGAAAAAGGTAGGCTTACATCAAACTAATTTCCTCTTGACATAAAGTTGTTTCGTTTTTAAGCAATATATGATGTGTTTTCTCCTTCGCGTAGGTCATTTTTAGTGATGAAACAATGATCCAGGTAGCCACTGAAAGGGCCCAGTTTGTCCGTAGGCGTACTGCAGAACGTTATCATGAAGCATCCCACGTCTCTCATGATATGGTCGTGTATTACAGAAGATGGACTCGGACCTGTTTACTTTGTCCAAGGTTGAATGAATCAAGGGCAATATAAACATGTACTTGAAAATGTTTTAATACCTTATCTGGAGTCATTAAGTGTTGCAGAAGGCCCATACACATATATGCACGACGGAGCACCATGTCAGAGCAAAGACGATAAAAAATTATTTAAGTTCGGTGAATTTGCATGTTTTGCCTTGGCCTGGAAATTCACCGGACTTAAATCCCATCGAAAACGTCTGGAATATTTTAAAAACAATTCTTTATACTAAAAGGAACAGTAATAGGGACGAATTAATAAAAAATATAGAAGAAGTATGGCGAAATAACGTGCGAATTAAGGATACGATTAAATCTTGCATGAGGAGTATGCCAGCAAGAGTTTTGGAAGTTGCGAAAGTTAAAGGTTCTGTGACTAAATATTAATTATATACATTTGATATTCTTCTATTTTCAAAAATGTAATAAAAATTTTTTCATACATTTACTTATTGTTTACTTCTTTTGATATTTTATAAAATTTACTAGTATTCCTAATAAATTGGCCAGGGACTGTACAACTAATACACAAGTTAATAAATATGGTTTCGAAGCAAAAAGATATACCAAAACATTGGAAAACTGCAGTAATACTACCTGTACATAAAAAGGGACCGAGAGAAGAATGCAGCAAGATACACAAGCTGGATTTAGGAAAAAAACCGAAGCATACAAGACCATATATTCACCCTTAAACAAACCATAGAGAAATTAATATAGTATAATCGAGAAACAATAGTATGTTTTGTTGATCTAGAAAAGGCATTTGACAGAACTAAAAAAGAAGATATATGGAAGGTATCAAAAGAAAGAAAGGTCAATTACCAACTAATGGAAGCAATAAAAAGTATATACAGACAATCAAAGGCAAGAATAAGAACAAATAATGCGATTTCAAAAACGTTCCACATCAAAAACGAACTAAGACAACGAGGAAGCCTAATGTTAATGGACAAATCAAAACAATATGGCAAACTAGGACAGCAGGGAAAAGAACAAGAGGACGACCAAGGAAGTCATGGAATCAAAGCGTGGAGCAAACACTGAAAATACTAGGGACTAACTGGAATGAAGCGAAAGGAAAAACCAAGGACAGAAAGGGATGGAGGAAAATTATCCATAATATTGAAGTGTAATATATGGAATTAGGCCTTGATGGCATTGCAACAAGGTTCTGTTTTTTTTTTGTATTCTAACAAATAATAGCGTTAAATAACTGTGATAAGTAGTATTATCTAGGTCACCGCCCCAATTCAAATCTGCATATCCCACCAGTCTTTTCTAAATATTTTCGCCAATAATTCCTCTTTTCAAACACTGAAATATAATTCCCAAGCTTCTCTAAAAAGAGTCGGTTGGGTTAATTCTACTGTCGAAGGTCGGCAAGGGCAACCTTTTTTAAAGCAACAGCCAAAATTTTAGACGTCTACTGTCAATAGTTGTTGCTTAAGAGTTTGTTTTGTGTAGGAAGCGAATGGATAAAATCGAATTTCGTGCAGTGATGAAACACTTCTCGATGGAAATTCAAAATATTTCGGTAGAGGTTCATGGCCGATCTACTCCATCATTTTCGATCATCAGCTTCCGGGTGAGCGAGTTAAAACGTGTCCGCACAAGCCCACAGTGGACGTCCAAAAACCTCTACCAACGATGGAATGGTCGACAAGATTCATGATGTCGTGTTAATCGATCGCCGATTGAAGCTGAAAGAGGTAGCAGAAACAATAGGCATATCAGAAGAACATGAGAAACCTTTCGGCGCGATGGGTAGCGCGTTTGCCCACACCAGAGCAAAAACGAAATTGGGTGACCATTTCGGAGGAGCGTCTGGCTAGGATTCAACGCAATCCCAGCGGTTTCTTTATGCGTTTCGTAACGGTAGATGAGACTCTGATCCACCATTACGTACCGGAGACCAAGGAACAGTTGACGCAGTGGATTATTCCGGGCGAAT
This sequence comes from Holotrichia oblita, assembly GCA_023690525.1. Classification (NCBI taxonomy): domain Eukaryota; kingdom Metazoa; phylum Arthropoda; class Insecta; order Coleoptera; family Scarabaeidae; genus Holotrichia; species Holotrichia oblita. The sequence continues at coordinate 4,930,881 of CM043021.1, forward strand.
CAGACTGTTCCATCGGCCGGAAAGGTTATGGCGACCATTTTTTGGGACTCGCAAGCTGTAATCCTCATCAACTATCTGATCGATCACGGGGTAATACTACAGTTACTTATTGACCTGATTCTATGCAGTATTGAAGGAGAAACGGCCTCGTTTGCAGAGGAAAAGGTCCTTTTCCGCCACAGCTGACAGCCCATTTCGCACCAGGTAATTCTCTTTAGTGACATTTTTTTCGTATCTATCATAATAAGAGAGAGGAAAGACCATCAATTTGTCAATGTTTAAAGTTTAATATTTCGGTTACTATTCAACCTATCCAAATAATCTTGGACTCGTTTGAAAAGGAATTGTGTGGACTTTATACAACGTTTAGACATATACTGTATTAAGTAGATTCAAGCTGATAAGCTAGAGGTCGGTTTCTGCGACGGTAACTTAAGCAGCATTTGAGTGAAAACCGCATGTCGATATCTCTATTTGTTTTCAATTTATTGCAGAAAATGTAAAAATCAAGTGTTAAAAACCGACAACGCAACCAGGCAATAACTTTAAAGATAAGTTGGCTTTGACAAACATCACATGTCTCGAATAATAATACTAGGAACAAGTGTCAAATTATTTTTGTTTTCGGTTGATGTTTACTTAGGAAACTGTCTTCGTAAATATGTATCCTTCGGATATTGCCGTGCCGTCTAAAGACTGTCTCTAAAGACAGTGTTTAGAGAACTTCTGAAGAAACTGACAGTATGATCAGCGAAACGTCAAGTTTGTTACGACAACCACGGCAATACCCGAAAGATACATCTTTATGGAACAGTGGCTGTGAAAGCTTACATTCGAAAACTGTCTTCGGTTAGCAAAAAAAAATTCCAAGATCCATTCTGAATTTAGATGTTTAATGTCAAAACCATAGTGTCAACATTTGTCGATGAGCTGTCATTATTTGTATCTGTTGTATTGTTGTAGTACTTTCTTTTACCTGTTTCCAGATGATAAATAAGGTGCAATTAGGTACTATATTTATACAAAAATTTAGTGTTACCATATTAAAATCAGTGCGGCCAACTCAGGACACTTGATGATAGCTTTGTATAGTTCTTTAAACTGATACATGTCTCGTCCTCCTTTTAATTTTGATTTCAGTGTGTTTATTTGCTTCATTTTACTTGTGACCTCAACTATAATGAAGTGGAAATGGCTTTCTTTAATAATAATAATAAGAAAATAATAATAAGAATAAGAAATGTTTAGTCTGCTGAAGTCTTTGTTGAAACTTTCTGTGATCTCTCGAATAATGACCAAATCTCCAATGAAAACTTATCTACACTCAGAAAAGATATCAGTACAGTAAACAACGGACGTGAAAACCTACGCTTAACAACATATTTTTTTCAGCTTCAAAACATCAACATGTACATACAATCTTCAACACTCAATTACTCAAACAAAAACTACCCTATATATGCAGAAATAAAACGCAAGCATCAACATATTCGATTAAAAACAGTTCCTTAATTGAGAGACGCTTTTCAACGGGGTACTTCCGAACGCCGGCGTTCTATCGGGGGATGAATCGATAAAATCTAATACATGTCAATTAGTTGGGCGGCTTCACCATCCCGAACGTATATCCGGGGAAAGAGACGAGAAGGGTGGATAGATGAGAGCGACGGGGGCAAAAAAAAGAAAAACGAGCAGGACAAACAAGTCGGATGCTGCTGCTATCTCTTCTCGGATGGTGATGCGGCGATGCTTGTGGCGTCGCGCTGGAAAGTGGGGGTATACGCTCGTGAGTCCCTCGACGGGCGCCTTGACGCTTCATTGGTCGCGTCGAGACGCTAATACGGAATAAATTGGCGTCCATCGTGTACTGTCATAGCGAATCATCGCCCGGCTGAATGCGGTACGTAACGTAGTCTGTATTCGTTTATCGAACTTTTGAAAGCTGTTGAAGTTTAATAAGTTTGTTTAAAAGGATACTTCCAAAGTTAGGAACTCCTCTATGTTTATAATTATTATAATGAGGGAATGAATTTTAAATTAATATGTGTAAATGAAGAATATGCATAGATGGTCATGAAACACGAAAGGAGGAATCAAAAAACTAATGCACCATGTGAAGGACAGCTCAGCGATTATGGACCAAGCATGGGAAAAGGGCATGATAAAGAACAAAGGAAAAAAACAAAGCGGAAACAAACAAAAGCGAACTAGATCAGGACGAAAAAGGGACAGAAGAAGAAATACTCATCAGAATACGAATGTAATGAAAAGCAGAGCAAAAATTAAGGAAAAAATTTGGATAATAGAACGTGAATAGAAGCCTGACAGGAAAAGAAAATGAATTAATAGAAAAGATGGAAGAGTGAATATGGATATTGTAGGCATCACGGAAACAAAACAGAAAGGACAGGGAGAATGAAAAGGAAGGCCACAGATTGATATACAGTGGAGGAAAACAAGAAAGTAAAAAAATAATAAAATTGAAGATAGAAATCGACAAAGCCGTAAGAACAACAATCATGGTAGTCTACTGGCCCAACGAAGATGAGACGGTGGAAATAAAAGAATTCTGGAAGCAATTAGATGAAGTAACAGAAAGCAGTGTGGGCAGATTGCTAATCGTTGGAGACCTAAATGGAAGAATAGGGAGAAAAGACGAAGTAACGACGGTGGAAATGAATAAAATACGAGGAAACATAAAAAGGTATGGAAATGGAAACCATGTGGAAAACAATTAAGGACACAATAATAAAAGTACCAACAAAGACGTGTGGAACAATTAAAATAGATAAAAACAGAAAACAAACCAAGTGGTGGAATGACTATATAAAAAGGGCAACTGCAAAATTACAAAAATGGAAAAATTAATCGAATAAAAATAATGAAAACTACAAGGCATACAAAGAACAAAGACTGAAAGTGAAAGAACTAGTGAACAAAGTCAAACAGCTCGCATGGCAAGAATTTGGGGAAGCAATGGAAAGAGATAGTAAAGACAATCAAAAACTGTTTTATGCAATACTAAGATTGTTAAGAAAAAGAAAAGTAACATCAAAGACCTGAGTTATATTACAAACTGAAAGAGATATAATGACATGATAGAAAAAATAGAATCAAACAAGTTAAGCGATAAGAAAAGATAGTAGAAGTGATAAAGATGCTTAAAAGAGGCAAAGTGGCCGGATACGATGTCATAACAGCAGAAATGATTAAAAACATGGGTAGAAATGGAATGGAAGTACTGGAACAACTATATAATGGAATATGGACTGGATAAAAAATACCAGATAAGAGTGGGATATCGGAATATTGATGCCCAAAGGAGCATAAAGAAGGCGATCAATGTCTGAACTACAGGGGAATTACTTTACTTAGCATTATGCTGAAAATATATGAGAGAATGTTAGAAAAAAGGTTAACATTAAAAATCGAAGCTTGAAGAACTCCAAAGCGGGTTTAGAAAAGGTAGAGGAGTGCAGGACCATATCTTTTAATAGTATACCAAGAGATAAAGTATGGAAAAGCCTCAGAAAACGAAATGTAAATAATAACCTCTGTAAGGCCATAGCCCCAATATCTACAAGAATACAAGAAATTTTGTAAGATCGAAAAATATCCAGTCCGAAGAAAATTTTTAACCAAGGATGGCCTGAGGCAAGAGCCCAGTCCTTTTTAATATGGTGCTTGATGACGTTATTAAAGAACTTAAGAACAAAACGAAAAAAACTCCATGTAGGTTGTAGAAACATGCAGGTAGTACAGGTAGGGGAATGTGGCTTCGTTGATGACTTGATAGTATTTGCTAAAAATGGTCAAGATTTACAAACAAATTTAAATCTATACAAAACAGCACTGCAAAAAACGAAATATGAAAATAAATATACATAGAACTAAACTCATGGTAATAGAAAAAACCATGTTAAAGTACAAGCTAAGTAATAAGAGAGAGTGGGTAGGAGAACACTCCACGTACTCCCTAAGGAAAACACTATCAAGTGGTATGTGGACGGGTCTAAAACCGATAAAGGAACAGGTGCAGGCATATTTGGGCCAGGAACCAAATATTCCGAGCCAATGGGGACATACCCCAGCGTCTTCCAAGCGGAGATCAATGCAATTGGAAGATGTGCTCAACTGAACCTTGACAGGAACTATCGGAAGCAGAGCATTGCAATTTTCTCCGACAGTCAAGCAGCCCTAATGGCGCTGAGCTCTAACACGATCAGCTCGAAATTAGTCTGGGAATGTCTTGATAGATTAAACAAACTGGGCAAGAATAATAAAGTTGCACTATACTGGGTACCAGGACACACTGGAATCAGAGGCAACGAAGAAGCTAAGTCCGCTACAACTCCGTTTGTGGGACCTGAACCGTTCTGTGGTATAGGGACGAGCACCTACAAAAAAGAACTTAAAGATCGGGAAGAGAGCCTCAGAGCATCCCTCTGGGAGAATCTTCCTGGTCTGAGACACTCCAACATCTTCCTTGGAAACTACAATAAGCATTTGCTGGAACTTAGCAGGAATAGATTGCGCATCCTCACAGGGTTCCTTACAGGGCACTGTCACCTTGGTGAACACATGGCAAGGATAGGTCTAAAACAGAATAGCGACTGCAGGTTCTGCGGGGATGAGGATGAAAATCCGGAACACCTGACATCTTACTGCACCGCCATCATAGAAACCCGAGCCAGCCATCTCGGTAAAGACGTTATAGACGAAGAAGACATACCTTCTCTGAAACCATCACAGCTAATGCAGTTTATCAAAGCTCTTGGACTGGATGGGAAGCTGTGGGAGCGGGCATTCCCCAGCAGCTTACAGCTCACGCAAGGGGGCACATTAGATCAATAGGTCGCAGGGCAATATCACCCTCATTTCAAATCTACAATCTACAATCTACATGTTAAAGTAGAAATTAAATTGGATGGAAGGGAGTTAGAACAGCTAGGAACAGAAGACGTGGAACTGGTTGGCAGAATAGAAAGAACAAATAAACTATACTATACACTAAGTAACACATTCGTGAAGATGGAAAGAAATAACACCAAACAAAAACAACAAAATTGTCGTCTACAATACAGTGTTCAAACCAGTCTTAACGTATGGATGTGAAAGTTGGAACCTAACGAATTTAAGAGCAGTCAAAGGAGTAATTAGAAGAGGTAGAATAAGAAACCAGAAAATAAGAGAGGAACCAATCCTAGAATACATGGACAGGCAAAAGATGAAGTGGTTCGAACACATGACGCGTACGGAGGAAAATGGGCAAATAAAAAAGGTGTGGCTGGCAAGAACAACGCATAAGAGAACAAAAGGTAGACGAAGGAAAACGTGGGACAATACAGTTGCGAAATGTCTGAAGAAACGAGGGAACGAAGGAACAAGAATGGCAAAAATTAAATGTTGTTAACTGTTTCCTCACCCTCAATGCTTCGGTCTAAAGAAACACAATCACTCTGATATGGGTACCAGATCCAAACTCTCCTTCGATAAACCCTTCAAGGTCGTCCTAGACTGGGATAAGTGGAGAGGAAAACAGAAACCAGAGGGCCAAATCCAAATCTGGTATGTAGATGGGTCAAGAAGGACCACAGGTTCTGGAGCAGGTATATATAGTGGAACCCTAAATCATAAAGAATATATGACACTAGGGCAATATACCACCGTATACCAAACGCGGAAATACTAGCAATAGACACATGTGCTCTAAAGGCATCAGAGACACAACCTAGGGGTCAGCTGATTCATATCCTGTCGGATAGCCAAGCGGCCCTAAAGACACTAGCAGCTTATCAGATAACCTCGTGGCTGGCTTGGGAGTGCCTGGAAAACCTAAGAACCCTGGCCAAACACAACAAGGTAACTTTGGTGTGGGTGCCGGCGCACAAGGGTGTACCAGGTAACGAAATAGCAAACAAGCTAGCAAGAAAAGGTTCCGCAACAAAATTCCCTGGATCTGAACCGGGTCTGGCGATAACCAGAACTGCGATACGCGGTGCAGTGGCTGAGTGGATTGCAAAAACACACCAGGCACACTGGAGGAGCGTTGAAGGGCAGGTTCATAGCAAACGAATGATGAGGCAGCCATCACGGCAGTTGACGGCTGGTGTGCTGGCTCTCAGCCGGTTACATCTTAGAACAGTCACGAGCCTGTTAACGGGGCATGGCTGTCTAAGGAAATATCTACATAAGGTTATTGGCATCCTTAAGGACGAACCTATATGTAGACTATGCAATGAGGAGGAGGAGACAGCCTACCGTGTCATATTCGAGTGCGTTGCGCTGGAACGACGGAGACTGCCACTGCTGTGGCCAATTAACCAGCTGACAGATCTACCGGAAACACACAGGCTACTAAACCTAGTAAAAGGGACTAACCTGTTTACATAAGGAAATTCACTTGGTACCGAATAATACAATAGGCCATAGGCTGCGGTGTTATAAGGACACGCTACTAAACAAAACCCGGCCGGTAACCAGTGACCAAATCAATCAATCTATCAATCAATGGGTACCAGATCACTGGAGGTTGTGAGGACAACAAAATTGCCGATGGTTTTGCAAAGAAAGACGCAGCGTTCTGATAGAGTGGATCAGATTCATTCTTTGATCTCACCAAAAGCCATATAAGAGCTGACCTCCAACAGTGGGAAAGTGAACATAGACTAAATCTCTGCTAGAGCTCAACAGAAGAGGACGCAGCACTATATAACAAGATAAGTAAGGTGAACTGTAATAAATTCCGATTCCGTTCGGAATATAGTTAGACGAGGAAACACATTATGTGCAATTGCGAGGCTAGAGAATCCTAGACTTCTTCAGAAGTCTGGAGATCAATTGGGACTTCAACTTCAAACTATACAAACATGGCGGCTTGTTAAAGCTTCGCAATCCGAGAAACCGAGAAACGTCAAATACGGCCCCTTGCTAAAGTATCGTTTCAATATTATTCAAGACGATTATACAAGCAAATGTGATCGAAAATAAAACATGAACTCCTTATACGAACATATTTCTTACCTAAGAATAAATAAAAAATGAAATCAATTTACATTTCGCCATACAATATACCGTTATAGCGTCCTGTTGTATTATGCAAAGTAGAGAGGGCGTTAGCGTAGGTAGACGTTTCGCTATTCTAGAACCCGCGGATTTACGACTTTTTCCTTTGTGTATGCCTTTGCCGGGTTATTTACTTGATTTTCAAGACCCTTTATTTACGAAATAAAACGTTCGTTGGATTTAACCCTCCGCATCCTGTACGGAAATCTGGGAAATAAATACAGGAATATGCATTACCGGCAAAAATTTATTACTGTAGTACCATCGTAGGTCTTCGCTCTAAGATGTATACATATATATTTTATATTTAATTAACCACCTCTTATAGTATTAAATCGAGGTTGATGTTTTTATTTATTAACATAATCTCGTAAGTAAACTTCGTCTAATCTAAATTCCTCCTAAATTTTTCCTTTTAATGGAAGAAACATTGTGAGTAAGTGGCTTCTGTATATTTCACCGATATGGACGTCTTACGGTAAACATAAAATTAATACCTTGTTGTCTATATTAGGATAACACTTCTAACAACATCCGAGTAAGTATATCAAAAAGGATTTAGATTATGGAAATACTGGCTATGGACGGAGACTATATTAGATTCCCTAATCTATTTAATTCTCTTATTGTTAATGGATTTCTAAGCGAGTTTAGAGCGAGAGAGTATTTTTAAATGAAACGATAGACGGTAAGTAATATTGATATTTAAAATAGTTCTTTAATGTTATTATATGTCTTTTATTGCGAGTATGTTACATATCTAACAAAATAATAGCCACAAAAAAAAAAAAAAAATATATATTATATAGACAGAAGAAAAAGAAAAAAACAAAAAGCATTATTATTAACAACCCGCAAATCTCAAGTTTCAGTAATATTACTGCTCTAACTGACCCCGTAGCACTAATAATGCGCACATACAATTGCTGCTTATCCCTATCTAAAAACTAAAATTAAGAAATTAAATATATTCAATAAATCTTTCATGTACGCTCAGTTGTAAGTATGTAAATTGTCTTAATAATATTTTCAGGGAGACTGCATTAGATTAAGCTATTAAGAGATATAAACATATTTCGGTGGAATTTGAATATCACCTCATTATAAATACACATTACATTTCTAATTTTATTTCTTTTATTTTTAACTTTGATTTTTGTCTTTTAATCCTAAACGTAGGTAGGTTATTTCATAATGTCCTCTGTGACGTGTATCAATAATCCCAACAGCTTCTGTTATGTATGTGGAGAGGGGCCTTCAATAGAAAATTTGTATTTTCACTATTTCAGTCTAAAAATTAGATATCAGGACAAGGAATGGACTCCTCACATTTTCTACGCACGGTGTGCTCTTACTATGAGCGGCTGATCAAATCCAGTGGTAAAAAACAACGTTATGTAATTTGCAAGACCTATAATTAGGCGTGTACTAAAGGGACCATTTTTTGTCTGATTGCTACTTTTATTGGATGAAAATTTTCGGGTCCTCCACCAAAAATAAGAACAAGATTAGTTACGCTAGTGTGTCTTCTGTTCCACACCCTCCAGTAGACCTCAATCAGAAGCCTTGCCAGTACCAAGACCTAAAGATGTTCGAGTGAAGGCTATGCCATTACAGATGTAGAGGAAGAAATTTCCGAGTTATTATCGACAAGCTATCTTTATAGGACAGACCTCACTTACTAAATCAGTCCGAATTAAATGATCTTATTCATGATCTGAACTCAAACCTGAAGCAGAAATATTACGATCTTCAGACGTCAAGGATTCAGGAACTGTTACAGTATTTTTCACAAAGCATAGCATGATAGAAACCAGTTAGCCAGTAGAAGTACCCATAAAAATAATTCAAATACCTTTATGAACAAAAAATAATAAATGGGCATTATAATTCAAACTTAAAGATGTAAAAAAGGAAATAAGGCTTTTGTTGTAATGTCCTACAACTTCTTTAGTCACTGTTAGTGTAGATTAAGTTTTTATTGATTGACATTATTAGGTATTAAAGCAATATATTAAGGCGTTCTAGGTTCATAGTGTTTCTTTAAAGTCGTCATAATCATTAGGTACGTTTTCCAGCATCTACAGACTACCTTTGCAATAATATTTTTATTTTTGGGATTCATTCTTCTCTCATTTACTGTCACGACTGTTTAATTTTTACTCAATGACATCAGTTGAATTTATAATAAACGGAAAACAGCTCGTCGATTCTCTGCCATGTGGAATGGCTCAAAAGAATGAAATTGACATTTAAACGTCAAACATAATCATATTTGACATTTAAACGTCAAACTTATTCATATTTGACATTTAAACGTCAAATTTTTTCACATTTAACGTTTGAATGTCAAATTTATTCACATTGATGTTTAAATATCAAACTTGATTCTTATTTAACATTAAATTATATATCTGAATATCAATCAATTCATATTGATATTTCAAACTTACTTATAATTGTCGATCATGTGTCAAATTTATTTTCATTAATCGTACGAACGTCACACTCGTCCGTCATTGACATTCAAATTATGGAAACGTCTACATTTTCCATTTAAATGCCAAAATTTGCTCATGTTTGTCACTATAAGGCCGAACTTCTCAATATTTTGACTTTTAAATGTCGTATGGACTTTAATTATCGTAGAATAAAAAAAAGGATAGCATCAGTAGTCGTGGAGAAACGGTAGGTAATTGTTGACATTTAGCGACAGTTAGAATGAGAGTTCAAAATATGAAAGACGAGTTTGTGTTTATATTTTTATAGAAAGTGTAATGTGTCTCCTACGACAAGGTGGTAGCGTGTGTTATCGAGTAGCATAGATTAATCCTATAAAAAATCATTTAAACGTCAAACTTATATCATTTTTGACATATCAAAACGTCAAAGTTGACAGTCTTTGATATTTGAGTGGCGGAAATGACCACATCACACACACAACTTCAAAATTTGTCTATCGTAGCTAATTTGCTGAAAAGACTATAAAAATTTAGGGTGCCAAAGGTTGCTCAAAGTTTATTTTTTGCAGTCACATTTGGATTTCTTTCCTGTTAATTTAGGGAAAGATGAATGATGAACAGAGGAAAAGATTTCGTCAATAACTCAGGTAGAATGTAACGTTTTAAAAACGTTATTATAAGGTTATCTGTAGCGTTACTAAAAACGTTAGTGTAACGTTTTGGAAACGTTTTAATCAAAATTAATTGAATCGTTTATTGCAGAAAGGGTCTAAGTAACATTTTCAGTCATTTTGAAGTGACTTTATTTTTGAGTTCTCTGATTGTTGGAAAAAAACGTCTTGAGGACTGGAAGATAAAAAATCGAGGCGTTCTTTTAAAAATTGAGTTCCCACGGCTTCTGAAAAAAGCCTTGAAAAATATTGGACCGGAAGAAAAGGCTGTTAACGCTAAATCTGGGTTCAAGGCAGCCGAGCAGAGATGCAGTTTTAACAAACATGTTCCCTGAATTTAATGCCGATGAGATCAGTGAGCTCATAAGAAGAAACGGCTCAACATAAATCCAGGGAGAGGTGTGACCCCCGACCAACACCTGAGCGATCTCTTAGAAGAAAACGAGGATATTGAAGAGGAAATGGTAGAAGATGCGGATTCAGATGCAGATAATCTAGAGCTGGAGGTGGGAGAGAACTCAAACCAGTTAGATGGCAACTCTTCTCCGTATTCTTCAGTAGCCGAGTCTCCTCCTGTAAAAGGCGACTTCATTATCGCAAGATTTACCACGGACGAGGACCATAAAGACCGCTTCTACGTGGGTGAGATCGTAGATATTGTAGACCACGAGGAAGGCCTAAACTCCGCGTCAAGTTCCTTCGGAAGAAACAAGGAAAGAAGGAAACATATTTCGTCTTTCCGAACATTTTTGACCAACTTATCAGAAAAGTAGACCTTAAGACTCGACGCCGAGGAATGTTGACTTTTTGTAGTGTTGATGAATATTACGTCGAGTAAGGGGACAATTTTATTTCGTTTTTCTAATAAGCTTTCAGTAGGGCTTCTAATTGTTCTATTTTGTGCATTAGTTTTTACTAGTTCAATTATTGTGATTTTTTAAAATATTTTGCTACAAAAAACTAAAATTTTGATACTGACAAGTACTTAATTGCAATTAAAACAATTGGAACTATCCCCAATCTATCGTATTCTTTTGTAAAAATTTATTTTAGAGTACCATTCGACCCTGCATACAACTAGGAGTCGTAAAAACAGCAAAAATTACCAGACTTCACGACTTCACCCCACACAATGGGGTGAAGTCGTACACCATTCATCTTTTTAAAAAACAGATTGAATATTTCGGAAAAAAAATTTGATGCAGTGGGTCGATAACTGCGAGCTTCCAAATGATCGAGATTTTGGTGTGGTCTAAAGATGTCTCAAGAAGCATGATAGAATCTACTCTGTCCACAATTACACATAAATTAATAATCAAGTTCTAACGGCAAATTCCTCACACTTTTCAACTACACATGCCAAAAACTTCTGAAAGAATTCCCATAACAATACCTATACAACTGCAGTAACTAAAAACCAGGAACGGAAATGCACCAGAATAGAAAAAATTTTTTTTGTATTTACATTATTGTAATGTTTTCTTTTTCTATTAAAATGTTTGAAATATTTTCTTCAAAAATAATTCTTATTTATTTAAATCAAATCCTTCTTGTATTTTGTTGCCTTTGCAGTTTTTTCTTTTTCATTTTTCTCTTTATAGAATTTGCAAAATACAAAAATTAAGCCATTATAACATGTTTTGACATTGAGTTTGCAATAAACAATGTCGTCAATAACCTCTAAATCGAAAAATAGAAAGTTTTTCTCATTGGTAACTACTAAAACTAGGCTGTAACATTATGTTTTCGTTTAAAACACTTCTTCAGTAGAAGAAATTAACCCATTTGAAAACCAAAAAATAAATAGTAGAACATCTCTTCTAATTAACCTTCCTGAAAGATGTTCCTACACGATAACAAAACCTCCAGTTAAGTGCTTATGAATGTTACACGTCCTATAACACCTTTCTCCACTATGATTGAGGGCACCACAACCAGCACCTACGCAAAAATATCGAGTAATTACACGAATAAAACTAGGGGGTACTCATATTAACCAAAAAAAAAAAAAACAGGTAGAATATAACGCGTTTTCCCACAAGATGTCCTTGCCCTGGAAAGGTACCCTCCACTAATGACAGATGTTGCTAATTCATTTCACTTAATTGGATTAAAAGTATGGACAAATGTATCTCTCCGGTAACGATTATCTGGGTCTGTCGTCCTGACCGCAGGCTATCGGGGGTTCTAAACAGAGATAAAAGGACACCGTTCCGTCATTATCGAAAGTTCGATCGGACGGAGATGGGAGATCGGAATAGCGAAGCGATCTGGACGTCGAAAAGTTTGCGACAATAATTTTATTATTTTTTTCTTTATCAATAATTTTATTTTTATTGTTAGGAGTTAATCCCATACATGTATATAGGACCTTAACCTAAAATCGACATACTTAAATCCTGTTTAAAATACAATATCGTTTCGTTCTTTCTTTTTATTTTATTCTCTCGTTTTATCCGCGATCGCTTCGTTGATTCCTTTCTCTGTCCATTTTAAAAATGTTGGTGGTGTATAGATTAATGCGCCGTCATTAATTTAATATCAACAGCGACTAGTATTTCGGCTACTGTTTCTCGTCTTGAAAAGTGTCTGCTCGTAATACCACTGTGGAATGTCTCGAGTAAAGTTAGTTTGTGCATACAAGGGGTGTTTAAATAATATTTCGATCCCGATCAGGTTTTTATTCGACATCTATACAGTGCCTTCACAATTTGCTGTAGGTACTATTAATGGCTTCACTCCTAAATTCATTTTATATTTAAACCTCGTACTGATTCCTATTTGTTATACGAATTGTGATATTTAATATGTCAAACTTATTCATATTTGACATTTAAACGTCAAACTTAATCATATTTGACATTCAAACGTCAAACATAATCATATTTGACATTTAAACGTCAAACTTAATCATATTTGACATTTAAACGTCAAACTTAGTCATATTTGACATTTAAACGTCAAACTTAATTATATTGATGTTTAAATATCACACTTGATTTCTATTTAACATTAACTTCTATATCTGAACATCAATCAATTCATATTTATACTTCAAACTTACTTATAATTGTCGATCATGCTTCAAATTTATTTCCATTAATCATACGAACGTCACACTCGTCCGTCATTGACAAACGTCTACATTTTCCATTTAAATGTCAAAACTTGCTCATTTTTGACAGTAGAACGCTAACCTCGTTCATATTTGACACCTAAATATCGAACTTCATATTTTGACTTAAATGTCGTAGTTTAATTATCGTAGAATTAAAAAAGGTTACGTAGTATATATAGTAGTTGTTGACATTTAGAGACAGTTAGACTGAGAGTCCAAAATATGAAAGACGAGTTTTTTAGAAAACGTAATGTGTCTTCTACGACAAGATGGAAGCGTGTGTTATCAAGTAGCATAGATGAATCATATAAAAAGCATTTATACGTCAAACTTATATCATTTTTGACATATCAAAACGTCAAACTTGACAATCTTTGACATTTGAATGGCAGAAATGTCCACATTTGATATTCAAATACTGTGCTTATTCCACATTGCCATTTGAATATCCAAATTTGTCTATGTTTGATAATTCAATGTCGAACTTGTTCATATTTAACTTATTTGACATTTAATTTGACGTTTAAAAGTTATTTCTATTTAACATTAAACTCGTCCTCATCTATCGTCTAATTAAATGTCAAAAATTGACCCTATTTTACAATGGAAATCATCATATTCGACATGGAAACGTCAGACTTACTTCCTACGACATAAAAACGTCTAACTTGTACATCTCTGATATTTAGTCTCTCAAAATTATTTGACAATTGAACGTCGAAACTTTTAATGCAGAGTTCGTTAATATTTGACGTTTAACACTAATTTGGTATTGACAATACAGAGTGATTTCAAGGACTGTAGGCTCGTTCACATCGTACCGATGTTTTAATGGTTTATTGACAATGCACTTGTTAATATTTGACATTTAAATGTCAAATACGTTTAAAACTTATTACTGTTTAACATTAAACTCATCTTCATCTGTCATCTAATTAAATGTCAAAACTTGACCCTATTTCAAAATGGAAATCATCATATTCGACACGAAAACGTCAAACTTACTTCCTACGACATAAAAACGTCAAACTTGTACATCTCTGACAGTTAATATCTCAAGATTATTTGACAATTGTATGTCAAAATTTTTAATGCCGAGAGCTAGTTAATATTTGACATTTAAAACTAATTTAGTATTGACAACACACTTGTTACTATTAGACATTTAAATGTCGTTTTTGAAACTTATTTCTATTTAACGTTAAACTCGTCTTCATCTGTCATCTAATTGAATGTCAAAACATGACCTTATTTCAAAATGGAAATCATCATATTCAACATGAAAACGTCAAACTTATTTCCCTATCAGATAAAAATGTCAAATTTGTACATCTCTGGCATTTAATCTCTCAAAATTATTTGACATTTGAATGTCGAAACTTTAATGCCGAGCTCGTTAGTATTTGACATTTAAATGTCGAACTTGCTCATACTCAACACTGTTCAGTGTCACAATTTTCCTCATATTTAAAGTTTAAATATCAAATTCATTTTTATTCATATTTAAATGGCAAATTTGTACATGATTGGCATTTAAATGTCAAATACGAGCATATTTAAACATCAAACGTATTCTTATTTGATGTTTATATATTATACTTGTTCATATTTGACATTTAACAGTTAAACGCATCCGCATTTGATATCTACATATTGAACCCATACCTATTGATGCATATTCATATAACAAGCTTGTTTATATATGACATTTAAACGTCAAATATGTTTCGTTTTGACATGTTAAATGTCAATGTCAGTTCTACTTCCACGTCTTTGATACTTAAGACCATGTTCATGTTTGGTGTTCAGAAATTTTCTATTTAATATTGAGATACCAAACTTATTCTCCTTTAAGATTCATTTATTTATCTCCTCCTCAAATCAAATGGGTCATTTAGATGTTATACTTTACATTTGACGTTTAAATGTCAAACTTGTTAATGATTAAAATTTAAATTGGTAATTAATTAATTTACTGTTTCATTGACCTGCAAGTGGAAATACCTCAGGAATTTGAAATTTAAATGTCAGTGTTTGACGTGTAAACAGTTTAACATTCAGCTGTCATATTTCCTCGTGCTTGACATATGCATATAAAACGTCCTCATATTTGACATTTACATGTCAAATTCGTTCCTGTTTGTATACGCCAAACTCACTTTCGTGTGTTTGACGTTTAAACTTCAAACCGATTTTTTATTTGTCATTTGAATGTCAAATTTGTTCCTGTTATCGATATTTTGTCACTTCTCCGAAGAATATTCTGTTTAACTAACAATTATAACTAATATGATATATTTTAAGTTCAAAGTGTTTTAAGTTCAAAATATAAAACACTTCAAAAATTGTACTATATTATAAAAACCCACCTCGTATATCTGAGTGACGCCTATTCCACTATTATATTAAAGTGTGAATGACCATTGGAACAGGTCTAGCGTGAAGACTTGTGGTGTGGCGCCTCGATCTGCTATCCAGATCTCATCTGAGCAGAGATTTGTCTTCTGGCTAATGCCCGAGTTGTTATCGTAGTTCGCTTATCAACTTGACCGGCTACGAGAGTGGGTGACATCTCGGAACACATTTTCTAATTCTCCTTTATATTAACAGAGAAAGCAGCTATAAGAAAAGCTTAACTCTATAACTCTTGTTACTATACTCGTAGAAACATAAGAATAATTCTGCAGTATATAAATAAGTTCATATTCGGAGATAACATATAACATCAAGCAGTAAATAACGACCCTAATTTGGTCATTCCATCCTTAATACACTACTAAATCTTTAATAAGTCGTCTCCAATTCGGTATCTCCACCCCATTTAGCGTGTAAGAAAAATAACGTCGCTTTTCCCGACCCTATACAGCTGAAACCAAGCGGACTGAATTTTTCTCTTATTTCCACACGCACACATTCGCGACACAAGAGAAAATTTTATTGCTGTCATCGCGTATAGTAGAGTTAGTTGAAGAGAGGGCGAGTCCATCCAGTGGCGTACAATGAAATGCTATAGGTATTAGACTAATTGCGGTTTGACTTGTAATTGAAGTTTATCAGTAATTTTCATTTGATCTTTCCCAATAGTAATTTACGGGTAATTTTCGGGCAATTTTCGGAAATATTTCAGAAACCAAATTATTACGTCATATATGGATGGATATTATATAATATATACATACAAATACATATGTATGTTCTAGGATAATATATTTTTAGGAAATTTTAGAAAAACAACTATTTTATTATTGTTTGTTATAAAATATTATCATGTTTAAACAAATAATAAAAGTTCGTATTTTTTAAAATAAGATTTAGTCAAAAAAAGCAAACAATAAGCATATTTAAAAATCTAAACACCTTTTCCCCCTCGGAACCTAAACTTGACCCTATTTCAAAATGGAAATCATCATATTCAACATGAAAACGTCAAACTTATTCCCCTATGAGATAAAAACGTCTCTCAAAATTATTTGACATTTGAATGTCGAAACTTTTAATGCCGAGCTCGTTAATATTTGACATTTAAATGTCGAACTTGCTCATATTCAACACTGTTCAGTGTCACAATTTTCTTCATATTTAAAGTTTAAATATCAAATTCATTTCACTTTCAATTCCTGAAGTATTTCCTCTTATCAATTTATTCAAGAAAACATAATTTTATATGATTTGGAATAAATTGGTATTTAATTAATTTGCTGTTTCATTGACCTACAAGTGGAAATACTTCAGGAATTGAAAGATAAGTACATAAAGGTCATAACATAGATATATTAATTAAAATTTAAATGTCAGTGTTTGACGTGTAAGAAGTTTAACATTCGGCTGTCATATTTGCTCGTGCTTGACATTCGCATATAAAACTCATTACATGTCAAATTCGTTCCTGTTCGTATACGCCAAACTCATTTTCGCGTGTTTGACGTTTAAACTTTAAATCAATTTTTTCATTGTGATTTAAATATCGAATTTGTTAATGATTGAAATTTGTTTGACGTGTGTTCCTCGTGCTTGACATTTGCATATAAAATTTCCTCATATTTGACATTTACATGTCAAATTCGTTCCTGTTTGTATACGTCAAATTCACTTTCGTGTGTAATAATTTACGGGTAATTTTGGAAATATTTCAGAAACCAAATTATTACGTCATATATGGATGGATATTATATAATATATACATACATATGTATGTTCTAGGATAATACAGGGTGTTTTCTAAGTAATCTAAAATATTATATGGGGCGCTTCGTCACTCAATTTTAAGACGAAAAGTTCGTATAAACATGTGTGATAAGTCTTGTCGTTAATGAGATACAGGGTGTTGAATTGTTTGTAATAAATCAGCTGTGATTGTATTTGAAATTAATTTTTCCTGGTGACGCTACTGGTTTTTTAGAAGTAATACGAAAAACATGCTTATTATAAGTGACGTTTGAAGTAACGTTGACAACTGTGTCAAACCTAAAAACCAACGCAAACAACGAACAATAAATTTATAATAATGCGATCTTTTTGTGTTAAGTTAACAACGATGCCTGTGTTTACTAATGCTGAAATGGCTAATATGCACTTCTTGTATGGATTAGCTAATGGTAATGCCTTAGAGGCTAGACGTTTTTATATTCGCGGAATGGGGGATAAGGGGTGGAAATAAAAAAACCAAATTATTTTTCTTTTTCAATATGTTCACCTGCAAGACTGATACATTTTTCACATCTTTCAATTAATTAATTTATACCCTCATAAAAAAATGATTTCTCTTTATCTGCAAAATACGCCGAAACTGCCTCCTTGACTTCATCATCGGCAGTAAATTTTTTACCCCGCAGCTCTTTTTTCATTTTCGGAAACAGGTAATAATCACTCTAGGCCAGGTCTGGGCTGTAGGGTGGGTGATTCACAATTTCAAAGCCCATCTTATGCAAGGCAGCTAACGCAACGCAGCTCTTGTGGACGGGTGCGTTGTCCTGCAAAAGCAGCACACCTTTCGTCAATTTTCCCCGTCTTTTCTCCTTAATGGCTTCTTTTAATCACTCTAATATTGAAGCGTAATATTCTCCGGTTATAGAAACACCTTTATCTTTAATAATCAATCAACAATGTTCCTTCCGAGTCCCAAAATACCGTTGCCATGAGTTTCCCAGCTGATTGTGACACTTTAAATTTCTTGGGAGGTGCTGTGCCCTTTTTATGCCACTGCATGGAATCTTGTTTGGACTCAGGTTCATAATGATGAACCCAAGTTTCGTCTCCAGTAACAATTCGACTCAATACACCATCCTTGTCTTCATTACAGGGGTCCAAAAATGCACGCGAACACTCTACGCGCTGTTGTTTTTGCGGCCGGCGTGAGCATTCTCGGCACCCATCTTGCGCTGACCTTAGACATGCTGAGATGATCGTGTAGGATTTTAAAAATTTTTGTATCGAATACTCCAACCGTTTCTGCGAGTTGTTTCTTCTTTAGTCGAGCATCTTCGAGTACAATTTTTTCAACTTTTTGGATAAGTGCTGGCGTGGTCACCTCAATGCTCCTGCCCGGCCTCGGGTCGTCTTCAAGGGATTCCCTTCCTTGTTTAAATAAACTATGCCACTTGTACACCATGCTGGTTTTTCCTGGACAAGAGTCGCCGTAAACCAATGACATCTCATTCATTATGGTCGCGAATGATTTTCCTTGCCTGGTAAGGAACTTTATAACGGCACGATATTCGATTTTTTCCATATTTCACTTTTCACTCCTGATTATGTTACTTGGTTGACGATAGCTCAAAGACTACCTGTCTAATAACAATGAAACTTCGTATTTGTACTAATTATGAGTCGCTGCACCAGCACTTCTTTCCGTTTTTTCTTGGAAACTAACTGACATAATCAATTAATGCAATTTGAATAAATATATTACAGCACCTTCTTTGAAATAATGATACTATTTGGAGATAGTGCTGAACTGAACGAACTGAGACGAATTTTTTCGTCTATTGACTTTATAAAAATGATGTACGCTACTGATGGTTTAATCCAGTTTTTCCCCCCAGCAATCGAGAAAGAGTGTGCGAGTCCCCGAAACTAGTCGCGTCGGAAGCACTGGACCGGAAGTGTTAACATTGCGTTATTAGCTGTGTATTAGCACACCCCCGTTGAGAGAACATCGACGATATTATTAGGGTCTTCTCTCGACTGCAGTTGGGGTTTGCGCCCGTGTGCGTATATATGTTTGTCCGAATTAGGATATCATAATGGGACTCGTTCGCCACCAATAAAAGACGTTTTTATTGGTGATTTGTAGGCTCTGATTCGGTTTTTATGTCGGCGATGACCCGAGTTGTATCCGCTTGTTCCTTTTTTTTTATGGAGCCTCCACGACGAAGTCCTTCCCGTTTTATTTTTATCGACCGCTAAGAAACTAAGCCAGAAAATTGAGATTTTCTAGGAGCTAATCATGTAATAGAGAGAATATATTTCATAAAAATAAAGAACCAAAAAAAAAGAGGGGTAAAATCGCAATTTGTCCACATGAATAATGTCAAAGAGATCCGACTTCAGGCCACTAAAAGCTCTATCAGAGAGCTACATCCCGTCCAAATCCGTTAGATATATATATTCTCTTGTGGCTTTCACCCTCAACGATGTATGTGTATGTATATACGGATTCGTCTGTTTTTGTATCGAAAGAAGGAAATCGCGAAAAACAGCGTTTCCATCTGTAGTATGTACTTGCGCTTATCGGACTGACATAGCGGCACTTAAATTGGTGTGTATATGTAGTAGAGCAAACGTCTCTCTATCTAAGATATTTCGTAAAAGATGTATAGTAGAAGCTAATGTAAAAAAAAGCACTTCGCCGTTTGCTGTTTTATCGTGTGTTTGTTTTGAAATTTTTATCAAACAGTTTGTTTAGTGCTGGCGTATTTACGAGTACTATATAGTTTCGATCTAAAATTGTACTTTTAGTGATTGAGATCAATTGGAAATTGCTCTGCTGTTCTAACACTATAATACACACAGATGCGATGAGACAAGTTCTATCAAAGTTCTTAAAGCAGCGACATCTATGAGTAAACGATGGTAGGAAACTGAGATACCGAAATGTCCACAGTTTATCGAATTTTAATTGAAGATTTGGGCAACCAGAAGGTCGATTCGCCCTAGAGAGTTCAGCATTGCAAAAACATGTCCCAAAGGAAACCGGCAAGCATGTCAGCAATTTTTAATTAGTGGTGTTTCCCAATACGAGTCAAAAACAGAACGTCAGAGTGTAGCATGAAAGTCACTAGAAGAGCCAAAAAAGAGGAAGAGCAAAATCAAAAGACAATGCTGACCGTTTTCTTCGGTTCAAAAGGGAATTGTTCAGAGTGAATTCGTCCCAGAAGCTCAGACGGTGAAATTAATGATGAAAGGAATCCGTTTCGGTCAACCAAAAGACTTCGACCACCGTACTAAAGGCCATTCCAGCCGATGAGTTTCAATTCAAAATAATAAACACTTCGTATTAGTTTTAAACCAACCTCATTGAACTTGAGACGCAGTACCTACAGGACGTCGTACAAATGATGCTAGAGTGCAACCTCGATAATCCGGATTAATAAAAACCGAGCTGATTCGGATTTGCAAAAAATTTTTTGTTTGTTTCGCTTCCTTGTACTGCTTCATGAAAGCTGTTTCGTTAAGCCTTTGAAGAACTAGAATATCATGGAGGGGAACATTATTGGTTAGATCTGAGTAATTTTTTCCTAGAACTTGACTAAGACTTTAGCGGAAACTTTCAACCATGCATTGCTAAGTAAGCAAACAGTATCTTTCAGATTTATGTTCTTCAACAGCTGAGCAACATTTTCATTGTCTTGAGATAATATAAGTGTGTCCCAGGATGGAGTTGACAAGAGGGAAAAATCTTTATTATTGATTTTACAACAAAATCTCATTCTTTATAAAAAGTTCTGCTTTTTGAGTAAATAAATTAACCATCGGAAAATCTAAGATTAAATGTACTGAATGTCCACAAAATAAAATCACACGAAAATGTTTCAACAGAAGAGGATCATTTATTGCATTCTAGAGTTTATTGTTAACAGAAAAAGTTCTTTAGCAACATAAAATACAAAATTTATATGGAAATTAATGTAGATAATCATAATTAATCTTGGCGATCAAAGGTTCACGAAAAATTCCCAAAGACTGCAGTAGGTGCAGTAGAATGATATCTTTTTACTGATGAAGCAATCTTCTGCACTAATGGGCACGTTTCATCACAAAACATTCGCTATTGAGATTTTCGTAATTTAAACTACGTCATTCAAAAACGAAGTCAACATTATAAAAGAGTAAAGGTTTGGTGTGAAAGAGAGAATTTGAATCAACACGTTTATGTGCGTGTTTTAGAGACTTATCTATTACCGTTTCTAGATAATTTACCGCTAGACTTTTTCTGGTAACAAGACGGATGCCCTGCTCATGCAACGCTTTTGGTACGGCAGTGGTTGACAGATCAGTTTGGAAAAAGATAGATGTGAAGATTTCGACAAATAAATTTTCCTGCTAGATCACCTGATCTGACATCTCTTAATTTTTTTTGTGGGGTATTTTAAAGCAAAAAGTTTACGCAAATGACCTGCCACATGATCGGGAAATACTAAAAGCACGAATATAAGATGCGGTGATTGAGATAAATGTATCACAAACTATACACAAAGTCTATGGTGAATTTATTAAAAGGACGGAGGTTATGTGTGGAATTTGGAGGTGGCCTTCTAGAGTAACTTTTGTTGACTTTGATACTTGATACTCTTCTGTTGAAGCATTTTTATGTTATCTTAATTTGTGAACATTCTGTACGTTTAATCTTAGATTTTCCGATGATTAATTTATCTACTCAACAAGCAGAACTTTTTATAAAGAATGACATTTTGTCGTAAAATCAATAATACAGATTTTTTTCCTCTTGTCAACTCCACAGGTCAACTCCATACGGGGACACACTGTATGTGCTAAGAGACTTTTTCGATAAAATAATTTAATCAATCTGATGGCGTTCAATCATGCCATCATCACTAGTTAGGTTTTCAATAGATCCATGGCTCGAAGCATTGTCAATAAGAAGAGGAGCACGTTCAGGCAGATTTTGATTTTCCAAATGTTTTCTTAATTGTGGCACAAATGACTTGTGAAACCATTCTTGAAATATAGTTCTCGTCAAGCAAGCATTAGAAGATGACTTATTCTGCACTGGTATGTGTTGATTTTTAAAGGATCTTGGATCTTGTGCTTGCCCTATCACTAAAAGTTGAAGTTTGTACGAGCCATCAGCATTTGCAAACGCTAAAAATGTAACACGCTCTTTGCTTATCTTCCGATCTGATGCAGATTTTTCTTGTGATTCTGAAAGCATTTTGCAATATAGTGCCGAGTCATCGGGGAACCAGATTAAGCTCTCTAATGTCTTGTGATAGAACTGATAAAAATGGATCAGCAGCAGATTCATCATTAGACAACGTTTCCCCACATACCCATTCATTTTTCAGAAATTTGAATTCCAACCTCGATTTGGTTCGAAATTTTCTTCTCCATATACTGATTGATACAATTGCTTTGCTTTTGCGGACACAATTTTATACGATATGGGAATATGTTCTCTAATTTCTCTCTAATTGTGCCTAATTTCACTTCTACTGTCGTTTATGTTTATTTTTCATCACAAAAGACAAAATTATACCTGCCTGTTCTGGCGACAAGTAGGGTTATTTTGACAGATCGATAAAACGTGATAACTACAATCGCAAGCAAAAAAAAAGTAGACCAAAAATAGTCTCCTGTTGTAGACTTTATCAAAATAATTCTCTAGCATCAGCAGCATCAATAAAGCAAGTAAAAAATTGGTCATCACCAGTTTTTACCTCTCACACTAATTTGGTATCTTGATAGATTTTTATCCATAAGATCTGTACCTCTCATATTGGCGTTGTATTGACCAATAAGGTGAGATCGAGGTATTTGTATGATCTTATGTTCTGATTGGTAATAGGACTAACTCCATAACAAGTGGAAGCCATTGTAACAATGTTATTATCTACCCAGCGGATGAATATAATTCCAGACTCTTTTTCTATAATTCCTCGGAGACGTATTTGTAATGTTTTCCTGTCAGATAATGGACAATCTCTAGGTATGCGATTTTCCTTAAAAGTACCTGCTGCATGATAACCCCTTTCTTTCAAATTTTCTAGTAGGTTTATAGGAGTAAATAAATTATCTAAATATAAGAAATAAGGCAAATTCCTTTTCGGTCATGGCAATTCATTCAGCATAGAAAGAAGCAAAGCCAGTCGCTTTTCCAAATGCCTACATATGACTGTATCAAATACCTATTTTACTTAGATCGAAAAACAGGCCGATTACACTGTTTTCTTTCTCCATCTCTCGATATACGAGGATTGTCCGAAATGTATCCGACCTACATTCATATCTTCGCGCCAGAGAGCTCGAGCGGCCTCTGCGGGGTATGAGCGTAACTACTAGTCCCTCAGAAACTGCGTGGATGGCGTAGTTATCAGCCAGACGGCTTGGGTCGCGCGCAGCGTGTGCTTATATCCAACGTTCGTCGCATTTGTGTACTAGTGAAAATGACAGAAAGAACAGATCAACGCATTTGCATTAAGTTTTGCTTCAATCTTGGCAAGAGTTGTACGGAAACGATTACAATGATACAGAAGGCCTTTGGGGACGAAAGTATGGGCATAACACAGATAAAGGAGTGGTACAGGCGGTTTAAAAATGGCCGCACATCTGTTGACAGTGATCCTCGTTCTGGTCGACCTTCGCTGAGAACAACACCGGGAAACATCGAGCGTGTGCGACTTGGGATTGAAGGTGATCGTCGTGTGACTGTTCGTGAACTAGAAAATGATCTCGGAATACCTAAAACTACTGTTTGGGAAATTTTACACAATAATTTGAGAATGACTAGCGCGTGTGCGAAGTTCATTCCAAAATTGCTCACGACCGAGCAGAAAGACCTTCGCTCCGCAATCGCTCAGGACAACTTGGAAATGGTCCGTGATGATGAAAGTGTCCTTAAAAAGGTGATTACTGGTGACGAATCATGGGTTTATGGCTACGATCCTGAAACCAAACAACAATCTTCGCAGTGGAAGCGTCCAGATGAAGCACGGCCGAAAAAAGCACGTCAAAGTCGGAGCCATGTCAAGTCCCTGCTGATTACTTTTTTCGATTGTGAGGGTGTTGTGCGCTACGAATTTGCTCCAAGAGGTCAGACAACAATATTACGTTGAAGTTCTGAAAAGATTGCGAGATGCCGTGAGAAGAAAACGACCGCGTTTCTGGTCAAGCGGTGACTGACTTCTTCATCACGATAACGCGCCAGCGCATTCATCAAACCTTGTGCAGCAATTTTTGGCGAAACTTAAGATTGTGCAGCTTCGCCAGCCTCCGTACAGTCCCGACATAGCTCCCTGCGACTTTTGGATGCGGTTTGACGACATCGAGACGATTCAGAGTAATGCGACGCGCGAGCTGAAGGCCATTCCAAAATCTGCGTTCGAGGACTGCTTTAAAATGTGGAAGCACCGCTGGGAGCGTGTGGTTCAATCAAATGGGGACTACTTCGAAGGATGCCACAGCCCGGATGACGAATAGTAGCACCAACGCGGAGATATGAACGCAGGTCGGATACATTTCGGACAAACCTCGTATATGATCCAGGCCATGATACATACCATCGGAAGTTGATCTCTCCTGCACATATCCAAACTGATGCTCTGAAATAATGTTCCTATCCTTAAGATAATTAACAAGTCTGTTATTAATAATTTTTACAAAAATTTTTGCAATTGCGTTTTGAATAGCAATAGGTCTATAATTGCTAGCAATGTTTGTGTGAATCAATCAATGGTGATTTGATTGATTCGATTTTTTGTTCATCTATACCATTAAGTCCAAAAATTTTGGAAATAAACATCACATAACACATTCTTAAACGAAACTCCAATCTTGGAAAAGTCCTCTCTAATTGTGGCTGATTTCACTTCAACTGTCGTTTAGGTCTATTTTTCATACTGGCAACATCGCATTTTTCATCGCAAAATACAAAATTGCCTGATTGATAACATGTGATAACTACAGTCGCAAACAAAAAATAAAGTAGACAGAAAATAATCTCCTATCGTAGACTTTATCAAAATAATTCTCTATAATTGCAACTTCAAACTTACTTGTCAATATTTGTTATTGATTCCCCATAGATTACAAAAAGTTATAAATAAATTTGAATAATGATAACATAACCTTTTTATAATTTCATATAAATAATGACATTGACACTAGTGACATTTTTAAATAAAGTTTAGAGCGTCATATTGTTGTGGTGTTTGAACTCCATATATGCCAGAATTTTAAGATGTTGTGATTGATCCACCTTGGATTGTTTAAGTAAAAACAGGATTGCTTCCAAAGATAATTCCTCACACTGTATATATCGCAATTTACACCAGATTCCGTTCAGTGCAACTCTTACAACACTCATACAACACACAACAATAAAAAGTGGCTTTCACGAGCCGGGTCCGCAGGAGGAGGGTGTCGCTTTTCCAAAGCCGTCAACGTACCGGAAGATAGATGCGTATATATATACGTATTGTTTCCGGGTTTTTCCGTAAAAGAAACCCTCTTAATTCTCCTTTTGTTACTTAAGCTAACGACCACGCTGTTACGGGCGCTAAAACGTCAGTCGGCAACCCCGTTTTCTTTACTCCCGATACCTCCCACATCCCCTCCGCCCCCGCCCTCCGCAAAACCGCCGACGATTACAATGAGCTTTCAGCCAGATGAGCGGAGGCCTAAACCAGACGCGTTTCAAATTTCCATTAGGAGGAAAACAGGCAATTCATCCGGATACACGCACTCGGGTATTAGACGTCAAGTTGGATCTCGTTTTTCTCACAGTCAGATGTGTGTATGTATGTGTATGAACAATAGTTAAGAAAAATTTATTACCTACTGGGGTTTTAATCCCGGATACATTTCCACTTGTAGATCATTTGTGTTTGTACAAGAGCTGTTTCGAATTGGAAAATTTATTCGAAAATGAACAGTTTCAAAATAAAAATCGTGTTAACTCTATCTCCAAATGGTATCATTATTTCAAACTAGATGGTACAAAAACCGTGACGCAGACAAAAAAAAGGACGATCTCCAAATCCGGTTAATCCCAAATTGTTAAAAGCCATCACCGACTAGTCTGGTGAGGAGTCAAAAGGATGCAGTCCTTTCCTCGAATAGAATCTCATTATTGCCGTCAAGATACCAACAGAGAGTACATTGAAGGTAATTTGAATATAAGTACTATGCATCGTCTTTATATCGAAAAATGCACAAAGGAAATGGCCCAATTTTTTTGACGTTTGAAATAATTATGTTGTTGAAACTGGCAAGCCATTCAATGTTAGAGAAATAAAGGTAGAAGACATCATAAATTGGAAAGACTTGTGTGGCAAAAAATATAAAAATTTTAATGCAAATGAATCAGGAGAAAAGGTTGACTGGAATAATATTATGATATTGCGATTTGAAAAAGGTAGTCCAAATGTGATGACGTACAAAACGTTATACACAACTACGGGGATGAGGGGAAGAAAATCGCTCGGAAGCCAATCCCACAAAGGAGCTTATGACGAACCTCCAAAAATTTCGTTGGCAAAACTACAGGGTCTTTTATATTTATGCAACGTTAACTTGATTCCTCTCGATTCCCAAAACTTTTATCATCAACTAGAAGCGCCTACCACCACTGTTGCTTCAACAGAAGATTATTAATTCCAATTTTTGAGATATCTTTCACGACCAGTACTTTGTATGTGTTCAGTGAAATACTGGTACATCTTTCAAAAAATGTTGAAATTAATCAAGTTTTATCTTGCTTTTGAAAAAATTTCTTTAACCCTTAATTTCATCTTGTAGCAAATTTGCAACACTTCGTTTTGATACTGGATATTTCACTTTATTTTCAGTAGTGATGTGGTATCGAAATAAAAGTTATAAAGCAGCATTATCCGAAGTCGCGGAGATTATGACCAATTTGGATAATAGTGAAGATGAATTATTCGACTTCTCTGACACGGATAGCATTGCGGATCTAGATTATAATGTAGAAGAATTTTACGAGGATCCTATTTTAATAAGTGTAGCAGAAAACGCAATCGATGGTGAAGCAGACAAAAAATAGTTCCAGAAAATGAGCTAAGTTCTTCAAAAGCTAAGGATAAAAAAACAAAAGAAACCAGAAATCTTATGGGACAAGAAACATTTTCGAATAAATGATGATGCACTAAGATTCAAAAGCAATTCAGAGCTCCCAAATTTGATTTTTCAAATATTTTTTTTCGGATACGTTTACCAGCTAATGTTTCTGCATTAGATCACTAAACACTTTAACCCACTGAACACCAAACAAGTTTTAACTAAAACACCGACGCGTTTCAACAGCAATGCTGTCATTATCAAGGCGATAATAAAACTAAATTAAAATAAAATCTACAAAAACTGGTAACCTAAAAGTTATGCACGGTCAATCCGATACGCATCATTAATTTCCGATTAACGAAAACAATGACGAATACGGTATAGGGCCATTGTCACAATTCATTACACATGACTTATTTTTAAATATTTCTAAACTTTCGAAAACATTTAGAAACTTACAATTGTTTATTTGTCTAATTAATTTAACATTCGTATGATCGATGTTGTGATCTGTTTCAAAAATGTGTTGGGCAACGCTCGATTTCTCAATTCTATTAAATCTAAGATGAGCCATATGCTCTTTGAATCTAGTTGAGACTGCTCTCCTGGTTTGCCCAATATATTTTTGATTACAATCTTTACAATTGATTTCGTAAATACCTGACTTTTCTAGAGGTTGTATTTTATCTTTAGGGTTACCGATGAGACTTCGTAAACTAGTCCCAGAACTGTAAACTATTCTGAGATCTAGCTCTTTGAAGATTTTACTCAAACCTTTAGTGATAAAGGGAGCGTAAGGGAGGATCACAACGGGTGAAGCTTTAACATCCTCTCGAAAAGTCGTAGATTCTTTCACAGTTTTCTTATAGTTAAACTTCCTAATTAACTTATAGATATGCTGAGGCTGGAAACCATTACACTTGGCCGCATCTTTTATAATTTTAAGCTCTTTCTCATACCTCGCCTTGTTCAAGGGAAAAGTGAGAAGTCTGTGGACCAAAAAATTCAGGCTTGCCATTTTGTGTTGAACACAATGATGGGAGTCTGAAGGAATGTAGCGAAGTGTACTGGTTTCCTTTCTATACACGTCAAACTCTAATCTATTGTTATTTCTAATTACTAAAGTATCTAGAAAGGGTAGCTGACCGTTTTCTTCTCTTTCACAAGTGAACTTTATGGTTTCGAACCAATTATTTAATCTATTGAGAAAATCGTCAATATTACATTTTTTAGTGTCAAATATAGCGAAAATATCATCCACATACCTCAACCAAACCCTAGGAAAGTATTCGCTCTCAGATTCTAAGTCCTTTTCAAAACGGCTCATGAAAAGGTTAGCCAAAAAGGGCGACAAGGAGTTACCCATTGCGGTTCCTTCCAGCTGTTCATAAAAACCTCCGTTGAATTGAAAAATGTTCTGTTTCATACAGATGTCAGTTAAGCGAATATATTCCTGGACACATTGTTGACTCAAACTATTTTGAAGCAACAAGTCCTCGAGGTATGTCAAGGTGTCTGGAATCGGTACACTAGGAAAGAGAGAACTAACATCAAATGAAATCAATACTTCACCCTCCAGCAACTGAATATTTTGAATTTCTTTAATAAATTCTAACGAATTTTTTACTGCAAAACTAGGTTGCTGTATTGGCAAATTATTAAATTCATTGGTCAGCCATTTGGAAACCTTATAAGTCGGTGCGTCAATTGCCGAAACAATTGGCCTTACCGACTTGCCAGGTTTGTGGATTTTAGGTAAACAATATAATTTAGGGACAACAGGATTGGAAACATGTAGCTTACGTCTAACGTCGGCGGTAACAAGGTTGTTGCAAGTTTTAAACACGTTGTTGACGTCTCTAATCATTTTCGGTAAAGGATTTTTTGAAATTGACTGATAAGGGCCACTACTCAACAGGTCATTAACCCGATCATAGTAGTCCTCTTTATCTAAAATAACAACCTTGTTCCCTTTGTCAGCTTTCAAATAAAAACAATCTTTTTCCCGCAAAGTTTTAATGATTCTAATGTTTTCGGATTTCTGAGGTGACTTATAGGATTTCAAATTTTTTGAAATAGTATGTTTGCAGGCCTCCCTAACAAACTGCTTTGTGGGCTCAGGAAACCGCTGGATAGAGGATTCTATCCCGGCAATAACCCACTCAACATTCGATTCAGGAGTTTGCAAACCAAATTTCAATCCTTTATTCAAAAGATTAAGTTCCCGTTCACTAAAGGTTTGCGAAGAATGATTTTCTACTATGTTAATGGTATTCATCGGAACATGATGTTTATTTTTTAAAAAACAACCTAACTTTCTTAATTTCCTATCATGAGAGAATTTCTTATTCTGAACTTTCCTATCGATTGAAATAAACATGTTCCGCTGAAAATCACACCATAGTAGAAAACGGTCAGCTACCCTTTCTAGATACTTTAGTAATTAGAAATAACAATAGATTAGAGTTTGACGTGTATAGAAAGGAAACCAGTACACTTCGCTACATTCCTTCAGACTCCCATCATTGTGTTCAACACAAAATGGCAAGCCTGAATTTTTTTGTCCACAGACTTCTCACTTTTCCCTTGAACAAGGCGAGGTATGAGAAAGAGCTTAAAATTATAAAAGATGCGGCCAAGTGTAATGGTTTCCAGCCTCAGCATATCTATAAGTTAATTAGGAAGTTTAACTATAAGAAAACTGTGAAAGAATCTACGACTTTTCGAGAGGATGTTAAAGCTTCACCCGTTGTGATCCTCCCTTACGCTCCCTTTATCACTAAAGGTTTGAGTAAAATCTTCAAAGAGCTAGATCTCAGAATAGTTTACAGTTCTGGGACTAGTTTACGAAGTCTCATCGGTAACCCTAAAGATAAAATACAACCTCTAGAAAAGTCAGGTATTTACGAAATCAATTGTAAAGATTGTAATCAAAAATATATTGGGCAAACCAGGAAAGAAAGCAGTCTCAACTAGATTCAAAGAGCATATGGCTCATCTTAGATTTAATAGAATTGAGAAATCGAGCGTTGCCCAACACATTTTTGAAACAGATCACAACATCGATCATACGAATGTTAAATTAATTAGACAAATAAACAATTGTAAGTTTCTAAATGTTTTCAAAAGTTTAGAAATATTTAAAAATAAGTCATGTGTAATGAATTGTGACAATGGCCCTATACCGTATTCGTCATTGTTTTCGTTAATCGGAAATTAATGATGCGTATCGGATTGACCGTGCATAACTTTTAGGTTACCAGTTTTTGTAGATTTTATTTTAATTTAGTTTTATTATCGCCTTGATAATGACAGCATTGCTGTTGAAACGCGTCGGTGTTTTAGTTAAAACTTGTTTGGTGTTCAGTGGGTTAAAGTGTTTAGTGTTCTACTTCTGCACCAAGAGATCCAGTGAAGAACTTCTGCATTAGATATTCAGAAATTTTTAGGAGTATGTTTGTTTGGCGGCAAGATATAGAAGTTCTAAGTATCAGATCTGCAATGACTATGAATAGATTTGAACACTTGAAAAGTGTACTTGATTTCAATGACAATACAAAAGTACTTGAGGAAAGCGATCCTCATTCAACTTTCTATTGACGAACAGATCTGTGCTACTAAAGCGAGGCATCATTTGAAACAATATAATCCCAAGAAGTAGCACTAATGGGGGTTCAAATTGTTCATGTTCTGTGATACCACAGGATTTTCGTACCAGTGCCAATGTCGTGGTCTGTTTAGCACAAATTGTGCCAAGAAATATGAACTATCAACTTTACTACGATAATTACTACACCTCCATTCCATTATTTGCCAACTTGACAAATCAGGCTGTCTATATGTTGGGTACAATTCGTCCAAATCGAGTTCCAAACAATAAACTGAAGAAAACATATTCAAAAAAGAACCAAGAGGGTCTACAGAAGAGTGTGTGGCTAATATCGATTGGGTGGATTTGAGAGTGACTTCCTAGGATGATAACAAAGTAGTGACGCTAACCTCTTCTTGCTTTGGTGAGCTACCACGCCATAATGTAAAACGTCTTGGTAGAAAAGAAAAAAACAAATGTTATTGTTCCATGTCCTCACGTAATTATTCAGTATAATAAGCACATGGGTGATGTGGATTTGCAGGGGAATTGAAAGGTACATCTACTACTATGACACTTTGGGAAGTGTGACTGAAAAGAAACGCGGCAAAGACCTGTTTTATAGATTTTCATTTGAACTAAATTTTATTTTATTTCCATAATGTTGCTGATTTGCAACATAGCATTTTTCCCAAAATTAGAATATATTTTTTACTTTTGTTGCACAAGACGTCCTTACTTAACGTACACAACAGCCAGAAATACCAGAAATAATTTTATTGTAAAAGGGGTGAATTGTTAAAATTGAATATTAGGCCATATTTTAATTACCTACAAAAATAAAATTGAAATCACAATTTTGTCAAAATCACGTAGTGAATTGTCCAGCTCATACAGCAAAGCTTATACACTCGAAAGGATCACTCAGCTGGGTTAAAACGAATCCGATTTGGCATCCTCCGTTTATTACTTCTTTGGAAACTTGAAAAATGGTGACGTAAAAACACAAGTTAGTAATAGATACATCTGTGTCGATATTTGATACTAATTCTATCATGTTTGTTTCTTTCTTTTTTTATCTAAATCATTGAATATTCATGTAGCTATCGTGAATTAAAATATAAATCGCCCGTTTGAAATTCAATCCCTATCAATTTAAAACACATGTTGTCCGTTTTAAAAGCTTTCCCTGTACATACAGTTTATTTGTAACTTGTCTCGAACGTATAGGCTATGCGATTTAAATTTTTTATATTCAAATCAACCCCAATATCCATCACCGAAAGTCCATATCGGTTCCACTCAATAAACATATCCTTTTCTGTGATGATCATGTTCCCGAACCTAAAAGAAAAAAAAAGAAAAAAACCCTAATACACATGTTCTCCTATGTCCGATATATCTCACCGATAAGATGTTGATTTTTGAAATGTTGCGAAGGGGGTTTGTTATATACATATATATGTATATATAGATATATATATTGGGGTGTAAAGCATAGAGAGAGAACTTCTTGCTACCCTCTACAAGAGATCTCATTGTTATTCATGGGCAGGGAGTTCTGGTGATTCTACAGTTAAATCTATCCGGTTACTGAACTGGGATAGCACACGTAGGATGGACCCTACCCTCCAGGCCAATTTCTATGATTTAATATGATCGGGGTGCGGGGTGGCAATATTGGCGAGATGCGTTTGGATTTCTCAATCTCGAATATTGTAGTACATCACGTATAAACAAATATAAAAGATAAGTGTTTTTAATTATCATATACAATCACACTCTCTATCTAATCAATCTATTTAATTGAGCAATATTGAACTGAAACTTCCGTATTATTATTATAATACTAGAGACACAACAAACAAACAAGGAACTTAAAAGATAGTGGTATCAAATTTTGAACTGAACAATAAACTAATTCTTGTATATAAACTAAATTTTCCTGTATTCAAATCAGTATTTAAATCACAAGCGAACAATTCAAACCAATATTAACAATATGGCGACGACTACATTAGTAATCATTGCAATTTTATCAACATCCTTTGGTGAGTATCCCACTTTAATTAAATCAATCCCGAACATAATTTAATCGATAAAATTTGCATCGATAGCTTCGGTAATCGAACCCAAAATCGATCCGGCATTAAGTTGGAGAATCGTGGGTGGTAGCGACGCTGCACCAGGACAATTCCCATGGCAAGTCTCCATACGAAGCTCATCTACTGGCGGACACAATTGCGGCGGTTCCATCCTCAATTCAAAATGGATTTTGACAGCTGCTCACTGCGTCGTCAAGTAAGTTAATCGACCACCTATTTAATTAAATCAACATATCTAAATTAATTTTTTCGAATTCGATTTATAGCACATCTCCATCAACTTGGTACATCGTCGTCGGGAGTCTAACCCTATCCTCAGGAGGAAATCCGTATCAAATCTCCAGGATCATCTCCCACGCCGACTACAACGCCGCCCAAATCAAGAACGACGTCGCCGTTGTAGAATTAGAACAAGAATTAGAATTTTCCACGACTGTCCAACCGATCGAATTAGAATCTGAGGTGATTGGCGAGATAGATTGTTTAGTTTCCGGATGGGGTCGTCTCGAAGCTTGGGGTGCCCTCCCTGATAATCTCCAATTCATCCCGTTGAAAACGATCAGTTTGGAAGCGTGTCAAGCCTCCTGGTCCTCTTTAGTCCAAGCAGATGAGATTTGCACTTTGACCCAACAAGGGGAAGGTGTTTGTAATGGAGATTCTGGTAGTCCTCTGATAGCTGATGGGAAACAGATTGGAATCGTTTCATGGGGGAATCCATGCGCTAATGGGAGACCAGATGTTTTTACTAGAGTGTCATCGTTCCTTGGTTGGATTGAAGATGCTATTAGTAGTTAATTTTTTTCTTATTTATTAAATTGTTGTTATGTTATAATATGTTAGAATTTGTTGAATAGATGTGTAATAAATTTTGATTAATTTATTTAAGCGTTTTTGTATATGTACTATCAGCAGTATCTTTACTTCAATAGTTTAAATTGGTATGTTGGTATAGAAGATAACTCGAACAAATCAAATATAAAATGCAATTATACAGATTTCATTAAACATAACTGTAATCCGAGTGGCGCCATCCCCACGTCAATAGATGTAACTACTAACCACTAATTTCCTTCAGTATTACTAGAGGGCACTAGTTTGAAATGCAATACAGTTATTGCGGGTGTGATCTCCGGTAATGGTACTTTCTTTAATGTATAGATGGCACTATACAGGTGAGATTAGGTTTGTTGCTAATATATTGCATATTTTTGAAGTAGAAACAGATACTGTCTCCAGAAAATATAATTTTTTACTTTTATTTCCAATATTTTGTCATGTTTGTCACTGCCTATAAGCTGAATTGGCAATAATGAAGATTTGGGAGTTTAAATTCTGAATTTGAACGCTCCACCTCTCATGACTGATGAATTGTGCATCAAAAATAAAATGGTGTTGCAATTTCTAATTGAGTATATACAGAATGACCATTCGAAAACGAAACGGCATTGATTTTAGGCATTTAATGTCATATAAAAATAAAATGCTCAGGCACGTCAACTTTGTTTTTGTGGGGGACATTTATTAGACGTACAAGCAAACCCCCATCTGCAATCCCTTGAGCAGGGTGGAACTGATCCCAAAAATTTTAAATGGAAAGGGGGGTTAAGTTGTACCTCGATTGAAAGGTCAAAATCATTGCCGATAGTATTTCATCAGTTCTTCCTTTATATGAATCCTGTTGTTTTGAAAAGAACTTTACTACTCATTAAAATTTGTTGTTTTAATTTTTTTATTTGAAACTTGAAATGGGAATTTAAAAAATTATGATTAGCAGTTGCTATTTGCTATTTTCTCAAACGGTCAGTCACCAATATTTGTGCTCTAGAGAGTATACTTTTAGTCTTATTTTCGGGGCCGTATCCCAGCAAACAGAGGTGAAACGAACTCGTGTTATTTTGCGTTGCATTCTGGTCTATTATAACGAGTTTTGTGGCGAACATATTTCCAACAATTTGTTCCCAGATTCCAAACAAGTAGAAAGTCTTAAAATAAATTTTTTTGAGGACAATCTAAATTCATAATTTTTTTTGTTTGGTCTCCTCTTTTTCGCTGTTTATATTGTGGTATATTCTGTACATTGACTTATTTCAAACTTGTTGTCTTATGAAATAAATTTATATAACAATAATGATTTAAAAGTGTGACATTCCAACATGCAAAACTCATTATGTACACATGCGAAAAATATATCTTTTGATTGGAATATTAACAAAATATGACGTGCTTTTCACGTTTTTCTGTTTGCTGGAGTATAGGATACCACGTTCCCCTAATACTCTTATGAACATAGGTTCCAAAGATCATCCAGTTTTCATCTTCATTTACTTAATGGCAATTTCTGGTATGACGCGGTTATTTCCTCGACTTTAAACCTCATTGGAAGATTTTTTTTTAGTTAGAAGAACTGTTTCTGTTTTCTCGGATAGCAGCTGTTGGGCTACGAGTATTGGGCTAGGTTTTCAATAAATTCAATACTGAAATCCTGAAATTTCATGCTACAAACATTAATCCATTTTTCCTGCTGTTGACCTGGGAGGAGGGAAGGTGGGGAGTCAAGAAAAATCTTCTCCACTAGTTTTTGAGCGGGTACCCAAAAGCACCCATCCATCGTCTCATATATCCCTAAATAAATATTTCCAACGTAGCGTCTTGGCTCCACCACACATCCACATGATTGTTTTCTGGTCGATTGTTTTCTTTATGGACATTGTTTTATTGTCTATTTCCAACTTTATGTTTTCCTAACAAGCTTTGGCTTCTCCGTCATCAATTTAAACATACTATCACCTGGTCAATTGAACATGAAATAAGCCCAAAAGCAAAAAAGAAAAATGCCAAGAAGTATATGAAGATCGACAACGAGATTCGATTCAAATTAAATTTGATGGAGATGATAAAATAGATCCTCCTCATCCACCACCAAAACTTCCAATACAATTAAAATCCGGTGTTTTTATTATTAAAATTATTATTTCAGTTCAGGTCCAACCACTCGACATAGAAACGCTGATGTCCAATGACCAATTTTTTTGTGTTTTACCATTGTACTAGGCATTCCATTAACGAACTATTTCTTTAACAGGTTTCCTTGTGTTGTGATATTGTGTTCTTTGGCAGGAAGATTTTGTTAACAAACTTAGCACCGCAATTTTTGCTTCTGGGGTGCAATTATGTAGTTCATAGGGGGATGGTTTGAACTTTGCCTGTTTACCATCGCAAACATTATTAAAACTCTGCAATAAGCAAAGGTCAAATATTATTGTGCACAGTTTTAATGGCTTCGCAAACCAGTTCAACACAACAATTTTTTTCAGTCAAATTTTTCAACGTTTCAGTGAAGATGCTTTGATCACGGACATGTTGACCCTTTTTTTCTGTAAGGAATCTTTCTGTGGACAATTTTTCTTATGATCTTTTTAATCATGATTTTTGCGTCCCAATTTTCAATTTCTTTTTTGTTGGTCAACAGCTTTTTAATCGCTTTAATGTTTTAATCACAATTGAGTGAGATTTTTTCAATCACACTAGGAGAGGTTTTAGTCACGAATCTTTTTTTTTTTAGTTCTATCACGCAAAGTTTTATCAGGTCAAATTTCAATTGTTTTTTATCAATTTTTATTGTTCAGATACCTTTTTTTTTAAAAGCTGGGTACAATATACGATCACGCAATGACTCATCAAACTCACTAGCTAAACTAGTTTTGTCCTTATTTTAACCCTTTCGGTTATAGTGTCAGCATAGGAACTGAATAGCTGCAAATATGTACCATCTTTGGCAATTTAAATGCAATTTTTTATCAGAGAATGTTGATTTTGTAAATAAAGGCTTTGCTTTAATATGAATTTAATTACTCTAAAGAAGTTCACCAAAGCAGTACTCTCTTTTAGAGAAATTAAATTTGCTTCAAAGTATAGCCTCTATTTAGAAAATGGAAATTCCTCGTTGAAAAATTTGCATTTAATTTGCCAAAGATAGTACCAGTTGGTCATGGTGTATTCAATTAAACACATTATTGGAGATGGTGCACTTGGTCGAGCATCTATCGGTAATTGAAGATCTGAGCGAAGACGGTGAAAATCCACTCAACAATAAAAGCTCTGGATCTGAATCTTTGCCTGCGAGTGACGAATATTTTGAGGGAGAAAATGAACAAATCCAGGAACCTGAAGAAGTTGTGGAAACTGAACAAGTTGAGGAAGATGTACTTCCTGAAGAAGTGCCTACTAAACCTCAGTTTGGCCCAAGACATAATAAGATTGGTTGGAGGAAAGGGGTTCAATTTCTAACTCCAAACATCAAGTGGTTTGAGAAAACAATGGAAGATGCAGTTGACCTAGAAAGTGCAATGTTTTTTTTTCCTCAATACTATAACGACGAACTGTTTGAAGAAATGGTTGAGTTCATAAATTTGCCATACATCAGCATCAAAAATTTGGTTACATCTTCCCCCAAGAAATGAATACGTTTCCTGGCATTCATTTTCTGCCCATTTCTTATTTTATTACCCTTTAGTCACAATGTTGTCAATTGACGGAAATGGTTGGAAAACAGTCCGAAGTGATCATGATTTTGTTGATTAAGGAGGAAATGGAATTAAAACACAACAACAATTTTTTTATACATTTAAATTTTTATTTTTACATTATATTTAGGTAGCTGATTGGGTTTTTTTTCATTTTTTCTCGTATTTTTTTTTAATATTTACTTATATTTTTTTTTCTTGAACACATATTCTGACAGTACTGTGATGTATAAGTAATAAGATTCATTTAGGTACTAATCAACATATTCAAATAGTGTTTTTCCTTTTCGTTTCAACATAGTACTTTACAATAATATAATAATTTTGTTATTTTTTGTTTTGTTTAAAGAGAGAAAGAGTACCATCATAATCTCACATTTCTTCCTATTACATACATACTAAGATAGTTGTCATTAAATACATAGTAGTAGTAAATACACTTTTTTTTTAGGTTAGAAATAGTATAGTTTCGAAGAATTTCGTTTCTTTGTTTTATTTTTATTAAAAAAAAATAAAATTTGTACAAAATTGAAGTCGTACCGTATTTTGAGCCGTAATATGGTACCACGACATAAAAGAAAATTAAAATAAATAATTGTGTGTATTTAGTGATTTGATAGATTTGAGTGAACCTCGTTCTAGAAAAAAGATAATCTAAAACACGGTTACCAACCTTCTTAAATAAATAATTATAAATTCAGTATTGTAGTAGTAACCCTGTTTTGAGATTTTACACATTTCTGTCGTACAATAAAAGTAACTATTTTTTAGATATAAATATTCGATATTATAAACATTGAAAAGTCTAGGGAATTTTCGTTTTTCACTATAAACGTTAATCATTGATGATAAACAGCTAACACATATAGAATTTTTTTTTATCTTCGTTTTAATAATATAATTTCAGTAGAATATTGCTAAACTTAATAATTTATTATATTTTATTTTATTTCTGTTGTATGTATGATGTTTGTAGGATTAAATAATATTTACATTTTACATCGTTTAGATTTTAATTAATTATTTCTTAATAATTGAGATAATCACAAAAGTTTCCGAAAATTGTACCTAAAATATGCCTGTTTTGGAACTACAACCACCTCTCGAATTTATTATTACTTTTAATGGTATATTTAAAGGGTGACTTATTTTTTTCGTGATATGTCAAATATACAGGGTGTTTATTTCGTAATAATAAAGCTTGTTGTTGTTGCGATTCCAAATCCCGTTTTTTTTTTCTTAAATAATAACTCTCATTTCATAACACATTTAAAAAGAATTATTTTTTTATATATTAATTTTATAATTTTTTTTTTTTTTTTAAACATTACATCCTATTAAAGATTAACATTAATAAAAAACAAATACACGTCGAATTCTGTAGTTCAATCTCGTTATAAACAAATACCTTGAGCTTGTTCATTTTTTATAATTTTTCTAAAAATTTTACAACGAGAATTTTACGTAATTCCGAAAGCGACGCTTTATAATTGATGAATGGGTCCTAAAATTGAGACCTGCAGAACCCCCGATTTTAAAACCTCCTGTATATTGCGAGTATTTTTAATTTAAATTATTTTGAGCCATTTTTTTTTTTGTTTAAATACGTCTTTAATGCTATAAATCACAACCTTTACATCTTTTTAGGATAAGTTTTTTTTTTCTGACGAATATTTAAAAATAAAAAAAAAACAATTACAGTAATAACAGTAATAAAAATTGAAGCATACATATATAATACTCAGTTTCTGTTTGTTTCTAATGATTATCACACATATTTTTTCTATTTTTTTTTTTTGTTAAATTTTAATATAAAATTAAATTAAATTTTTTATTTTGGCTAATAAAAATATAATTTTTATAAACAAATATTATTACACGGTTATTGCTGTTAATCTAAAGAACTAATTTAGATGAGAAAATATATGGAAACCCTGATGATGGTTGGGATAAATTTGGATTAAATTATAATTTTATCAGCCAAATTATTTTAATCGTTATCTCCACGTAATTCCAGAGGGGGCCGATCCGTCCTCCTTCGATCTTTTAAACGTGTTCGTCTCGTACATCTGTCGGAACAAAAAAAAGAAAAATATCCGTTCATCAGTTGCTCCCAAATTATTTCTAAATATCGAAAATTAATTTTATTCTGATCTAAAAAACTTAATTTAAAAACAAAATTAAATTAAACTAGCGACATCTCGTTAGAACATAATTATGGGAGAACTTGATTATATTTTTCTTTATTTTTACAAATTGCAGAATTTTTCGAATTATTAATTTTTTTTTTTTTTGAATAAAAAAAAGGGGGTTCGGGATAGTTTAAGCGATGATAACTATTTTTGTTTTGATTATTTTTTATGTTATAACGAGATATAACTACAGTATGAAAAAAGCTGTTTATCTAATCGTAAATACTTATAAGCGTATTCTACAAAATTAATGATTTATAATTCTAAGCTATTAAGCCATAATAACTAAGTTTCTAAGTTCGACTAAATTTTGATTTCGTTTTTTTTAACAATTAATTTTTATTTAAATTTATTTATTTAGTTTTTAATCTGATATTCAAATGTAATGCATTACAATTAAAAATTGTTTCCTTAGTTTGACCCACTTTATTTTAATATAATGTTGATAAGGCACTAATCATCTTCTTTCATGAGTATATATCTCTCATATCTTTGATTTATCATGTTTAATGTTATCGTTACGAGGACAAATTAGTATAATAATAATAAATTCGTTGAAAGATGATTTTTTTTCTCTTGAAAAAAATTAAATGTTTACATGATTACATTTGAATAACAGTTTAATTCGTAATAATTTTGTGGTTTGAAAATGAAGTGCAGCAATATATTTCTTAATAACAGAGCTTCAAGATGAAGCTAGTTAGCCTAGACCTGTTTCGTAAATTAAAACAAAATATTGCAGTACCATAGCAACGAAAAAATAACATATTAGAAGTGACGGTGTAATATTTCACGTCAAAAAGTCAAATCAAAGTTGGAGGAATGGAGACACTCTGGTTCTCCTAAGCCTAAGAGGTTTCATCAAAGTTGTATAATTGATTTTCTGGATAAGGGTGGAACTATAATTGCAAATTATTATTCAACGTTACTGCCCACTCTACGAAAACCTGCAAAACATTCTGAGAAACCATAAGAAACAGAAAAGAAAAAAAAATATTATAAGAACTATAAAGAAAACTATGTATTTCAAGATAAAACAAAACGATTAAAGGAAGACGATTATCACGATGATCTTCTTCTTCAATCAAAATAGTTGGCGTACAAGCCAACAGCCTTTTTAGTCTCACCATACCCGAGTAAAAAAAAAAAACAAAACCAAACTAAACTAGCTCCGTGGTGGGAAAATTAAAGGAAAACATAAACTCGCCTGGACCCGGTGCCCCAAAGACGCATTAACTACAAAGGATAAGCAATGAAAGAAAGGATAAAATAAAGGAACAATAAATCACTATAATGGAAACTTGCTGTTAGAAAGAACACAGTTAAAAAAAAAGATAACTAAGATCACCCAATTCCCCGCAGTCACAATCAGGAGACTCGAAAACATTGATTCTATGAAGATAATAAGGAACCAGACAATGACCAAAACGAAGTCTGCTGATAGTAGCAATAAATGGTTTGGACAAAAAAAAAGCACTAACAAACGACGGCCTAAGTGGTACATCTTCTTGAATTAATTTATAAAATCTACCACAGGTTATAGAAGGAGAGTGCTAAAACTCACACCAAAGGAAACCTCAGACCAAACCACCGACCTAAACCTACCAACTTTAGCTAGAGCGTCCGCTCTTTCATTAAAAGGGACTCCAGAATGACCATGAATCCAACATAAAACAATATTAATTCCACAGGAGTGAGCATCATCCAAAAGCTCTATCACGATGATCGTGGAGCGATTAAACGTTGAACGATAATCATTAGTTAGCATTTTGCTCGGAGCGTCAGCACCTTTTTTGATTTGCGGCTAGTCGTCACATCGTTCTAGAGATCCTTTTCCAAAATGAACTGATACCTCAGACCCCTATCTTTCTCTATAATCTCTTATAATAATTAATCACTAAATTGGCAGTGAACAATGACCCCTTTTTTCGTTACTATTTTTGTTGGTTAATTAAGATTTGGAAAAAAAAACATTTCGGTAGATAGTTACAGTCACTTAAATCATTTTTCATAATATTCTTTTCTCATCTACAGATGCGACGAACTCACAAACGAAAATTGCTTGCTGCTCAGAACCATGCTGCAGTGCTGGAGCTCGGTTTGCTAGAATTAAACACGGCTGGATTAGACCTTCACTGACTGGTTTGATAGGTATTTTCTCCACCATGCACGAAGACTCGAAGGAAAGAAGTTGTTAAGAGATAATCTCGCTTCACATATTAACATAGACGTGGTAAAAAAATGTGAAGAAAATTATTTATCTGCTTTCCTGCTAATAGGACGCACTTGTTGCAGCCTCTAGATGTGGCATTCTTCAGTCCTTTCAAAACAGCATGGCGTGCCATTTTAACGTCTTGGAAATTGAGTAATCCTCGGAACAATTTATTACATTGAAAAAATCTCCGTCCCATCCAAGCAAAACGGGATCAGGAAAATATTAACGCCATAAAAAGGATTTTGGTCATTGGATTTGAAGCGACCGGTGTCTATCCTCTGAACGCCCAAAGGGTTTTGCGAAAGTTACCAAGCGGAAATCCTGAAGATGTAAAAAATTGTCAACATTATCTAATCTTCTGCGATTACAACGAGAAAGCTGGCGCATCAAATGCTAGACCAAGACAGAAGAAGAGAAATCGTCTATTGAAATGATAGAATCAGAAGAGAGTGATACACAGCAGGAATTGTCCAGCTCAGAAAGAGATGATGCTCAGCAAGAAATACAGTCGATCTTTGAAGCTTTGTTGAAAGAAATGAGGACGAGGCATCAGAGTTATTTACAGAGGATGAGCTGCTTAAAGAAGAAAGATATGTTCTAATAAGATTCAATGGAAAAAAAGTCAGTTGGATCTCCATAATATAATATTCGAAAATGAAATGGAAGTTCAAGGATTCAGATCTTTCGTTAAAAATCGCAAGCAAAAATTCAGACTCGTTGAAAATGATATCTCTTTGATATCGACCACTTTGAGAAACCCTGTTCTAGATGAAGGTCATGCTTACAGAATGAGTTTAAAATTGAGTAGACGTAAAAGATCATATCTTCTGATTGAGGAGATGGAAGACGATGATGTGCTGCTTCTTAAGTATGGAATGAAAAAAGCCAAAATACATCGTCTGTTTGATCTAAAAATTGGTCACTACACACACGAAAATCCTTCGAATTTTTCCATCTTTCTGGTGAACAGTTTGACTTCATACTAGAATGAATGAAAGCCGATATCTACAAAGAATCCTTCTCAAAAACAAGTAAACGTTAGCAACTGACGATTATATTCAAAACTATTCAAGACAAACGATCATTGTCAACGACTCTAGCAGCAGTCGTTCGAAACAAAACAGCTCCATAAAGATACAAAGAAGAAGTCGCACCGAGGAAAATGTACCAGGAAATTCTTGGTAGTACACCATTGACACTTTGAATCAATATTTTG
Organism: Holotrichia oblita; assembly: GCA_023690525.1. NCBI lineage: Eukaryota > Metazoa > Arthropoda > Insecta > Coleoptera > Scarabaeidae > Holotrichia > Holotrichia oblita. The sequence continues at coordinate 4,974,293 of CM043021.1, forward strand.
ACGAATTACAAACCACTTTGCCTGAGGTTCCTCCTGAAAATATCGTTAACTACGATGAAACGAATTTCGTGAATGACCCTGGAAAAATTAAGGTTATAGTCCGAGCCAGGAGTAAACACGCCGAAAAAGTCATGGACCATTCTAAATCTGCCACGTCGGTAATTTTACTGCCTGTATATATAGTGTTCAAGTCAGAACATCTTTGGTCAACGTGTACTCAAAGTGGACCCGCTCGAACCCGCTACAACCGATCTAGATCAGGGTAGTTTGACCAAGGACTATACGAAGATTGGTTTTCTCTTTGTTATTTTACCTCATTTTCGACGTTTGGATAGGCTAAAGGTGCTTATAGAGGACAACCTGGCGTCTGACATTTCACTGACAGTTATAAAGACATGCCATGAAAATAACATAAGATGTTTGCTGCTTTAGACCCATAAAAGAGGCATGGAGGCGACTGATTAAAGTCCGCAAACAAAAAAAGAAAGGGTCAATCGGGAAGGAAAATTTTTCTTTTCTTCTCAAACAGACGCTAGAGAAGATTGGAGCTGCGACTATAGAGAATATCCTGTCGGGTTTCCGGACAACAGGTACTTGTCCATTGGATCGAGAAGCTGTTTTGAAAAAACTTCCACGACAGGATACCTCAGGCTTTGAGAGCCTCGTTAGCGAAAGTGTCAAAACACTTCTTCAACAAAACAAGTTTGACAGCAACAATGCGACAACCACCACGAGGAGAAAACGTAAAGTGGATGTACGACTAGGGACCAATTTTGTTATACTCGGACTCCAATGAGCCCCAACCCTCACCCCACCCCTCTCCAGCTATCCACTCTCCATCCTCCCTGGAAGAAATTCAGGGATGTTGTGGGGCTGTTTTGATTATATACTAAATCGAGAAGGATACCCCTGTATAATGACCTCCTCTAAATTGTGTACCTATAGACAATTCACACCATTTAGAGGAGGAAAGAACTTTGAAAAATGATGGCACAGCTTCCCCAGAGCTTCGACTTGAATCCAATCGAGTTACTGTGGAAGAACTGGATGGGGAAGTGCAGCAATTAGCTCCAACATCACCTACTGATCTATGGAATAGACTGTAATCAACCTGGAGCTCAATAACGCCTTTTTATATATTTTTGTTGTTAATCAGACTGCCTAAACACTTTTGGATGGTGCTGTTCTGTTTTTGCCGTTCTAAATCGATTCTATCGATTAAAAAAGACAATTGTAAGAAGAATTGTTAAAAAAAACTATAATTATGAACCATACAAAGCTTATATTGGCCTAAAATTATTCAAGACACTTAGAAATATATTACAAATTACTCCAATATTGCTTGTACTTCATTTTCAAACTATCTTCATTTATTTTTCATATAATTATTTTTTAACATTTGTTTTTATTAAAAAATATGACAGTTTATAAACATACTACTACAGATACTCCTTTGTTGTTTTTTTTTGTATATATACAGGGTGTCCCAAGTTGAGTGGCCTACTAGAATATTTCCTAAAGTACACCGAAGAGAGCCCTGAAAATTTGGTTGCCTTGGTTTCTGGCCATGCTCTTGTGGCTGACTGTCCATGAATAAAAAACAAATTTAAAATGTCTTCGTTTCAATAATTATAATTATCCATTATGGTTATTATTATTATTTGTATTATTATTACTCAGTGTATTGTAATCAAACAGTAAAAACAAATTAAAGGAACAACTATTAAATTAACAATAACACTCTTGGTAATTATCAGATTAGTTTTAGAGTATTTGTTTTATTGGAAATGTCATTTTATGATTCATGGCAACTTTGTTTTTTTTTTCAAATCTCAGTCTGTTTTATAAAAATCATAAATAACTCAAAAACCTTAAGAGTTAGGTATAGGGAATGTAAATACAGATCAAAAGGGAATAAAAAGTCCCAACTATTGGCCCAGTAAAATACAGGGTGTCCTATTTGAAATAAGCGACTTCCCAAGATATAAAGTTGTCTACATTGGCAAGTGTATTTTGAACATCCTTTGTAAGATATTAAACTTTTTTTCCAACAACGATGTACAATTAGACCTTAGTACTCATCATAAAAATTTTGAAGGCTCTAAGTCAAACGTTGTCTGAGAGAAGCCGAATGACACCCAGCAATGATTTGTCGAATTATTAAAAAAAAAGTGGAATTATTCAAAAACGGTGCATTTTAGACATAAGGTTTATTGAAGAAAGTTAGCCTAAAATTTTGCGTAAAATCTAAAAATCCACTAATATATGGGGTGTTCCATTTAAAATAACGAAGTTCCTAACGATTTCCGTTATAACCGGAAGTCGGCCATCTTTATAATTATTTTATTTAAAAAGAGCATGACCAGAAACCAAGGCAACCAAATTCTCAGGGCTCTCTTCGGTGTACTTTAGGAAATATTCTAATAGGCCACTCAACTTGGGACACCCTGTATATTATATATATATGTACGTCAACTATGATATAACATTCAAATATTTACTATGGTTTTCCATCAGTTATATACCAATCGTTTTATTTATTATAATATTGGCAATACAATGTGATGACGAGTATTTGGGTAAAAAGGTGCAAAATCTCTCGTTTACAAAGGGGATATTGCAGTGAACGTGATCGGGTACAATACATTTGTTAATATCAATAATTTCCTTAGTAAAAACGGGTATAAAAGGCATGCAAGGTCGTGAGGTTAATAATTGACTTGGATGGTTTTTTTTCTTTTATTTTCTTTAAATATATTTTAATACAATGATGATCGTCTTAAAAGGAACAAAAATGATTCACTTTAAAACGAGCATCATTGTACAATATAAAACAAATGGGATTTTAGGCCCAATATCATTAATCTATCTAATTAATCTAATATACAAAATATCATTAATAACGATTAGGGTGATTATACGGTGGGATTACTTTTATTTTATTCGACATTTAGTGATAAGGTGTGTGTGTGTGCGTGTGTGTGCGCTTAAAGACATCTTGCTTAGATTTTTAGTGTGGATTTACCCTAACACGGATTGTCCTTCCATACTAAAAGATATTTTTCGGGTATCAAATGGGGGGAGGAGGGAAAAAAAAACAGATTTATAAATAACTTTCGCTAAATTCGAAATCGGATTGGCTAGCTCTACTCGATCTTGTATACACTGAGATACCACCACCGAAAGCTGAATCTGAAGTCCCCGCGTCAGTAATGAAATCAGCTACGATCAGGGTGTCCTTACCTTGAGTTATCGCTGTTGGAACTAATAAAGTGCTGCCCTTTCCGCTAGTTTCCTTCTCGGCCAATTTTTCTTTTAATATCTTTATCTTTTCCTCTTTCTGTCGATTAAAAAATATTAAAATTAATTTAAATTAATTAATCGTTAAACTAATCTAATCATACCAGTGCTATAAGTCGTTGTAATTCCTCGTTTTCAGTTACTAATTTCTGATATCGTTCCTCTTCCTCTTTAGAGACGCCAGCATCTGGATTATATTTACTTTCGGCTTTATCACGGGGGTGCCTGACTACTTCGATCACCTTAGGCACAAATATCAATGCCATACTAAGGAAACAACAGAATATTATCGCTAGAGCTACAAAAGTAAAACTAGCATCTTGTTGACTGGCTATCACCATAATTACTGGGGCTGTGATTAGACATAAAACTACAACGTTGTATATACTCATGCCTACGTATCGAGAATCGTTGATTTGTTTAATTTTAACTGAACGCGTTTCGTAAGCGAGAAATAAACCAAAAACCTGCAACAACAACAAGAAAAAATAGTGGCGCAGTCGGTAGGATTTCCCGAAATCGAATTTGAATCATATTTACCAATACTAAACCCTTATATCCGTAAACTATACCCAACCATAATATATTATTATGGCTTTCGCAGTGCTCCAATTCTGGACTGAGCTTGAAATCGTCGGCGGCATTCGTGGGTTGCTCCCAAGGAAACTGTTCCAATTTCCTCTGTAACGGGTCGATGATTTGCCAACATAATAACAACGAAATATCTAGCACTAACAATCCGGAAACCATAGAGTATAATTTCCAAGGTTCCACTTTTTTCTGTAACAGGAACAAAAGACGAAAACATGAAGTTAATAAAAACATCCTGAATTCAATCCTGACTTACCATACGTACTTTATGATCGCTTTTAAGCTTAGTCGTCAGTCTGTGCACCCTCCAGACTTTACTGAACATAGCACCATAGGATAAGGTGAAGCCCGTCGTTAATAACCAGGCTCGTGATTGACAAATGCTCGGATATGCATCGGGTGAGACGAAATTCCCATCCAGACCCAACAGGAATACGCTAATTAGGCAAACTATTATACCGACCAACATTATTGTATTGCAGACTGGATGTGATGATTGTATTACTCTGAGAAAAACAAAAACAAAAAAATGCTATATGAAATGAATAAAGATTAATTTTGAGGTTATCACCTTCTATGGCTGTGCCATATATTGAAAATGATAAGTCCAATAGCCACTACGATGCCAGCACTGGACACTATGCACATGCAAATGAATAGAGGCAACGATACCGTTCTTAAGACTCGTTTAATGATTGTTCTATCTTGAGGCACTTTTCCACCTGTTAGAAAATACAAAAAAAAGGTGATTAAAATGTCAACGTTTATTATTCAGAAATGGTAAAGGTAAATTACATTTATAAAGCTGAACCTGACATCAATGTTCGAAATTGAAACATAACCTTTAAAATTTTGATCAGTTTCCAGAGAATTCCACCCAGGAATTCTTTAAAAACTCTTTTAGGATTACTAGAGTGAGAGAGAGAGAACATTAGCGACCATAATGACCAGGAAGTGATAGGACAGTAATTTAAAAAAAAAAGTTACTTTTCAAGATGTCGTCCACAGTCCTATCTCAAATCCACAGTCTGCTAAAGGTCAGCATCTGGAGTTCTTGACATTGTAAGATTGGACACATTCTAAAAATGTTGCCATAACCTTGGCCTTCCCAAAATTATCACCATCTTGTAGAAATTCAAATCTAATCATTTAAGATCTTGATCAATTTCCAAAGAATGCCATCCAGGAATTTTTTTATAAACTCTTTTAGGTTTATTAAAAAAAGAGAGAACTTTAGCGACCATAATCATCAGAGAGTGATAAGAACAATCATCTTTAAAAAAGTTACTTTTTCAAGATATGTGACATTTTAGAGTCATGCTAAGTGGAGGCAATGGTGCAGATCCACAATCTTGTCCTAATCCACTCCTGAAGGCCAGCATCTGGAATTCTGAACACCATAAGAGCCTACATGGACACATTCTAAAAATTTGGGCATAACATTAGCCTAACCAAAATTATCAGCATACTATAGAGATTGAAACCTAACCTTTAAGATCTTGATCAGTTTCCAGAGAATTCCATTCAGGAATTTTTTATAGAATCTTTTAGGCTTACTAAAGAGAGAGAGCGAGAGCATTAGATACCATAATGACCAGGGGATGATAGGACAGCCACCTTTTAAAAAGTTACTTTTTCAAAGGTTGTAACATCTTGAAACCATAACCATACTTGAGGAAGACAATGGTAGAGATCTCGCCCTCAGTTTTCTCTCTAATACATAGTCCACCAGAAGGCCATCGCCAAATTCATCTTCTCTCCCGAAAGAAAATAGAATCAAAAGTCTGGGGATGGAATAAGAAAGAGAGAGATGACGAGTTCCTAACCTAGAATGGAGTGTGTACCAAAACAGCATCAGCCATGTTTGAACCTCGTAGACTACATCAAAGTTAACTTCCTTGTTTTGTAGATAATAAAAAACTAGTACCACAGCCGAAGACAACTGTCAATTATATCAAATCTAATGCTCTCTGCTTGTTGATTATCCAAATGAAGTGTTGTTGGCCAAGGCTTTGAATTTAAAATCGAAATAAAACATTTCAGAAACACCAGATCTTGACTAATGCGACCAAGTACTGGTTCATGGTTTTGATGCTTCTAGACCAAAACTATTGATGATTCTAAACCATGATTTTAATGACTTTATGGTTCTAAGTCATCATGGTTTTAATAGTGCTAAACCATAGTTTGGATGGTCCTTGATGATGGTTTTAATAGTGCTAGATTATAGGTTTAATTTTGATTGTTTTTTTATGATTCGAGACCATTATTTTGATAGAATCATCTTCTCTTTTTCCACAAACAACACATTTACAAACACACAAAAACATACAGCGAGAGCTGCGATGATAATCCAACAAGCAATACAGCTTGGAAGCCATTGCAGCCTCGTCAGCAAGTTCACCTGGTTGCTACGTCATGAATTTGATTGTTAAAACCATTGGTCATTGTGATAAAGTGATCTTACCAAGTGATCTATTCAAGGTCACACATTTTGGTGTAAACGAAGCAAATTTCTGCTGATCCAAACATGAACCTACCATGGAAACAACCAACTTGTTATTCTCTTCTTAATATTTTGCGTGGAGGTTGGTAGATTGTTAACATCATTGGTCATTGTCATGATGTGATCTTACCAAGTGATCACACGTTTTGGTGCATCGAAGCTAATCTGAATCAAATTCCTGCTGATCCAAACATGAACCTAACCATGGAAACAACCAACTTGTTACTCTTCTTCTTAATATTTTGCGTTGAGGTTGGTAGATGTACATTCTAAGATATCATCTACAACCAAATTTTTCAAAGCAGAACAAGCCATATCTCTAACAATGGAGAATCAAAGCCATAGCATCTAAATCAATTCCAGGTTTCTTACGAAGATTGGTTTAGAAGACTACTACTGGATTTGTGTAATCGTAATAGATCAATAGGTCGCAGTGAACAGAAGTAATTAAAACCTGAACGATCCTTTTTGCAATACAATACAATAGGATCTCAAAATTGGAAAAATTGGACCAACTAAATTCGAATTTCTGGGTTATTGGTGATTTTACAGATGGATAAAATGAGCTTCTCTAGTAGGAAACCACTCACTTTTGTCATTGGTCATCGTAGCCTGTTCCATCGCTTTTTTCTTTGAGGGTAGCTTGACTGGTAGATCTAAATCTTGACCTCTGAATTAATTTGGAATTGTGTTTGGGATTTGTTTCTTTCGATCTCTTCTTCATATGTATAGAGATTTTGAAACAGCATTCAGTTAGTTTTAGAAGTCTATCTTCTAGGATTTCACTTGAACTGGTCGATTTTAGGGTTCGCAGAACTCGGTTTCTTGGGTTTGGACAGTTCAGGATTTTTAGGAGTTTTGGATTTGGTGAGTGACACAATTTTCACATTTTTCACTGCGGCACAAGAGGAGAGACCATGAACTAACACTTATTAGAGCGAACCACACCAATTATGGTATAAAACTCATAAAGACACATATGCAGATTACCAGTTCTTCGTAAATGGGCCATTTAAAGCGGAGAATCCTGATTACTCAAGCCTTGATTTGAAGCTCAACCTCTGGATAGATTATTCCTGGATCAATAGACCAATTGAAGATCAGATTTGTGATATAGCAACCAGCAACCAGCAACAGTTGTCTTAATAAATTCCTGATTAAACGAGTTAATTGCCTCAATAATAAGGAGTCTGTCTAATATTGTGGGAGATCGTTTGGAGCTGGTTTTTCAATTGTCTGAGGTGGTGGTAACACTTTTTCCCGAAGAATTGTATCCAGATCGATCCAGATCGACCTGTAGCTCAACGTAGAAATATGTCGTGTCCAAGATCTGAGAAGTGTACTAAAAGCCACCCACCTTTGCCATTGGTCATCCTAAGATTTTGTTTTCAAGGTAATCCTAACATACCAGAATTTCACCTAAAATATTTTCTAGGATTTGGGCATCCTCAGGTGGACACTGGTATCAAATGCGAAGAGTTATCAGTAAAAATTAAAAGTCCTTCTCTAGGAGAAGCCGCCAAACGTACAGCAATTGCTGAACAAATGATACACAAAAGACTCGCAAAGAAAATTTATTCAAAAATGCAGCAAATTACCAATATTTGCAAAAGGGAAGACGATGCTGTAGGCTTATGTTTTGACTTTATGCAAAACATGCCTATGCCTCACATTGCTGTCCAGGATGGTTTTTATTTAAGGCAGCTATGGTTGTATTGTAATTAAAACAAAAACAACACATTGATACGTTTTTGTCTTGCTCTTGTAGATACCAGTCGATTCGATAAAATTGTACACTATTTTCCCATCAGAGGGCATTCTTTTCTTCCTAATGATCGCAGCTTTGACACTATTAAAAGGAAGCTAAGGAAATATGATCATGTCTACCTACCAGAAGAATATAAAGACATTATTAAGACTGCAAGTCCAATTTCTAAAATTGCAATTAATTGATTTAATAGTGTTGAATGACACAATCCCTAAAAAAAAATCTCATATCTTGTTTAATATCCTAAATTATTATTGCGTCAAAGATTCTCTTAAGTACACGTTAGTAAACAAGATTTTATTGCAGCAATTTTGTTGATCGTTCAGCCTTATAAAGAACACCTTTATTTTATACACAGGAGAATTACCGTTCCAGACTTCGACATCGAACCATGTCAGATTATCCGCTTGAGTATCATAAAAACCTAATTGCTTGTAGCTCCCGTTGATAACCTGCTCTATTTGCGTTAGAGCTATACGATCACCCTGTGAACTGAACGCTACGAACCCCTGTTAAACACACAATATAATAACAAGAGGAAATATTACATTTAAACCCTTCTCATTTTTAATTTAATTCAATTTAATTTCTTTTTCTTCGAGCGAGAAACATACCGATATCCCTAAAAACTGCGTAGAATTAATCGCTGAATAAATCTCATCCGCTATCTCCTTGTTGTTGTAATTGAACTCGGTCAGCCTCTTCCCGTATTTATGAAGTCGATCCATTGTCTTGTTGAAAGCTGAAAGACGATGATGCCTGAATATTACAACAGCTCAACTCTATCATTAATTTAACTTTCAAGGAAGATCCAACGTTTGTGTAGATACTTGTAAAACATACTCTTAGTAAACACACGTTAATTAACACTAAAAGTGAAATAGGAACGATTCATGAATGAATATCTAGCGGTAACAAGTTTAAACTTGTTTACGTTAAAACTTCGCGGCAAGAATTTAATAAAGTTGGGTGCTTACCTAAAGCTACCGACCAGACGGCATCGTAAGCTAACGGAGCTTCCTGGTAACCTGCCGGATACCATTTATTCTTGATATCGTAGTTGTCCTCTAACTTCTTATCTAATCTATTTTTAAATTCTACTATTGTCATTCCTGAGATGGTGCGTTCCTCTTTGTTCTGGTTCCACATGATAGCTTCGGTCGTTAGGTGGCCTTCGGCCGCCTCGCGCATTTCCTCGACGGTGCATTCGATGTCCTCCGGTTTTAAATTGATCTCGAACCAGTTATCCTCGTACCAACCTTGAATTAAATGTTATTTATTAGTAGGAAAGCTCTTAAATTCCATCATCATCAGCTTGCACTTTTCTAACTTCACAGTAATCGATGTACTTACGTAGATAGCCAACCTTTCAACGCTAATATAGAAACACGTGTTTCGGACGTGCTTGCCCTCATCAGTGTATGATAGAGAAGCTTGAACTGGCGATCTATTTTGTCTAGAAACGTTTAGAAGCAATCCTAGACAAAACAGACTGTCAGGAAATGCTTGTCGATTTAAAGTTTTCTATCACACACCGATGAGGACAAAAAAGTCCGAAACATGTATCAGGATTGAAATTTTTGTATTGTTGTTTAATTCATCGGACTTCTTGATGCTCCTCGGTGTGTGATACAAGAGTTTGAATTAAAAATCACTTTCTGACAACCCGATTTCTCTAGAAATTGATCAACGGAGATGTTTATCGGTTTAAACTATTGTTTTCAATCACACTGATGAGGGCAAAAAAGTCCGAAACACGTCTCTATATGTTAGGATTGACGTTTCAAACATTTTCCTATGCACAATTCTTCACTCCTGACACACAGATACGCTTCTGAGACTTCCATGTCCTCATCAGTTCGTGATGCAAGAGTTTAAATTGAGAAACACTTTCTGTTTTGTCCGAGAATTGTTTCAATAGAAATATCAAAAGATAGAACCACACGATGTCTATCGCATGACGTTTAGCAACAACACTAGACAAAACAGGCTGTCAGGAGATGTTTATCGGTTTAAACTATTGTTTTTACACACTGATGAGGGCAAACAAGTCCGAAACACGTCTCTATGTGTGAGGATTGAACTTCGACACATTTTTCTACGCCCAATTCTTCAATCCTGACACACAGGCACTCTTTTCAGACTTCTTTGTCCCTCTCGGTGGATGATACAAAACTTTAAATTTAGAAACCCTTTCTGTTTTGTCTAAAAATTGTTTCAACAGAAATATCAGTAGATAACCACACGATCTCTATCGCATGACGTTTAGCATCAATCCTAGACAACACACACTGATGAGGAAACAAAGAGTCCGAAACATGTATCAGGATTGAACTTTTTGCACTGTTGTTCAATCCTGGCACACATACTTGCCTTTCGGACTTCTTGATCCTTCTCAGTGTGTGATACAAGAGCTTGAATTAAAAAACACTTTCTGACAGTCCGATTTCTCTAGAAATTACTCAACGGAAGCCTTAGAACAACTCGAGACAAAACAGACTGTCAGGAGATGTTTATCGGTTTAAACTATTGTTTTTAAACACTGATGAAGGTAAAAAAAGTCCGAAACACATGTCTGTGTGTCAGAATCCAACTTTTAAACGTTCTTCAATACACAATTGTTTAATTCTGACACACAGACACATCTTTCGGACATTTCTGTCCTCCTCACTGCGCGATAAAAAAGTTTAAACTGAGAAACGCTTTCTGTTCTACCGAGAAATTGTTTCAACATAAATATCAGAAGATAGAACCACATGATGTCTATCGCATGACGTTTAGCAACAACTCTAGACAAAACAGGCTGTCAGGAAACGTTTCTCGGTTTAAACTGCTATATTACACACTGATGAGGGTAAAGAAGTTCGAAACACGTCTCTATGTGTTAGGATTGAACTTCCAAACATTTTTCTATGCATAATTATTCAATCCTGACACACAGACATGCCATTCGGACATCTTTGCCCTCCTCAGTGCGTGGTGCAGGAGTTTAAACTGAGAAACACTTTCTGTTTTGTCGAGAAATTGTTTCAAGAGGATTATCAAAAGATGGAACTACATGATGTCTATCGGATAACGCCCAGCATGAAAACAAGCTGTCAGGACATATTTGTCGGTTTAAACTATTGTATTACACACTGATGAGGGTAAAAAGGTTCGAAACACGTGTTTGTGTGTCAGAATTGAACTTCCAGATGCTTTTCTATGCACAATTATTCAATCCTGACACACAGACATGCCATTCGAACATCTTTGTCCTCCTCAGTGCGTGATGCAAGAGTTTAAATAGTTTCAAGATGATTATCAAAAGATGGAACTACATGATGCCTATCAAATAACGCCCAGCATGAAACTTTAGACAAAACAAACTGTCAAGACATATTTGTCGGTTCAAACTATTGTATTACACACTGATGAGGGCAAAAAAGTCCGAAACACGTCGTCTGTGTGTCAGGATTGAACTTCCTAACGTTTTTCTATGCGCAATTGTTCAATGCTGACACACAGACACGATTTTCGGACTTCTAGGTCGTTTCACAGTTTTTTTTTTTTTTACATAATAAGGTCAAGATTATGGGGTGTGGCTCCTCAAAAGAAAATTTAAGAACCACCATCGAAACTTACCAATAAAAAACCACACGTACGACTTCCCGTACAACTTCTGCTTGTAAACCTCGCAGAGTACCCTCCTGGCGGCCACCACATAAAACAGACCGACGACCACCCTAGAATCCTGCCGTCTGAGGTTCCTAACGGCGTCGGTGGGATCCGACAGGAACGACTGTCTAGTGATGATCTCTATACCCGCCTCCATGCAACGCGTCTCTAGATCTTCCACCGTCGAAATGAAGACCTCCTCGGCCTGCTGTAAGATGGCTACCCTGGACCATCCGAATTTTTTCATGAGCTTGATTCGCGTGGGATTATGTACAGTCGCTGAGGGATGAGTGCGAAATAATGTCGGGAAACGATTACGATCCGATAGTGCTGGAGAACTAGCACCGTAACATAACTGTAAAATTAAAATAAAATATATTTTTTTAGGTTAAGTTTAAACGTCAAAATATTTTTTTGACAGTTATGACGTTTATTAATAATGGTGTAATTCAAAACGTGAGCATTCGTGAGATTAAATATTTGAGATTCGAATATACTGAATGTATGTCTATATTTGCTCTCTAGCTATGTATATATGTACATACATATGTATATATATATGTACATTTGGGTTACAAATCCTTTACTATGTCAATAGTATTGCGATATAGGCTACGCATTTAATATTAGTACACGGAAACATCAAAGCAAGCTACTACGCGAACAGTAGCAGCGCTAAATGCGGATTGTATTTACGAAATTAAATTAATCGCGAAATTGATGAATTAGTATCACACCCGTACAATATAAACATTATTTTTAGTAAGGAATCAATACACTCCTCCCTCACATTACATTCACAATTCACACATCTAGATTTCGAGAAAACCGAAACGTTCGGACACGACGAACGTGTCGAATCAATGAATAGTGACGAATATCAAGGGTCAGTTCCGATCGGGGGGATTCCCAGGGCTAAACTCCCGTAAATAATACATGAAACCCCGGTCAACTCGGAACCTACCGATTTATTTATAAGTGAGTCCCCGGGCCTCAGAGATGAGGTTGTTGAAATGGTGTGGGGGAATCGGGGGTGAACGGTGTGTCCTCTGTCGATTGTCCCAACTCCCTCTCTTATCGAAATTGAGCGATTTAGCGGTCAAAATGAAGTAGTCTACATCCGAACGAAGATGGAATGTTACGATTTTATTTCTTGTTGGTACTTTCGTAAAAGATACGATAACGAATGAAGCGGTTATTTAAGCGATTTTTTATGTTGAATTCATACTTTAATTTGTAAGACTTTTAATTTGTAACACTTTCTGACAGCCCGGGGTCTCTAGAAATTGATCAACCGAAAGATCAAAACTCTAAACAAAACATGCACGCCTTTCGGACTTCTTTATCCTCTTCAGTACGTGATACAAGAGTTTAAACTGCGAATCACTTTCTGTTTTGTCGAGAAACTGTTTCAAGAGAAAGATAACTCTGAGTAAACAGTCTGTCAGGAGATGTTTATCGGTTTAAACTATTGTTTTCAATCACACTGATGAGGGCAAAAAAGTCCGAAACACGTCTCTATATGTTAGGATTGACGTTTCAAACATTTTCCTATGCACAATTCTTCAATCCTGACACACAGACACGCTTCTGAGACTTCCTTGTCCTCCTCAGTGCGTGATGCAAGAGTTTAAATTGAGAAACACTTTCTGTTTTCTCCGAGAATTGTTTCAACAGAAATATCAGAAGATAGAACCACACTATGTCTATCGCATGACGTTTAGCAACAACACTAGACAAAACAGACTGTCAGGGATGTTTATCTGTTTAAACTATTGTTTTCACACACTGATGAGGGCAAACAAGTCCGAAACACGTCTCTATGCATTAGGATTGAACTTCGACACATTTTTCTACGCACAATTCTTCAATCCTGACACACAGACACCCTTTTCAGACTTCTTTGTCCTTCTCAGTGGATGATACAAGAGTTTAAATTTAGAAACCCTTTCTGTTTTGTCTAAAAATTGTTTCAACAGAAATATTAGACGATAGAACCACACGATGTCTATCGCATGACGTTTAGCAACAATCCTAGACAACACACACTGATGAGGGAACAAAGAGTCCGAAACATGTATCAGGATTGAACTTCCTGCACTGTTGTTCAATCGTGGCACAGAGACTTGCCTTTCGGACTTCTTGATCCTCCTCAGTGCGTGATACAAGAGCTTGAATTAAAAAAACATTTTCTGACAGCCCGATTTCTCTAGAAATTACTCAACGGAAGCCTTAGAACAACTCGAGACAAAACAGACTGTCAGGAGATGTTTATCGGTTTAAACTATTGTTTTTAAACACTGATTTTTTTAATGTGTGGTGGGTGCTTAGTTGCAGTGACTCCGTAAGCTGTATTACTTGTCTGGCTATCACTGCAACTCTTGCGGTGTAGTTTACTGTGTGTAAGTTGTGTTTAAACGGCTTTGTGACAGCATCATATCGCCTTTTATGATGCCGCGCTGTTAATCACTTTGCTCCCAACAGCGAATGGCCAGTCGATCCGGGATTAAACTCTCTGAAAAAATGTCACCATCCCTCCAGAGAATTGAACCCCATGAAGGAGGCAAAAAATCTGAAATACATGTCTGTTACTTCATTACTTGTTCTATTTATGACTTAATGTGGTCACAACTGCAAACTCTGCTAAACATATGGAATATCTAAATACAATAAAATAAGAGAGATGCTTGATGCTGCCATAGGAATTTCCACATGTAGGTTCTGGATCCACGAGAGGTCGGTCATTGGCATCTCTAGATAATTTGTCAGGCATTTCATTGCCTCTGATTCCAGAGTGATTTGGCACCCATCTCAACGTGGTGTTGTGAAGTTCCACCAGTTCCTCGGAATCAAACCTGATAGCCTGTGGTGCTCTAAGGGCAGCCTAACTGCCAGAAAGGATTTCCACTACTCCAATTAACCTACAGGCAGTTTAATATATAAAAAGATAAAGACGAGGAAAGTGATTGCTACAACTCTGACAGATCTAAGCTCAATCTGAACTGATTAATTTGCTTAGAGAGCAGAAATTTCAGGATCTCTATTATGAAGGCTACACCAACGATAACTCGATGTGTTCACTACGCTAGAGGCAAAAATCTTCCGATTGTCAGAAGTTGTTGTCTACACAAAGCAGGGTCAGAGCTAAAAAATCAGATGTAACAAATGTTCCATCCCTCCACACTTTCCCCTACGGCGCGGAAGCTGGCATTTATGGAAAGAAACCTAGCAGGGCTCTTTCAGTGAGCTTCAACAAGAACTCGATGATATTCCAGGCTGAGGTTGCAGCGATTCACCATTGTGTCAGAGAAGTAGATAGATGGATCGAACCCGGCAGAACCAGTCGCTGGTTTGGGGTTGCGTACGACACCTAGATGAGGTGGGCACCCGAAGGAAATTAACTTTGATCTGGGCCCCCAACCACGCGGGAGTGAAGGGAAACGAGGCGATGAAGACGAAGTTCGTCAAGGCCTTTCATAGGAACTGGCCCTCCCTTCGGTATCATCAAATCGCAAATTAAAAAGTCCATCTACGAATAGAGTTATAACAGGTATAAAGATCACCAGGATAAAGGGGTGGGTTTACTGAAGACCTACTGAGTAAAGACAGAAAGACTGTCAAAATAATAGTTGACCGATCATTGCAGACTGAATAGGAATATGTTTAAGATGATGATGCTCTCTGCAGATTATATCAAGAGAAAGAAGAAACCCCAGTTCATGTTTTGTGCCACTGCGATGGCTTAGCAAGGACAAGGTTTCTATCAAGACAAAATTAGAGAGCGTCCTCCAGGATAAAAGGGGCTCACAATAGACCTGCATGGCCACCCCATTCCTAATCTAATCTAATCTAATCCAAACATTAGCCCTTTGTGTACTACAGGGTCTTATAAGTCCAACCTTATTAAAATGTATTTAAAATGCGTATAGTTAGGAATTATATTGTAGCTCTGTTGGGACTGGGAACTTATAAGTCCCAGTAGGCCTTTGCGTAGATATATTTCAAAAGCGCACTATTACAGTTTCCTTTTCATTTACTAGAACATACACAACGAAGTACCGAGAATTTCTATATGGAAATCTCCACTAACTAATGAAGAATTGTTGGAGCTAGCTGACCAAGTCGCCACTGATTTAGAAGTTGAACTTGAAAATATTCCTTTGGATAATTCTACTGATACGGATGTTGAAAGTGATGAGGAATTTCATGACGGCGCTGATAAAAACGGTAATTTCAACAACAGTGAAAGAAAAGGGAAAGAAGACGAGGAAGAGATACTTGAAGAAGATGATGAAAAGGAAGAAAGGTCTATTTGTGAAACTAGTAGGCGATGGAATAAAATAGACTGTATAACGTTAGATACTGATTATAATTATCCTGAAGGTATTATAGAAGAGTTATTCATTAACTGTCAATCATCTACTGATTATTTTATAACATTATTGGAACGAGTTTTGGAAAATATAACTTTTCAAAGCAATCTTTATGCAACACAGAAAAATAAAACTTTGAATATCACACAAAATGAACTCCTATGCTTTATTGGAATAACTTTCTTCATGGGATACCACGTACTACCTAGCTATAAAAATTATTGGAACACATCACCAGATCTGAACGTTCCTTTAGTTTCTAATTCCATGACAAGGAACTGGTTTCAGGAAATTCTTTCCTATTTGCACGTCAATGATAATTTACAAATTCCTAAAGGAAACAAAGATAAAGTTCATAAACTTCGGCCTATGATTGATGATCTAAATAAACAGTTTGCTCAAGTTCACCATGGAACGCGCGAATTGTCAGTCGATGAGTCTATGATAGTATTCAAAGGGTGCTCTAGTCTGAAACAATACAATCCTCTAAAGCCCATAAAGCGCGGCTACAAATTGTGCTGTTTAGCAGGCCAGAAAGGTTATATCAAATCATTTGAAATTTATCAAGGAAAGGATGGTGAAAGAGAGACTAAATTTCCAAAATTTGGTTTAGGCGAGAGGATTGTTTTGTCTTTGACAGAAAAGGAATGGGGGAAGAAGCGCAAAATATTCTTCGACAATTATTTTACATCAATTGCGCTACTGGAAAAATTGAAGCAGCAAGATACTTTAGCCTGTGGCACTATAAGAAGCAACAGGCGTGGAATGCCCCCCAATCTGGCGTTTAAAAGGGGTGGTTATGATTTCACGCAGTCTAACACGGGAATAAGTTTCTACAAATGGAAAGACAATCGAATTGTTTAAGGCCGGGCAGGAGCATTGAGGTGACCACGCCAGCACTTATCCAAAAAGTTGAAAAAATTGTACTCGAAGATGCTCGACTAAAGAAGAAACAACTCGCAAAAATGGTTGGAGTATCCGATACAACAATTTTTAAAATCCTACACGATCATCTCGGCATGTCTAAGGTCAGCGCAAGATGGGTGCCGAGAATGCTCACGCCGGCGCCGCCGCAAAAACTACAGCGCGTAGAGTGTTCGCGTGCATTTTTGGACCTCTGTAATGAAGACAAGGATGGTGTATTGAGTCGAATTGTTACTGGAGACGAAACTTGGGTTCACCATTATGAACCTGAGTCCAAACAAGACTCCATGCAGTGGCATAAAAAGGGCACAGCACCTCCCAAGAAATTTAAAGTGTCACAATCAGCTGGGAAACTCATGGCAACGGTATTTTGGGACTCGGAAGGAATATTGTTATAGTGTTTCTATAACCGGAGAATATTACGTTTCAATATTAGAGCGACTAAAAGAAGCCATTAAAGAGAAAAGACGGGGAAAATTGACGAAAAGTTTGCTGCTTTTGAACGACAACGCGCCCGTCCACAAGAGCCGCGTTGCATTAGCTGCCCTGCATAAGGTGGGCTTCGAAATTGTGAATCACCCACCCTACAGCCCAGACCTGGCCTCGAGTGATTATTACTTGTTTCCGAAAATGAAAAAAGAGCTGCGGGGTAAAAAATTTACTGCCGATGATGAAGTCAAGGAGGCAGTTTCGGCGTATTTTGCAGATAAAGAGAAATCATTTTTTTATGAGGGTATAAATAAATTAATTGAAAGATGTGAAAAATGTATCCGTCTTGCAGGTGAATATATTGAAAAAGAAAAATAATTTGGTTTTTTTATTTCCACCCCTTATCCCCCATTCCGCGAATATAAAAACGCTCCCTCGTATAAACAAGTTTTCGAAATCTTGTGCTAAGAAAAGACCTTCCATTTCAAGTGCTTCAATGCCAGTACCAATGAAGAAGACGAAGTATAGCGTTCCATGCGATGTTAGGCTTGGAAATCGCGGTACTCATTGGGTCACCTTTGTGTCATCGAGAGGAAGGTGCGAATTTTGCGCAAAGAAAAATATTGAATCTCGTCCACATTCTAAATGTACGGCATGCGGAGTATTTCTTTGCTTCAATGAAAAGAAAAACTGCTTTTCTTTGTTCCATAATATTGAATTATAGTTCAAATAAAATATATATTTATCTATGTACTGATATTGAAATAAAAAATTATCTTTGAAAGTTTATATACATATGTAGGGTACCAACGGGACTTAGAAGTACGACCCCCTCTCCCCTCCTTATTTTTTTTCATTCCTGTATATTTAGAGTCTATTTTATGGCGAAAAAACTATTTTCAATGCTTTGGGACTCAAAGGGTTAGACGGTCAATCAGCAAAAAATATTTCGTTTTGAACGCAACTGTAAGTCTAACCTTCCTTAAAAGTAGGTGCAGCATAACAACATGAAATACTATCCTGTTGTAAACTCGAAGAGTCGAAGTCGCAAAGTTTGCATTCATCATCAATTCTTGCCAACTTCTTTTCGTATTTGTACAATGTTTACTGTAGTAGGGAGTCTGCGGCAGGTAGAATTCTCCTGTGTAATATATCACCTTCAGTTCGGATATTTTTGTGTCTGATGAGACGCAAATATGATATATATTCACGTTACCTTGCAGGTGATTGATAACATCGGTGCCTGTTCTATTATGGAAAGATATATCGCGTTGTCACATTGATATTATTGGTCTTTATGTTGTTTTCTCAAGTATTATGTGACATAAATTTGTTATCCGGTTATTGTTCTTAATAGAATTCGTCATTTAGTTGTAGAAATTAGACAAGAAGTATCGATAACATTTACATATTCTCATCCATATGTCGCTATGCAATAACTTCATTTGGAAACGGCTTTCCATCCTCACTTCATTCATTTCAGTTTCACCCACATCCGTTTCATGTAACTACATTCACCAGCTGGCGATGAACATGCAATATCGCCAACTGCATATTTTACCATTTACGTACGCAATAGTACCAATATCATTGCATGACACAAATGTATGCAATCGATCCACGGTAATTACAACTTGTATCCTACCACATTCGATATCCTGTTAGTCCGAAATGCAGTTTTATAGCCTCTTTATACAGGGCGAAAGCGAAATTTACTTCATAATAACGTGCCATGACATTTATTATTTGACATTGTATTGTAACATTACATAATTGGTGCATTATTTCTTTGGCAAAATTCCAAAATAAAAAAAATGCTTTAGAGTGATTGTAATACGACTTTTAGCTAACTAAGATCCTATGGCACAATTTACACTATTATTAACATAGGCGGTTGCGGAATAATTAAGTGATGACTTGTCAAACATGGCTGTCATCAGAGTGCAATTACTTGAAAGCGCAGACGTTTTTGTATCAAAAATGAAAAGCTTATAATCGTGTTCGGCAAGTGTATTAGTGCTTTACAAGATATGGAAAATAAACCGGCAAATGCATTAAATTTAGATATTGAGGAGTTTGTAATACAAATTTATTATTTTAATGTCTTGCAAAATAGTGATTTTTCGTATTTCTATTTTTCAGTACAATAAACAAAAAGGTCTAAATCGATACCTTTGAATTTATTCTTAAGTTCTAGCAAATTGTATTACAAATGATCCTAGAATAATTTATTTTGCGTTTTTTTGCGCTTTTTGAGATTTTGACTTTTCAAACAGGTTTCTACCGCTTCAAACGTATTGATCTCTTTAATGTATGGCATGCCGAAAAAAATACACACAAAAAATTCAGTATACAATTTCGTTTCAACAAAATGGGAACAAAAAGACCTTGCGCCAGTGTCCATAGATATTTTGAAAGAAAATTGTCGTTTTTTTTGTTTAAATTTATCTAAGAAGTGGGAAATTTGTCATCGAAAAATTGAAAAGTTTAAAACTACTTACAGTAAATGGTTGAATTCCTATTTAAATTTCGAAAGTTCTAAATCTAATGAAATAGTTACTCCTGGTCGTCGTAGAATTGATTTTCACTTAAAATCGGCTCGATCAAAAAGGAAAGAAGCCGCAGATTTATATAAAGAAAAAAAAACACTGATCCTTTTTTGATGGCACAGGCAGCAAGTATAGGGGCTCGCAAGAAAGGAGAATTTGATTTAGCTAAAGTGCTAAAAGAAGCTACGAAAAGCCCAACACGACCTACGAAAATCAAAAAATTGCTTTGCAACTCACAACCCCAACCCGAAAAATATTTATTAAAGGAAGCTACGGCTTTCATTTTAGAAAATAATTTTACAAGAAGACGATATCAAAGCATAAGAGATGGCGCTAAGCTTAGAAATTGTGACATTTACCCATCTTGGAAAAGTATTTCAAAATATAAATCACGCCTAGGTGTAAAAGAAGTAACAGTCACAGACAAAATGGCAAAAGTCCGGCTAGCAAAGCTGTTAGAAAACACAACTGCAAGGGTTGTTGAAATGCAAAAAGAAGTTGTCGCCAGAAATTTTGAGTCGCATGATCGTGAGGTTTTAGAGGCAGATTTCTTCTTCAGCTGTGGATTTGATGGTAGTAGCGGACAATCAAATTACAAACAAGGCTTTTGCCATGCAGAATTCGATTCAGATTCTTCATTGTTTGCCACAACAATTATTCCTCTACGACTTGTAGCTTCTAATGGCACCATTTTATGGACCATTAGAGCAACCCCACATTCAATACGTTTTTGCAGGCCCCTAAAACTTGAATACGCAAAGGAAACTTACGAATTAATATTAGAAGAAGAAATCAAAAACTTAAAATGTTTCCAAAAAGAAATTAACTTAGAAAAAAATATAAATGTTAATTTTAAATTGTTTATTACGCTAATAGATAGTAAAGTATTGAATACAATAACTGATACTAAATCGTTTCAAGCTTGTCCCATTTGCAATGCAAAACCTACAGACTTCGCAAACATCACTAATTTTAATTCCGATAAATTTAAACCTAATCCAGCAAACCTACAGTATGGACTAAGTCCTCTGCATTGCGGGATAAGATTCTTCGAATTTATTGTGCATTTGTCGTATCGACTAACAATTCGAAAATGGCAAATAAGGCAAGAAGATAAGCCTGTATTTATTGAAAGAAAACAGTCGATCCAAAAATTATTTTGGTCACTATTAAGTTTACGTGTCGACAAACCTAAAACTGGTAGAAATGGTAATTCGAATGATGGGAACACCGCACGACGTGCTTTCAGCAACTTCACCGTATTTTCACGAATTACTGGAGTTCATATAGACATAATAAAAAACTTTCGTACAATTTTAATTTCTTTATCATGTCTACTACCACTAGATTTGGAGAAATTTGAAGATTTATGCCACAAAACTGCCACTTTAATAATTGAAACGTATCCGTGGTACCCAATGCCTGCTTTCGGTGCATAAAGTGTTAGTTCATTCTAAAGACATTATTAAAAGCTTGGCTCTACCTATTGGATATTTTGCTGAAGAAGCAGCCGTTGAATCCCGCAATAAATTATATAAACATGACAGATTGTATCATGCCCGGAAAACCAGTCGTGCCGACAATCTTTTGGATGTATTCAATAGCGCAATGTATTCCTCAGATCCTTTGGTATCCAGTCTGTGTCTAAAAGAACGCACTAGAAAAAGAAACAGAGAACAACTTCCGCCAGAAGTTATTGCTCTACTAGAAACACCAAAAGAACCACACATAGAAATATTAAATACAGATGACAAAGAAGATGAAGACGAAGCAGAAGAAGAAAAAGAAAATTGGGAAGATTTAAGTTTTATACCGCATTTGGACACAATAGTTTTACACAATGAAAGTTAAAATTTGATTTATCTAGTTTCTTGTTTATTTTGTTATTAATATACATAGTATACTTCTATTCAAACGTAATTTTGTCACATTATTATTTATGGTAGTCAGCAGAAGTTCTGGAAAAAAATTTAAAGTGGGTAAGAAAAATTGCTGGAAATTATTTTTAAGTGTGTAAATCGACCGCTAGAGGGCGTAACTGCTGCGAAGAAACATAAAATCTACGCTATCTCGGAAAGTCAGGTAATCACCTATAACTTTGAAAACATCATTTTATAGCTTGGGTAGTACTGCATCATTTTGTCTTGTGAAATTTTTTTCTATCAGCCATAATAAAGGAGGGGAAACCGATGAATTTATTAATCTTTATATTGTAATATCTCTTGAACCATTCACCCGATTTGAATATTTTTGATTTCGTTAAAAAGAGCATTTTGTGGACTCTTAAATCAATTTTTTCTTAAATTTTTCTATTTAAACCAAATAAACTAGAGGACGTTATCTGCAACGTTCTTACATTTTTGTGATTTTTGGAATAAAGTTAAATGGAACGATACTATGTTCCTGACAGATTCTTGGCCACAATATAATTATCCGAATTTTAGTGAAAACCGCATCGCGATATGTCCATGCGTTCTCGATTTATAGGAGAAAATGTTAAAAATTAGAATACCTCAATCGTATCAAGTTACCTTAGTAAGAAAAACAAATCAGGTAGCCATGGTTACCCGTAAATTGAAACGTTTACGAGTTTGACAGCTGCCAAAAGTTATTTCTGATAGTTTCTGTGACTTATAGTTATTTTGTAATCGATCTTTTTTCTGTAAAAAAATATGCCGTTTACTAACGCAGAAGCATATGATATGCTACGTATTTATTTTCAATGTTTCGAAAATGCTGTAATTGCGTCGCGACAATATGCAATGCAATTTCCAGAAAGAAGACATTTTTCTCGAGAAGTGTTTTCAAGATTGGCTACTCGTTTACGAGAGACTGGCAGCGTGCAGCCCATTAGAGCACCAATAAGAAGGCGTGGAACATGTAACGAGGCAAATATTATTAACGTTTTAGCCTACGTGAAAAACGACCCATTCTTAAGCATAAGAAAAATTGCCAACGACCTAGGAGTCCCAAAAACAAGTGTCCAAGAGATTCTTCAACGCAATAATATGCATCCTTACCACATTGTCCTACATCAGGCATTAAGAGACAGTGATTATGATAGAAGACTGAACCATTGTCACTGGATGTTAAATATGATTCGGGAAAATCCAAATTTTTTGTCGCAAGTATTATGGACGGATGAAGCGTCTTTTTGTAGCTCAGGGGTGTAAATTTGCATAATATGCATTATTGGTCGGAGCAAAACCCACATTGGATGCGGCAAGTAGCATATCAAAATCACTGGAGTTTGAACGTATGGTGCGGGATCGTGGAAGGAAAAATTATAGGCCCATATTTTTTTGATCAATCCCTTAATGGAGAAAGGTTTTTAGAATTTTTAAACGTTTCTCTTCCACCACTTTTAGAGGACATCACGCTGGAAACAAGAAGAAACATGTGGTTCCAGCTCGATGGTTGTCCGGCGCATTACAACCGAAACGTACGTCAGCATTTAGAGGAGCAATATGCAAATCAGGTTATTGGAAGAGGAAGTCTATTTCCGTGGCCAGCGCGTTCCGGATTTAACTTGTTTAGATTTCTATCTGTGGGGTAGACTTAAAGACTTGGTGTTTCAAGAACAACCGACAACCCGAGGAAACATGATGGAAAGAATACAAAATGCCATTAGAAGCTTGTCTAGGGCTGAAATTGAAGCGGCAGTTTTTCTACCGAAAATAGATTACGTAAATGCATCGAGAAAGATGGACAACATTTTGAACATTTTTAATGTAAAATAACATTTCTAACGTATTTTTGGATGAACTTTAATTATAATTGTTTTGTGTTTATTTTGTTTTACAATTAAATTATGTTCTGCTGGCCTGTGGCTTTGAGATTTGTTTTTCTTGCAAAGGTAACTTGATACAACGCAATTACAGCCTTTTCGGCACATTACAAAGTTTTGGCAGCTGTCAAACTTGTAATCCTTTCAATTTACAGATAACCATGGCTACCTGATTTGTTTTTCTTACTAAGGTAACTTGATACGATTGAGGTATTCTAATTTTTAACATTTTCTCCTATAAATCGAGAACGCATGGACATATCGCGATGCGGTTTTCACTAAAATTCGGATAATTATATTGTGGCCAAGAATCTGTCAGGAACATAGTATCGTTCCATTTAACTTTATTCCAAAAATCACAAAAATGTAAGAACGTTGCAGATAACGTCCTCTAGTTTATTTGGTTTAAATAGAAAAATTTAAGAAAAAAATTGATTTAAGAGTCCACAAAATGCTCTTTTTAACGAAATCAAAAATATTCAAATCGGGTGAATGGTTCAAGAGATATTACAATATAAAGATTAATAAATTCATCGGTTTCCCCCTCCTTTATTATGGCTGATAGAAAAAAAATTTCACAAGACAAAATGATGCAGTACTACCCAAGCTATAAAATGATGTTTTCAAAGTTATAGGTGATTACCTGACTTTCCGAGATAGCGTAGATTTTATGTTTCTTCGCAGCAGTTACGCCCTCTAGCGGTCGATTTACACACTTAAAAATAATTTCCAGCAATTTTTCTTACCCACTTTATGTATAAGAATTTTTTTCCAGAACTTCTGCTGACTACCATTGTCGAGATACAGCCGCTCCGTACCCTTATCCGGACACCCTGACAATGTTTACTGTAGTAGGGAGTCTGCGGCAGGTAGAATTCTCCTGTGTAATATATCACCTTCAGTTCGGATATTTTTGTGTCTGATGAGACGCAAATATGATATATATTCACGTTACCTTGCAGGTGATTGATAACATCGGTGCCTGTTCTATTATGGGAAGATATATCGCGTTGTCACATTGATATTATTGGTCTTTATGTTGTTTTCTCAAGTATTATGTGACATAAATTTGTTATCCGGTTATTGTTCTTAATAGAATTCGTCATTTAGTTGTAGAAATTAGACAAGAAGTATCGATAACATTTACATATTCTCATCCATATGTCGCTATGCAATAACTTCATTTGGAAACGGCTTTCCATCCTCACTTCATTCATTTCAGTTTCACCCACATCCGTTTCATGTAACTACATTCACCAGCTGGTGATGAACATGCAATATCGCCAACTGCATATTTTACCATTTACGTACGCAATAGTACCAATATCATTGCATGACACAAATGTATGCAATCGATCCACGGTAATTACAACTTGTATCCTACCACATTCGATATCATGTTAGTCCGAAATGCAGTTTTATAGCCTCTTTATACAGGGCGAAAGCGAAATTTACTTCATAATATAGTTTTTTTGTTTTGTTTTAAAGATGAGAATTCAATTTTTACGATTTTATATCATGGGTGAAGATGCGGATAGTTCTTGCGAGAGTAAATGAAGGAGGCGGTAGTAAAAATCCGTTCGTTTCTGTTTACCGAATCGCAGATATGACGTAAGCGCTTACTATTCTCTCTTGTTTTGGTTCCGGAGGAATTTATGGTGAAATCCAGCGGCGTCGTAAAACCCCTGCAAACCTAATAAAATAATACAAAACTATGGAAGTTTATACTGCCTACTGCATGTTTCTTAGATGTCGTATATGATTTTACGGTTGTTTTTTACGATATGTTATGGAAATTGAAGATTCTGACTGGCATATATTTAAAGAAAATCTATCTATATTTAAAAAAAATTATCATTATTATAGCAGTATAGTCTTTCCATTTACTCCTACTTTTTTTCCATTTTTATGCTCGTGTTAGCAACGATTGGTTTCTAGTTTGGCTCTCCTTGTATGAAAGATACCCACGTTGGTTTCCTTCTACAACTTTGCCTCGGATAATCTAGGAGACTCCTAAACAAAGATTCGTTCGGTAATGCCTTCATTAAATCACAAGGCTTTCCCTCTTAACATTTTAAACTCCAATCTGCAACGTTTTGTTCACTGGGCATTCTTTCTTGACATACTGTTGCTTCCTATCGCAATTGACGGCTTTCCATAAAGGCAAGCCCCTACGCCGTAATCCTTACTGGGGTCCCATGATCCCAGTCTTTCCTATCTAGTATTATAACATGATATTTCCTATCTAGATTGAATTTCTGAACAATGGCGTCACTTGGCATCCCCGTTAGGGTGCTTGACTGCGCATGGGGCCCACATAACGTCACGGGTAATAGTGGCTTTGTTGGTTGGTTTTTCGATATGTGTATCCCACCTAAGCCTTTGATCAAACCATACCCCAAGGTATTTTGTCTCTTTGCCCTATGATATTCATTCCCCACCTATCACTAGTGGTTGCAGACTCTCTACCGATCTTTTTCTTATGAACGTGCTCTAACAACTTTTACAAATCGCTCTCTAACGACTATTGTAAAATCGTCAGCATATCCCAAGCAATAAAAGCCCTTTCTGGTCAGTTTTTTGGATTAGGTCGTCAACTAGGGTAGACACAGAGTAGAGGAGATAAAACTCCATCCTGAAGGCAACTCCCTCCTGCTTCCGCCTCGGCAATTATAAATGTAATTATCCTTCTTTCCAGTCTGGCTCTTATCCAGTGCAGAAGCTTCAACGTTTGGAATTTGAATTACCGGATATTTTGATTTTGACAGGTAGAATGACATTGACAGGAAATTGATTTTTATACAGGGTTTCCACGGCCAAGTGGGACATAGGGAGAATACATGTAAAATCGGTTTTCGGTGAATATTATCTCCCTAATACTACTTCATTCAAAATTAAGGAGCCGCATATTATAACTGGGTTAACAATGAACATCTCCACAATCATAGTACAAAGAAAGTCATTTTAATAAAGCCAAAAAATTAGTATTTTTAAATCTATTGTTCGTGAATTCCTAATAAGGCTTTTAATACGTGAGTTAGTGCAAGCGTCCATGGCGCAATGGTTCGCGCGACGGCTTAATAACGCAAATGCACGGGTTGTTTAGGGTTCGAATCCCGGCAGATTAGTTTTATTTTTTATTTTTTATCTCCAACAATAATGCTACAAATTCAATAACACTACAAAAATCAGAGATTTTGAAGACTATAAAATCGATTTTTTGAGGATTAAGGTAAATAATGAATAATTTTTACAATAACAAAAATGATCACGTTGCTATTATATTATTCGATTTTTAATTGTTACTAACGACGAATCATTTGTCAAAATAAACAACAAAACTTAATCAAGATTAAAAACAAATAAAAAATAAAATTCATTACTCAGATTCGAACCCCAAACAATCAGTGCCTTACGTTATTAAGGCGTCGCGTGAACGTCTGCGCCACGGCCACTTGCATTATTTTACGTGTTCAAAGCCTTATTAGGAATTCACGTACAATAGGTTTAAAAATAATAATTTTTTTGGCTTTATTAAAATAACTTTCTTTGTACTATGATTATGGAAATGTTCATTATTAATCCAGTTATAATATTCGGCACTTAAATTTGGATGGAGTAGTATTAGTGAGATAATATTCACCGAAAACCGATTTTACATGTATTTTCCCTATGTCCCACACGGCCGTGGAAACCCTGTATATTTGCAATCTTCAAACTCAAACTGTAATTACTGTAAACTTAAATTAGTCCAAGGATCATGAATCCATCGGATGAAGCCCATTTCCATATCGGAGACTAGATTAATAAGCAAAATTGTCCCATTTGGGGCTCAGACAATCCGAACGTTATCGTTGAGGAGCCGATCCACCTAAAACGAGTGCGGATTGTGGCACGGTGACATCATTGGGTCATTTCTCGTCGAAAATGAACAAGGCAAGCTGTCGTTACGAAAACTTTTGCTTCCAAAAATTAAAGAGGATGACCGGTTTGACAGATGAAGTTTTGACAATCAGTCTATCAATTTACCGCTTCAGATTTGTGTGATTTTTTATGAGAAGCCACCGTTAAGGATAAACCTTTTTGAATAATATATTCATGGACTGCCCCTCATCTTCGATAATATCCAGAAATGGCGGCGAATAAATCATTTATATCTGGCAAAATTAAACCGCAGGAAATAGACAAGGGAGTGGTAGGTTCATTATCATTTATTTCCTGCATTGTTCCTTGATCTTTTTTCGCGGACTACTTAATTCAACTTCGTCTTATTAAATCCGAAAGGTAAGACGGAGCGGATTAAAACCCAATTAGAGCACACCTTTTACAAAAGTTTCATCAGCGTGTAACCTGCTTTTCCCTTCTCCGTTAAGACAGGAGATTCCCCAGAACTCAACCTATTAAATATTTTAACTGACATCCTAATTATGGTATTCGACGTCTTTAAGTTACTTCTTGCGCTCTTGTTTTTACATCAACCATAGTCGGAGGATAAGATGAAAAGAGAGAAGTTCGACAACGACTCTTCTTTCCTAAATATAGTGCTGTGGTATATATATATATATATAAACGCGTCTTGCGTTAGTTAGGAGGTATATTTTCCGAAGTTCTGGGGTAATTAGATCCGGGTGCTAACTTTAACCGATATCCGTACAGAGCGGTAATTAACGGAAAAAGCGCGACCCTAAAACCGGTTGTGACGGATCATCATCTGGCCTCGATGGGGTGGTGAATTTCTATCCCACGAGTATAATATTGAAGCAGTTTATCACGTTGTTATCGCCTTTAAATTAGAACTAAATTTTATCCTTACATTCCATAATCTCATCACCGAGGAATTGTCTCCTTATCGTGGCTTGCATTCAGAATTTACAGTTCCGTTTTCAATCTTCCTCTTGGCCTAGATCCTTTTGAAATATCAATCCTGATGTGGCAACATTTTGTAAGCCTTCCTTCATACTGAAAAGGAACGGAATAGCCGTCTCGCTTCGGGCTACCTAACCGTCCGATTCAGTCTATAAACGGGTAGCGTTGCGCTTTAAACTGACGACGAGGACATGGGTTTGTTCTTTTTCTCTCCGAGAAACGGCCATCGAGATGTTTTCAATTTTCTAGTCGGTCCCAAATTTAACCGAACATTGATATGCTTTAGCGAGTAAAAGGTCGGTCTCTTTTCAGTTTTCAATATTCCTAATCCTAACATTCCTTCTAAATTATATTGGTTAGTTTGTTAGGAACAATTTACTTTAGATAAGCATGAAAATGTTGGTAATTGAAAGTAAAAATGAAATTATAAAATAAATATTAGTTTGATCTTTCTATTTTATAAAATTGTGTTGATATTCGTCAATCAAAAACGATTGAAAAAGCTACAACAACGAAAAAAACAATCCCATTTATTTTTTTGCATTGCAAAGCTGTTCTCGATCTGTCATGTGGATTGTCAATCACAGCTGTCACATTGATAGATAATACTTGCATCGTGATAACCTTCAAAACTTAAAGACTGGTAAACGATGCGTCGATTTAATCAAAATTCGGTTAAACGTCGAAGTGATGAAGTAGGAAAGAAACCTATCAAGAATTTGTTACCCAAAAAATTTAAGTGAAGTATATGAAAAGAAACTATGCTGTCTTTTAATTCTAGAATCGACTGTCCCACCCCTCTTTTCCCTACCCCCTTCAATGTACTTCCACAACTCCGGCCGTTTAAATAGTACTTAAGTTTGTTTTACAGTTTCACCATCTGGAACCCATTCAGTCATCACGATGCAGCTGATTTCGAAAAAAAAAACGATTAGCATGCCTTTAAATTTTGATTTCGACATCCTTCCTTCTTTCATTCTTGGCGATGCAGGAGTTTTCTAGTGCATGGATAGCCGGTTACCTTCAATATCGTATTGGAATATCCAGGTTTCATCGCAAGTGATGATGTTTACCATCAATTCAAGTTCTTCATTTAACCTTTCAAGAAAATCGGAGCAGATCTGTTGGCGGACGAGCGAGTTGTGTGGGGGAGGGGTCAATTTTTTTAGGACCAACTTCGCACAGACTTCGTCATGTAAAATTTTTCTTATCGTTTCTTCATCGGCGTTTACAGTCTCAGCAATCATCCGAACGCTTTGCGGTGTTGAAACAGACGTAGGTCGACCTAAACGTTGGTTATCTCCGGTTGTTTCGATCGACATGTTTCTAATTCGTCTACTGCGAAAAATTCGAAATAACAAATTCCGTTAGTGATGTGAAACACACGACACGAGCTAATAGAGGTCGTTCAGAACAAACCATCACGACAATTCGCCAGAGAATGGTCGAAAGTCCAGAGATGTCGATTCGTTCATCCTCCAGAAAAATTAGACATTACCACAGCTACTCTTCAGCATATTCTCATTAAAGATTTGCATCTCCACGCCTACAAAGTCCAATCGACTCAGCAACTTTCACCAACAGACCATGCACAGCGAAAAGGATGCTTGAACAAACTGAAGTGAATGCCAATTTTGTGGACAAAATCATTTTCAGTGATGAAGTCCATTTTGACCTTGATGGCTTCGTTAATCGGCAAAACTGCCGC
This sequence comes from Holotrichia oblita, assembly GCA_023690525.1. Lineage (NCBI taxonomy): Eukaryota > Metazoa > Arthropoda > Insecta > Coleoptera > Scarabaeidae > Holotrichia > Holotrichia oblita. Next base: position 5,004,751 of record CM043021.1, read on the forward strand.
GTTTATAGCTCAGAAAATCTATTGATTGTTTCATCAGAAAACATTGCATCCAAAACGTGTCATTGTGGTCTGGAGGAATAATTGCATTAAGGGTGAATTGGAAGTTATCGTGTTAGGATTGTGCCTCAATTGGAAGATATTGCTTTTGAACGAGTTTGCTTCTGGTCGTGTTATTTCTCAATTTGGTGCCCAGAATTGGCTGCCAGGTTCTTATTCTGAAATTACAGATTTGTGCCGAGAAAGCCGCCACCACCAAAGCATTCGAGGCCGAAATTACACGCTCTGTTAATGATACAATAATGTTATTACAAATTTAGTCAAAAGAGAAAATAGAGAAAACACCAAGAAGATTTGGCAACACAGATCGGTTAGTTGGAGTTTATTTTTTTGTTTCTGAAATAGCTAATTTTAATCTCATTTAGATTTATAAAGTTGAAATAATTTTACCAACGTAGTGTTTGAATGATCTTCTATTATGCATCAATCTGTATCATATCAATATCAGAATCTGAAGAGACAATAAATTTGCTTGGTCTCGCGTTTCACATTATTTCAGATGCAGAAGATGATAATTAAGTTTAGATTCTGTTCATGAAAATTGCTTCTTCCATTTTCCATTTCAGTTGCACCAATCTTCTTAGAGCAAAACGTGTTTTTCTTGCTTCTAACCTTTATTTTCTATTTCTCTCTTTCTACGATGTTATTGAGGCATTATTTTAATTAATAGAACGTCAGTTTCTTCGAGAGTTTTAATAATAGTTAAAGGTGTCAAATAATTGTAATAAGATTCAAATTAAAGTCGAGAATTTAAATCAATTTTTATAGATATTAAATAGTGATCAAAAAGGTCCTTAACCTTTCTTTAAAAGTAACGAAGACATCACAGCATCTAACGGCTGCATTCGATGGATGCAATGGGGTGGGAATGATACCAATGCGATCCCAAACTTGTCTCTAATCTATTACGTTTCCCACTTGCTACCTGCCCAACCTTTTTCTTCCTCCTCTTTCTGGGGTTGTTGTTCTCTTTTTGTTGCCTGCAGTATCATCAAAGTAACCAACTCCACCGCCTTCCCCACCCCAACAAACTATACCTAGAACTTCTTTGCAATTTTTAAAAAGGCCTTCAACGTCTTCTTTCTTTTCAGAACTCAGCCAGTCTTCACCAGATATAAGGTTCTTATCCCAGCAGGCACAAGATATTTTGTGATATGCTAATTAAAACTCAAACTCAGCAGAATCACCTCCATCTTTATGCTTATGCTTTGCAGTTTAATGAAATGATTTTGACCTGATTTTGAGCTGCTATTGCAAACAAACATCCAGTTTGTTCATTTAAATGTTTTCTTCCGTTTACAAATCTTGGACACAAAAAAAGAATTTTAATTAATGACATCACATTAACGAGATAGTTGAAATGTTGCATTAATGTTGTCGACTAAGAACTACATCGTATTACACCCTTCTAGATATAATACCCTTGTATATATATAAACACACACACACACCTTATATAATGCCTAGCACTACCATCTCGAGCTCGAAACAAAAACTTCTTAGAATTGTTTAGCATTACACGGCTTATGTGAGGCAAGACAAAAGTTGACAAATAAAAAACTCACCTTGTTAAATTAACGTCTGGGATCTGGTCTATAGAACTTCACTTCACAAAGGATGTGAAATAAAAGAAGTTACACAGTGAGCGTCATTAGTTACACAAGTGCAATCTCAACTAAAACAGGCGAAGGAGAAAGCTAGGTAAAAGGAGAAACATAAAACCAAACTACGAAGTACGTTATTGTCTACGACATCTCGTTGTCGTCGTTTTATTTAGGGGAGTTTTCAAGAGATCGAGATCTATAAAAAATTATTAATTAAATCCAATTAAAACATTCCGGATCCTCTTCAAACAATTAACCTCCCATTTCGCATTTATTAAACTGACTAGAACAAATAAGAAAGAAATCAATCTACGTAGAGAATTGAACCTCCTCCCCACCCTTGGACTAAATCGAAAAAGTTTCTTGTTTACAAGCCCTCACTTCACGAGAACTTATCCTACTTTTCCACTTACTGATGATGCGTTCGATTCTTTAAAAAAAAATTGCCCACGTCCTCCACCCTCTCGTTCTACTCCCGCCGCCGACACCACCGCCTCGGAAGGGAAAAAGGCAATTTGTATAAAATTCCTCCGATCTAAGCGAAAATAATCATAATAAAGCAATGGCGGAGACGGGCGACAAAACGGAACAAGAAACTATCAGCCGGTCGCAGAAACTCCGAAAACATTATCTCCTAAATGCTTTCTGCCGTCGAGCTAGGGGCGAAAGAAATATTTCCTGGATTTTTACATGTGTCGATGCGAGAATAATGTTCGAAGTTTGTAACGTTCCGGGTGAAAACATCGAAAAAATTCGGGTGTTCTCACGGATGATGGGGTGGTGTAGGGTTAAAATGTAGGGTGTTATGTACAGTCCTGTCCAAAATTGATCGCTTCAAACGTATCGTTAAAATTAAATTTGGGTATTTTTTGTGTTTGTTTATAAACTAGGACCTCATTCCTAATTGAATCTATAGTCTCTAGATGGCGCTGTAGGCGAATGGAATACCAACATGTCAAAATTTTGGTCAAAAATCTTTAGATCCATTTCTAAGAGAATAAACCCAGTTGATATCACACACACAAAATATGGCATAAGAGGCAACTCTTTCTTATCCATGCGTGCGAATTGGTTTTTGAAAAATCTGTCAAATTTGACAGATTAAGGTCTCGTGAAGCGTTGACGAAATAAGATGCAACCATTTAGCGTGGCATTGTATAGGGAATGAGTAGAAAGACTACCTCACTATAGCGTCACTTTGACCTTTGACCCCGCGAAGGAATTTACTGCACGGTGCTGTTTAATACCTGATCAACACGGCGCTGTTCCTGATCAAAGCTGTTCCATACCCGATAAAAGCTGTTCAATACTTGATCAAAGGCGTTCAATACCTGATCAAAGCTGTTCAATACCTGATCAAAGCTACCGACTCACCATCGCCCAGCCCAAATCGTTAAGGATAGAAATTTCAAATTCCATTGATTAAATGAAAATCGCCCAAATCGACAGGATAAGAACTTGGAAAGGGTGTTGATTTTATATTGTTGATTGACATCGTTTAAGAAGGGACGAAAGGGCTGGAGGGGAGAGAGGGGGTGGCAACTTCTGCGGAGATAAAATAGGCCTACGCTTAAGTATTTAGTAATGGGGCATACTTAAAATGAGACTGATAATTGAGAGAGAGACTGAGATATTTGAAATCTACGAGGGCACTAAAAAAACTAAAAAATTTCCTGGTCTTACACAGAGATGGCGTTGTTATCAGTAAAACTTGATATCTGTAATATCGGCACCTTGATCAAATAAGTGTTGAGGGGCTTCGTTAAAATTGATAAATTGAAATATTGTGCTGTTATAAAATTCTTTGTTTTGGACGGTTTATCGTCAATATAAATTGATCCAAAGTTGGTAGCGGTGTATAAGGAACATGGTCCTTCATTTTCAACTGTAAAGAAATGGTTGGCTCAGTTTAATCCACGTGACGGACGGTCAAAAATTGCAACCACCAATGATGAAAACATGGAGGTTATGTGCAAGATGGATGACGCATTTGTTAAATATGGATCCACCCCTTTACACCTGAGATGAAATACCAATCAAAGCAGTGGATGGAAGCTGGTAGTTCTGTCCAGAAAAAAAACGAAATCAATTTCATCCACCGGCACCGGAGAGATCATGGCTATAGTGTTTTCTGGGATACAAAAAGGATTTATTAACTTGCAAAAATGGTAAAACAATAACTGGCGAATACTGTGCACATCTTCTTGAGCAGCTAGATGAAAAAATTCGTCAAATCAGGCTTGGATTAAACAAGAAAAAAATTTGTTCCATCAGGACGATGCAGCAAAAGTGCTTTGACAAGGTAAAAATTTAGAGATTTGAAGTATTATAGGATTTGTTGGAACATCCACCCTATTCACCAGATTTGGCCACCTCAGACTATCACTCATTCCCAAAAATCTAAAGAAATGTGTGGCTGCAAAACGTTTTAGGTCAAACCAAGTTTAGATATTTTGCAGATCTTCTGGGATCGCACTCAAGGGATGGAATCCATTTATTAGAGAAACGTTGGACAAAGTTTGTTGAATTAAGAGGAGATTAAGTAGAAAAAGAAATGCACAGTCTATTGCAAATAAGTACTGGGAACTTTGTCTTCTTGTTTTATCTTTAATTACGTTTCTTCGCCCTTTTAAACATTCACTTCTTGTCTTGGTGATGCCTTCGGATAGGTTGGTATCATTTCTGGCAAAATTAATGTTAGTAAATGATGTTTGATTTTCTGAGGAAAGACAGAGGAAGATGAAACAAACTCCCCACTAGCTAATTTGCCCACACATGGAATAAATATGTCAAGAAACTGTTCTATCTAGTGAGAGAAGTCGGTGAAGACTTGATGAGCAAAAAAGATCAAATCCTGACGAAGAATATACAAACGATCTTTATGAATTATTAAACAAGGACAGTGTCATCTACGACAGACGTCATCTACGATTAAATACCCATTTTAGACAATATCAGAAGACCCACAATATTCCAAGCACATCTATTAAGTCATAATGACAGGACGACCCTTCTAATTGTTAGACTAGTTGGTGTCTTTTGATGAACCTTAGAATTAGTCTGAGATTTTCGTCCTGGGTGACAATAGGCCTACTGAAGTTTTGTTTACACAAAATGTGTTCTGCCATCTCTAGATCTTCTTGATATAGACGGCAGATTTGATCTTCCGAAGCTTTTCCGAATTTATGTAGGTGGTACTTCAGGGCCACATCATCTATCACAAATCCTGCTTGCTGCTGAAAGATAACAACGACTGTGCTGTCTTGGGCGAACCTGATAACCAGTATTCTGCGTATTCTGCCAGTGAGAGGCCTTTCTGTTAACCTCCCATTTGTTTTAGGTAGCTCTTTTGCAGTCTACAACAGGGACAAAGTCCAATGAAACGCAAATTTTCGCAAACTTCTTTGCCAAAGAAGCAGCCGTTCAAATATTGAAGCAGGTTTTGTTTCCTTCTGAGGAGATATGCTATTAAATGGGTTTCGACCCATTGTGAACACCAGCCAAGAGTGAAGGACTGGTTACATCACAATAGAATTAAGGTCCTGGAATGGCCAACACAATGTCCAGACCTCAATCCTATTGAGAATTTGTGGACGGATGTTAAGGAAGCAGTTACTAAAGAAAAACCAAGAACCCAACAACAATTATGGGAAACTGTTCAAATTTATTTTATATTATTTAGTTAATATTTTGACAATATTTTTGCGTTTTTTAGATTTAATGTTGAGTCAGAACATTTTTAATGCCATACAGATTTTTTTGTAATCACACTGTCATATTCAAAAACTTTGCGATTGTTTTTGGACTACATGTATTAATACATAAATTCTGTAATACTGCTATTATTTTGTCCGCTACTGTACGTGGTTATTGAGCCCCAATTGCCTTAAATTGCATATACATTCATGCAGCAGACCGGATTCGTATGCATAGGCACTCACAGCCTTCAACGTCAGAAATCTCCGCTTGAAATATGTTGGAGTAGAGTCCTATAGACACTTTGAAATAGTAGTTAGGCCCACTGACCTCAATGGCCGTCCACTCTTCTCTTCTATTCTAGAGCCGTCCAGGGTTCCTCTTTTGAGTTGAGGCTCACCGAATGCCCACTTTTTACGGCTATCCACGATCACTTTCTAGGGTTGGTCGAAGTTGTATTAGGATCTTCAGGAATTTTAAGGTGTCCTGTAAAGTCTGTCCAGAGATGGTGGACTCCTGTGACATTTAGACAAGTGAGTCTTTGGATTTGTTGAATCTGTTGTTGTACAGTCTTCTGTGTTGTTTTTGGCCACCATACTAAAGCAGCGCATAGGTGATCATGGGTCTTATAATTGCCGTATATGATTATAGGATTATTTGAGGCTTGACACCCCAGGACTTCCCGATCAGTGTTCGGAAAATTAGCGATGCCGTTATGGCCTTTTTCTATAAGTAGTTGATATAATATAAAATCAATTGGAATCAAATTTGAATAAGACATTACGAATGAAACATTCACGTTATAGTAATCTAGAGATTACAACCATAGTATGTAATCTCCAACCGATAACATGCAGTGGTTAATATTGCTTTCGCAGCACCTAATTCCAACTTGCCAATTCTCCACTCGACTATCCAGTGATACTAGATCCTAGAATTTCTGTTAATTAATTTAAACGATGGCCGAGGTATTAAGGTATGTATTACACAAACGACTAAAGTTACAAACTCCTAACTCCCAGCTTCGCCCATTAATGTAACGCTGCGTTAGCTCATCTGGGATACTACACAGATATCGTATGTTAAGGTCCCTCTCCGATGCGGTCCCGACGAGTATTTACTCGTCTGACGTTTTCAGATTTAAAGACTTTTTAGTCATTGACCCAAACATTGTTCATACATATCCTGTCGGCTTAGATTTTCCCACATTTTCACGTGAATGATTAGCTGTTTTATTACAGTTGTTGTTATGATAACATGTTGTATGCCTGTTTCGGGACTTGATTAAATTACGAAAATGTTGTTTACCTTTTTCATTTTTAATTAAAAAAAAAAGGTATACCCTTTTTACGACGTCAGATAATCCTAACTCGTACATATCAAAAAAACAAAAAATATATATCGCTTGGAAATTTTAAAAGCATGGTTTTCAAAAACAGATTTCCCTATATAGATTAAGTGTTACCCTCCGCAACATCTGGCGGATTTTTCAAGAAGTATAAAACGTCTATTTATGTTGCCTAACATTAATCTTTTTACATTTGACTTTCACTGAAATAAACTTGATATATTATCGAATAAATCAACAGAGAAAGAAGCTTGAAGACATAATAATGTAAAACACTCCGTGGGCGCTATATATAGAGGAAAAGGTTTTTTTTTTTTTTTTGAAAAAAAAAAAGTTGAAATTATCCCATATCTTTCAAAGCAATCGTGTACCGTACTAGGATCATTTATTATCCTTTTTTCCCCTTTCTCCACGGATCCTGTTTCCCAAAAATAAAAAATTATAAAAAGAGACGTCATGTTAAGGGAAATATGTTAATGCCATAACTTGATTTTAAGTCTAAAAGCGTTTAAACCTCGAATTTCCTTAACAATTATAATTACACGTTGAATTATTTAAATTGAAATCTTGTATAGAGTGTGTTAAGGTGGTTACTTGAATATTCCACAATCTCAAGTACATACACATAAGACGCCCTGAGGCCGTTGTGTATATTCGCTGTGTGTAGATTAAATTATAATTTCCAATCACGCCTTTATATAAACCGCATGAAGAACTTCGATATATACGGATTTGCATATCGGCATAAGATTAAATTTTAACCGTATATTATACAAATTTAAATTTTTCCAAAAACTTCCAAACAATAAGCGTTAATAACGCAATATGTATAGAGTACGTGTATTTTCAGCTTGTTTTTACATCGAGCCGAGCTAATGAACAAGAGCGTCATTTCCGTATTGTTTTGATTAAACCGACGACGTGCTCTATTCAAATAAACTCGACGCGAATACGTTTCATCATTATTGCGTCTATCCCCGATCTATTTTGATAGTTACACAAAAAATTAATATTGTTAATAATATATTTTCCACGAGCATACAAATATAGGTATGTGAAATAACGATCTTAATCATTTTATATTAGTCGTCGTGGATGCTTCTAATATACAACCTAACTTCTGACATAATTCATATCAAATTAACCAACAGCGAACGTTAGACTTTACTATGCTGCATTAATCAAAGACAGTTGAACTTCCCTTTCTCACGAAACACCAATTACTGATATATTGAACAAGTTTCTCTCAGGTTATTGAATCGCTCTACCTACTATACTACATTTAATTAAACAGCTTTGGACAGCATATAGTTACCAAATTGATTATTGTATGCTCCGCTGAATTATAATTAAAACGAAATGGTAATAGAGATATTTTGAATGAGAGAACAGTCCTTAAAATCGTAATTGAAACAGAACATATCGAGTTAAAACTTTCTAAATAACACATTTTGACAGCTGTCAGAAGTATTATGACAGTAATAACTGTCAAATCTAAACAATCGTTTCTGTTTGTTGATCTGTCAAGACGGACAAAGCTGTCCCAACTATTAATACATCGCTATAGTTTAACAGTTGTCAGAAATTGTCTGATCATTACAACCCACAAAGTTGTCAAAACAAAAATTTATCTATCTAAAACGTATTTACTATTTAACAACTGTTCGAAAATTTGTGATATTGCCAACATTAAAGTATGTAGAGAATAAGCTTTTATTAATTTTTGAACTGTCAGATAACTGAACTGTCAAAATGGTTGGAGGAGGAGAAAGAGAAGGAGATGGGAAGGGAATTAGAAGGAACGGGGGAGGAGGAGGAGGAGAAGGACGGAATTTCTATTTCTTCACAGTTTGACAGCTGTCAAAATTTATTTGAAAAACGAACAAAATTTTACATTTAAAATTTTTTAACTGTTACGCCACTAATTAAACTGTAAATTAAACTGTAAAATTGGGGGAAAAATAACCACTTTTTTACCATTCTGACAGCTGTCAGAAGATTTTACGATTGTTACATCACTTAAGATTCTCAAAAATAACTGTTTTTGCCATTTTGACAGCTAGCTGTCAAACATATTTTGTTATTTGCGGGGATAAAACGGAAAATTCTAATTTCAATTTAAATTTGACAATTATCTGAAACAATTTTTACAACTATCAAAGAATTGAACTTCTAACATGGGAGAAAGTAAGTGTTTTCTTTGAAGTTTCACAGTTGTCAGAATTTATTTCAATAGCTGAACTGTCAAAATGTAAAAACTAACAAATAAAAAATAATTAAACTGTCAAATTGGGAGAAAATACCTATTTTTTTACAATTCTGACAGCTGTCAGGGGGTTTTACGATTGTTACATCTCTTAAGATTCTCCACAATAACTGTTTTTTACCATTTTTACAGCTAGCTGTCAAACATATATCGTTTTTTGAGCGGATAAAACGGAAAAAAATATTATTTAAATTTAAATTTGACAATTATCTGAAATTCTTTGACAGTCACAATTGTAAAAAAAATAAGTGCTCTTACAATTTTACACCTGTCAAATAATTGAAGCACTAATATGAGAGAAAGTAAGTGTTTTATTTGAAATTTGACAGCTGTCAGAATTTATTTCAATAGTTGAACTGTCAAAACGCAAAAAAATAAATGTTATTTAGAATTTGACAACATTTTCTTTCGTAATTTTTTAATGATTAAAGTACTAAACATTGCAATAATAATACTAATTGCTAAAAAACAACTATTGTTACAGATTAATAACTGTCAAACATTTTCTGTTCATTACATCGCACAAGCTTGTCTAAAATAACTGCTGATTACAATTATTTAAATTGTAAAAAAAAATGATTTCTTAATATTACGGCTCTTCGATGAAATTTGACAATAAAAACTTCTACTTTGATAACTAGACAACCATGAACAATACTTCAATTATTAATTTTATAAATTTAATTTACAATTTTATAGTTTAAGAGCTGTCAAAAATATTGTGCCATCAGTTCTTAAATGCATTTTAAAATTATAATCTGAAAATCGTTCGACAGCTTTCAAAAATATTTTGACAGCTTGTACAGCTGTCCAAATGGAAGAAAAGTAACTGCTTAACAGCTATCAGACTTTATTTGATAGCTAGGACGCTCAATACTGTCAACGACACTGTTACTTACAAAATTTTAATAGCTGTCAAAAAATAATTTCACAGTTGAACTGTTAAAACGCAGAGAACAAACCACTATTTAATATTTTTGATAATTATACAAAATGATTCAATTGTTACGGCACTAAAAATTGCACAAATGAATTTACCGTTTCAGGGCTGTCAGTTCATTACTGAAATGTCCCTTATACAACCTTGAAAATAAATATTCTTTATAGTTCGACAGCTGCCAGTAGGTTTTACGATCATTACTTCAAATTCTCAACAATAATTGATCTTGACCATTTCTACAGCTGTCAAATAATTGAACTATCAATATGGGGAAAAATAACTAGTTTTTTCATGTTTGACAGCTGTCATTTATTTTATTTTGAGAGTTAAACTGTAAAAACTCGAAAAATAGAACTATTGTAAAATGAAAAAAAACAACTGATTTCTTAATGTTAAAGTCTGTTGTAATATTCTTTTGCAATTTGACAGCTCTGTCAGAAATTTTTTTGGTCACTACCACATTCAAGCCAATTTTTATATTCTGGGAGCTGTCAGAAATATTTTACCGGTTCTTAAATATATTCTGACAATTAGCATCTACAATCAACGTTTTTCTAATTTGACATATATGAAACAATTTTACGCTCCCTGAATTGATTTTGACGATGACAATACGGGGGAGGTTGCTATTTTTATCGTTTAACAACTCCCAAATATATTTTGACAGCTATCTACTTGACACTTATTAAGATCATTGTTGTTGAAGTTGTTGTTTCTCTAATCTATAGGTATCAAAAATATAGCTACCAGCAATTATATATTTGATGCTTTCATAATTTGACAGCTGTCTAACATACTTTGACAGTTATATCTGTTAAATTCATAAAAATGATGCTAGCTTGCAAGCTACTGGTCGACATTGAATGCTACGTAGATGGTTATAAATTCTGATGCAATATTACGGCGACGAATTGTAAAACTGTACAATAAAATTATTAGTAAACATGTAACACAATAACAATAAAAGTTTACTTGCGTGTACTTGTCGATAAGAACGGTTAATAAACCGCGTACACGTTATATACGTTTGAAAAGATTATATTTACACAATCTCGTATAATTAGCTTCCGGATCCTTTCTTTAGATACGTCAACCGCAAGCAGTCCTCTTTATACCAGCAATTATATTTAAGAGAAGAGGGAGAACGTACCCAACTTGTCTCTACCTATTCCGGACGCCCATTACAAATAATATTTCTCCAGTTGGCGGTTTCGAGACGTGCCTTCACTTCTATTTCATTTAATTATCATTCCAAATGAATGCAAACACAATGCCTGTTCTTCGTCGGTACGGGGACGACACGAGAACGACACTTTCACATCGCGCCACCGTCTTTTAACAAATTCAAAGTGGCGCACGTCGCGTGTATTTTCTCCTTTTCTTAATGTCGGCATCGCGACGCTTCGCTTATGTAATGTATGTATGTATACATACGTATAAAACGAAAGAGGAATTATTAACTTGTAAATGTATATGGAGACGAAAATGTTGGTAGTAGCATCTGGTTGACTGGGCTTCTTAACCTGTCTCTTTCTTTCTATATACAGGCTGCCCGGATTTCATAGGGACAACTTAGCAAAAAGGTGTAGATTTGAAAGCTCACTAAGAATCCATTTTCAAATTTTACTTGTCAGAGAGCCACAAAAACTGCACGGTTCCAATTTAAAATTTTGAGGTTAGGTGAGATTACGCAAAATTTACGCAAAATAAATTTGTTTTATTAAGGGTCAATAAAAGTATTTAGATTACAATTTGAATTGCTTCAAACCGCATCTCAATATCTCAAGTAACAAAAAAGTTACAAAAGAAATTAGGAGATTTCAGTTTTTCTTCAATATTAAACAAATGAAGCATGACAAGTAAAATTTGAAAATGTATGCTTAGTGAGCTTTCGAATCTACACCTTTCTGCTAATTTAACCGTCTCTCTATGTCTTAAAATAAAAAAGTTACCACTATGTATTCCGGGCACCCTCTATACAGGGTTTCCACGGTCGAGTGGGACATAGGGAAAATACATGTAAAATCGGTTTTCGGTGAATATTATCTCCCTAATACTACTTCATCCAAATTTAAGTGCCGGATATTATAACTGGGTTAACAACGAAGATTTCCACAATCAAAGTACAAAGAAAGTCATTTTAATAAAGCCAAAAAAATTGTTATTTTTAACCCTATTGTACGTGAATTCCTAATAAGGCTTTTAATACGTCAGTTAGTGAAAGCGGCCGTAGCGCAGACGTTCACGCGACGCCTTAATAATTTAAGGCACATTGTTTGGGGTTCGAATCCGAGAAATGAATTTTATTTTTTATTTTTTTTTAATCTTGATTAAGTTTTGTTGTTTATTTTGACAAATGATTCGTCGTTAGTAACAATTAAAAATCGAATAATAGAACGTGATAATTTTTGTTATTGTAAAAATTATTCATTATTTACCTTAATCCTCAAAAAATCGATTTTTGAATTTGTAGCATTATTGTTGGAGATAAAAAATAAAAAATAAAACTAATCTGCCGGGATTCGAACCCTAAACAACCCGTGCATTTGCGTTATTAATCCGTCGCGCGAACCATTGCGCCATGGACGCTTGCACTAACTCACGTATTAAAAGCCTTATTAGGAATTCACGAACAATAGATTTAAAAATAATAATTTTTTGGCTTTATTAAAATGACTTTCTTTGTACTATGATTGTGGAGATGTTCATTGTTAACCCAGTTATAATATGCGGCCCTTAATTTTGAATGAAGTAGTATTAGGGAGATAATATTCACCGAAAACCGATTTTATATGTATTCTCCCTATCTCCCACTTGGCCGTGGAAACCCTGTATATATATATAAGTATGTATATGAATATATGAGTTGAAGGTTTGTTAATGGTAACTAGATGGCGTTCACTAACTGTTAAGAACGACTGCGTGAAAGATTAGCAAGTCTAATATTAATTTTCTCTCGTATAGACATAGTATATAGATAATACATAAAATGGTGGAGGCGCCGAGTACTACCGCGTTTTTGATTAATTGAAATATTTATGAAGTAGGCGCTGGGAAACGGCTGAACGTTATACTTTGTCTCGTACTTTGTCAACTGTTCTAGATATTTCAGAACGGTACCGTTATAACACGGAAGATCCTGATTACGTTCGTTTAAAATTTGTTGAAGTTTTGCCGAGAGTTTGCTGAGGTCGTTCTCTTAAAACTTCTCCCTCACTCCTCTCACCCTCCCCCTAAACACCCCAAATCTCTATTAAGCGTTTCGATTCGATTCCTGTACGCGGGTATAAATGTATTCATCCGATTTGTATGAACACATATACCAGATAAACTAGAGTGAAGTAAATATTCAGAGTAAACGATAAAGCTCGATAAACGGGGAAAAATCGCGAAGTCATTTAAATATTTAAAACAACTGGAGCGGAAACGACATCCATTAATATGCATCCGAGTATGTGTTCCCGACCCAATTCGCACACATCAACATCAGATCGGAATTTAATGTATTTATGCACGACAACAAGATGGCGTTAGTGTAGTGTCAAAATTAGAAAGAAACCGGTAAACGTAGATTTACGTATGTAGGTATACGTTCAGTTCGGTTGTTTTCCGGTTAACTCAAGATGCTAAAACCGAGAGGATTCGACGATTATTTACGATGCCGTTAACTTATCGAATACTAATTTCTTTTATTGTTTGGTTTGTCGCCGCGGTAAACAAACAAAAGCGAACGGAAGTGGGTAATAAATCCCGACGTTTTAGGCTTGGATATCGGTATGAGAGAAGTTTACAGGATCCTGTACGGAGCTTTTAAATATAAATGAGCTTTCGAAACGATATATTCGCACTGGTTTTATGTTTAGGGTAATAGGTGCTTGCGCTTTATAACAAGGATTCGGAAAAGATGTACCTAATACACACTATTTTTAGTGTGTAATAAAAATAATATGAAGTACCTACCTATACGTCATAAAATTAATAACGTTGTATTTTAGTAAATTGAATTAATGGTATCTAAACGTTGATCCGTGTAACAATATAATTACATCGTAATAATTTTATCTAACAATAATATTATTCATATATATCTACGTTTCAATTTCATATTTTTGTATGTATGTAGTGGATCCATTAATTCAATTAGTTTGGACTACGCTGTTGACTAGTTATGCTCGTTAAATATTAATGCCCGTTGTACGTACATGGAGTTACAATAATAAATTATTGGTATTTATTTCTTGTCTATAATAACACGAGAGCTCCACTAATGGTAATTACTGAATTACAACAGAAACAACATGTATGAGAAATGAGGTTAAATGAATGAAAACATGCCAGGAATACATCGATCAACATGATTAATCCGAAAATATGTTATTATTACAATCAAAAAACAATATTTATATTAAGAAACTGTTAAAATGAATTTTTAAACTTTGACGACATTTTCCGGAAAAAAAATTTTCCACATTTTTAACGACGAAGTTCATGTATGGTAATTATCTGCGTTTCAGTATTCTCCATCTTCCTCTATTCACTCACTCGTCTTCTAATTTCCGGGATAAGCACTCTGCAGCTCTTGAAATCAGTTGTGAAATCAGTGGCGCTACATTATTATAATCTATTGTCATGATGTTGTATTGTATTTTCCTTATATTCTGTATTGATGTTTGGAATATTTAAATAGATTTCTAATTTAATTGATTTATTTAAAAAATCTAAAAGCCACTTTCATTTGGATGAGAGATTTACTGGATATTAAAAAAAAAGTGAGAATAAGAATGAAAATTTTGAAAAAGAAGAAGTAAAAAAATAGAGAAGACGTCAAAATATATTTAAAAAAATGTACTTTCTTTAATAAATATTAACTGGATTGTGGCCTAGAGTGTCGATAACTAGAATACAAAGATAATCGAATATTAAGAGAACAAGAAGAGATATTTTAAAGAGAAAAATAGGAAGCATTTTGGAAGGAAAGTAGGACGTAGGAAGAGGAAATATTAAGAGCACTAAAAGAATAATAAAGAAGAAGAAAAAATAAAAAAACATTGTTTTTTTTTAAATACACTCGGGAGCAAAAAAATCGACTCAGACCGCACTCTCGCAGTAAAATGTCCCTGGCACAAAAAAATATAACATAAATTCCAGTTTTGCTTTTCAAACCTTTAAGTTCAAGATCTTAACATAAAAATGAGTGCACATTCTTCTAAGTTGCATTTCTTTTTCTTTGAAAAAATAAAGTTATGTTTTAGGATGCTAAAACTTCAAAACAGACGCAGAAAACTTAATCAAGTACAATTTTATTTTAATATTCAAAAAACATTATCAATATTTAGTGTTACCGCCCCTAGCCCTAATTACCGCTTGTAAACGATTCTTCATGGAATGAATAAGTTTAATCGCGCTGTCTTGCGGGATAGCGTCCCACTTTTCGGTAAGTGCTGCTTGAAGTTCAGCTCTCGTAACTGGTGCAGGATTTCTAGCCCGAATTTTCCTTTTGAGTTCATCCCACAGGTGTTCAATAGGATTCAAGTCCGGGCTGCGCGCCGGCCAGTCCATAACTCGTATTTCAAGTTCTTGCAAGTAATGCCTTACGAAAACTGCACTGTGTGGACGGGCATTATCTTGCATGAGAATGAAGGTTTCCCCGATAAAACCAACGTAAGGAACGACATGGTTCTCTAGAATTTCTTGGATGTATCGGTTCGCAGTCAAGCCTCCTGCTCGGCCGCCGGTTTCAATAAAAACCAGCTCGGTTTTTGCGTCCATAGAAATGCCAGCCCACACCATACAGGAACCTCCTCCAAAAGCCACCTTTTCTGTTATTTAGCATTGTGCGAATCTTTCTCCCGTATACTTTTGCTCTTCTGTCACTGCCGTGCAAACACACTCTGCTTTCATCCGAGAACAGTACAGAGAGCCATTGCTCGTTTGTCCAATCAACATGCTCTCTTCCGAAACGGAGATGAGCTGCTCGATGAGCTGGGGTCAATTTTGGACCCGTAGCTGGCCTTTTTGGTCTAAGGTTAGCTGCCTTGAGTCGTCTTCTGACTGTCCACCGACTAACAGCCACTCCCAGCGTTTCACTGAGCTCCCGTTGAATTGGTACGTCGGTGAGAGCCCGATTTCTTAAAGAGCTCTGGACAATGAAACGGTCAGCTCTCACTACTGTGCACCGCTTTCTGCCGCAGCCTCTTCTTCGATGAAAGCTACCATTCTCCTGGTATCTTCGGTAAACTCTTGACACGGCAGACTGACTCATGTGCAGCACACGAGCGACTTCCCATTGATTATGGCCTTGTTGCAATAATGCAACCGCTTGAGCCGCTACTTCGGTTGTAGTATCCATTAGCAGCTAATATTCCTAAATGTAGCTGACGAAAATGTATGCCGGTTAACGTTTGACAGCCAACTAATACGGGTTGATAATGTAGAAAGCCTTTTAAACGACCTACTGGCTTGCAAAGAACAATGATGTCAACTTGTACAAAATGTTGTGATTATCGATCACAACAAATTGTAGGGTATGCACTCATTTTAAAGCTAAGATCCTGAACTTAAAGATTTTGCAAGCAAAAGTAGAATTTAAGTTTTAGTTTTTGTGCCAGATGTAATTTAATGCGAGTGTGCAGTCTGAGTCGATTTTTTTGCTCCCGAGTGTATATATTTTACAAATAGATTACAAAATTTTTAGCTAGTTAGATAGAGATATTTCGAGATTTTCGTTTTATACAATATTTTCGATATTTTTAACATTTCTACATTGAAACTGTGAAAATACATTTTCAAGCTTTCTAATATTTCAGAGGATTCGATGTTTTTATAATAAAAATTTTAAACGATACAATATTAAACATTACAATATCTCGAATATTCAAAATAATTGTCAATATTAACATTTTTGAACGTTTAATATTCAACATTTTCGACTTTCGAAAATCGAAATTTTCACTTTCAAAACTTTGACGATTTCCGAAATTTTCAATATTTTAACCTAAAAACTATCGAAATTTGTTAAAACTTATACATAAAAAATTTTCAACATTCTAATAATCATTTGGAAAAATGTCAATGTTTGCATTGTTTCAAACATGAAAAAATTCTCAAGAACATTTTCCACGTTTATTTTTCGACATTTGCGACTGTTTAAAATTTTTAAATTTCTTCAAAGTTTCGATCAATATTTCCGACATTTTCAAAATTCATAACGTTCTCAATTTGTCGAAATTTTCATTTTCAAAACATTGCACCTTTCTAAATTTTCAATATATCCGAGATTTAAAGATCAAGCTCATCCTTCGACATCTTTAATATGTCAACATTTTCATTTTCAATACTTCAAACATTTCCAAAACTTGGGGAAAGTGTGTTGAAATGCATTTACCTGTTTCACTATTTTTAGAATTTAGACATTATAGCGTTCAAAATTTTTAATATTTCCAAATCTTCAATATTAACATTTTTCATATTTCATGTTCGACGTTTTTAATTGTTTTAATCGCCAAATTTTTTTAAATTTTTATTGTTCACTAATATCCTAAATATTCAACCTTTCAACACTTTTAAAATTATCAAAATTTGTTCACTATTTGAAATATGTTCAACATTTCGAGATTATCATTTTCATAACTTTCATTATTTTCAAACTTGTTAACAGATTGAAACAGTCAGAAATGTTGTGAATTTTCAAAATTTTTACTATTGCCATATTTAAATATTTCCATTTTCGACCTTTTTGGTAATATTCAATATTTTAGATTTGTTAAGGTCTTCGAAATCGAGAACATCAGAACGTTGTCAGTGTCGAAAATCTTGTACATTTTAAAAATGTCGAAAGGTTGGAAAAGTCGAAAACGTTATAAATGTTCCAACATTTTCCACATTTCGACATTTAAGCGTCTTACTGACAATACGATCGGTTGTACAATCGATTGTACAACCGTAGTTGGTTCAACGTAGGTTGGCACAACAGTTTGACAACTCTCAAACAGACAGACAATAGATTTTGTCAATCGAACCGTCAAAACGGAAAAAATTATTTTATCATTTAAAGCTTGATAATTTTCCTAGGTTTGTTAAGGGTTACGACAATCGAAACAACTTATTTTAATAATCGAAATATATATCATCAAAATAGAAGATGTTTAACAGATGTCTGAAATATTTGGATGGATGAGCTGTGAAACTAGGCAAAATAACCATTATTGAAAATTCGATAACTGTTCGAATTTTAAGCTTAATTGAACTGGTAAAGCGATAGAAATAGCTGTTATTTAACTGTCCGAAAACTTTTCATTCATAGGACACAAAACATGTCAGAAAATAAATGCTTGCTTTTCAATGACCCAGCTGTCCAAATGGAGGAAAAATTATTGTTTTTCTGTCATAATTTAACAGCTTGATGGCTAGGACGCTCAAGACTGTCAACTACACTGTCGTTTACAAAATTTTAATAGCTGTCAAAAAATAATTTGACAGTTGTACTGTTAAAGCGCAGAGAACAAACCATTATTTAATATTTTTAACAATTATACAAAATGCTTCAATTGTTACGACACTAAAAATTACACAATTCAGGGCTGTCAGTTCATTTCTGAAGTGTCCGTTGTACAATCGGAATTGGTTTGACGGTCTACGCGAGGGGGAAAAACAGCGACTGACTTGTCTCTACGATTTTATTTTCAACTTGTAGTGTTTATCGGGCGTTTTGTTGTTTTCAAATTTTGGAATTGTTCCAATTTTCAAATTCGAAGTCGAATAAGTCAAAAGGTTGCCAGTCTCCAAAATATTGCATATGTCTAAAGGTTGGAAAAATTGAAAATGTTGCAAATTTGTTTAAGTTTTCATTTTTTTTTCGACATTTTCCGCATTTAGATTTCAATATTTTAAAAATTTCAAATATTTCAGACACATTCAATATTTCCAGCTAATCATTTTCGCAACTTTCGTCAGTTTTAAACTTGTTGGCAGGTTGAAAGGGTCATAAATACAAGGGTGGTCCAATAAATACTACAAAAGCCTACAAAACAAAAACAAAAATCTTGGAAAAGTGGGGATTTATTTCTCAACATAATCTCCTTTGAGTTCGATACACTTGATCCCTTTTAAAACAACAACAACATTCTTAATCTTGCGAAATGTTCGCTTTACATTTCCAACCACCTCCATTTTCAACCACTTCAGTCACTCGACGTGAAGACGCTGTATAAGTCGGGCACAATATACGGCCACGCGATGATCAGTTGCCAGCAGACAGATTATACAGGGTGTTTGAAAAAAGTGTCGGATACTTTTCATCATTCTCATCAAAAAATTACATTTTTATAAACAAATAGTATATTAATACATTAAATATTTTCACAAAAAAGCAGCCTAAAGAAGATGTTCTACATGTCCACCTGCTATTTGTGCAGCTCATATTCTTTCAAACAACCCTGGATTTTGTCTAATTGTGTGGCATTTGTTTTCTATTCGCTGCTGTAATTCACTCACATTATTAATTGTCCTTGAATATACCAGCTGTTTTAAATATCCCCAAATGCAGAAATTAAGTGGGTTTAGATCAAGAGATCTAGGTGGCCATGACACAGGACCTCCCCGTCCTATTCATTTGCTGTTGTAACTTTCATTTAAAAATTACCTTACTGCGACAGCAAAGTGTGATGGTGCACCATCGTGCAAAAACCATTGGTTAACGCTGTTAATTAGAGGAACATCTTCTAGTAATGGGGGTAAAATATTAATTAAAAAGTTGAGATAATTTAAACGATTTGGTAAAAACACCGGGCTTATCAAACAATTTCCAAAACTACTCAGCCAAACGTTCACAGAATATCGGTGTTGATGTTTTGTCTCCATAACAGCATGAGAATTTTCATCCGCCCAAACGTGGTTGTTGTGGAAATTCATTATTGTATTGTTTGTAAAAATAGCTCCTCGTCAGTAAATAAAATATTAGCAACAAAGTTTTTTTGGATAAGTTTTTCCGATATGATTCTACAGCAAGAAAGTCTGGAAACATAATCCGGAAGTAAGCAGCTGTTCTCGCAAAATCCTCCATACTAAAGAAGCATTGATGTTTAGCTCCCTAGCTATTGTTCTGGTACTGATATTCGGATTTTCTTCTGCTCTTGTTAGAACATTTTCCTCAGTTTCTAGAGTTGCCATTCATTTTGGTCGTCCAGGATTATGTTTTTTAACAATAAATGAACCATTTTCTCTTAATCGTTGATGTAGTCGTGAAAACAGTTTATCAGATGGAATTGCAAGATCAGGAAATGCTTCGGCGTATAATTGCCGTGCTTCATAAGTATTACCATTAGCACGACCGTACATGAAATGCATATCGGCCACCTCTGAATTTGTATAGAAAGCCATTTCGTTTTAATAGAAAAGACAAACGTGACACTGACAACGCTTAACCGAAAATTAATGACAGTTTCTGCAGATAAACAATTATTTTGCAGCCTAAACTAGAATCACCTGTATCTATGAAAGAATTGATTTGCGGAACTATAAGCGGGTAAAGTACACTTTTTTAAAACATCCTGTATATGTAACTGGTAAACCTTTTTTGCAAACAGCCTAAGTACTTAGTTTTGACCTGTTTTTGAGCTGCTTTCGATAGATCGTTTCCAACAGAAGGTATATTAGTTATACAGTCTATCCATTGATGACTGATGAGTCATCAGGTGGCCGTACACTGTGCTCGACTTATACAGGCTGACCACGTCGAGTGGGTGAAGACGTAATGGTACAGTTTACCTACTAATGTCTTCTAAAACACCAGTTAATCACATCATCTTTATATAAAAAAAGCATTCTATTTCATATGGTTTTGGACTTAACAGTTAGTTGCTCCTGTATTAAAAATGAAATTTCTACGATGCTAATATTTGGGATGTTATTACTGTGACTGACGAAATCAGTTAACACTTTATATTCATGAAACTTACGCACACAAACTCTCTAAAGTTGTTACAACATCAAATCCATTCGGCATGTAAGAAGTTACTTAGAGTCCCGGAACAATTTGATTTAACGTCGCCAGGCTTCCGGTTCACTATAAACCGAAAAGGGATGACGGAACTCCTTCGGCGAACCGTGGAGGGATGGATGTTCGTGCTACGGTACCAAGAAGAAATCCGCGTTGATTCCGTTTGAGGGAACATTTCTTGTAGTCCTCTCTTTTCCCCCTTCTCCTACACATACATATACTTGGCCTAATAACAAAGTTAGCTAGCTAGAAAGAGGGTAGTTTGTAACTCCTTTATTAGTATTCCGATCTAACAAAGTTGAATAATCTGTTTATATATTGAAGGACGACAGGACGGAGATAGAACGACGAAGTAGACAAGGATGAATTGCGAAGCAAAATTTCCCTAGTGTATACGAGGCAAACACTACAGCATTGTTACGGACAATAGTTAAATACCATCTATTGACAATTTCGCGTAGATTGAGGTTAGGGAATGATGTTCTTTTTTGTCGTGACAGGCACCGTCGAAACCACGTCATCTATGTAGTTCAAATTCTCCTACGAAACAGATGACTATCGTTATCTTTTGCTTGGCAAAAGTGGTGATCGTAAAAACATATTGCCGCCATAAATTAGATTATGTTTGCCCAAGTTTCGTTGTGTTCCTATAGAAATAAGTTGTTTTGAAACAAGTCTTTCCTAAGTATTATGTTTTGTCGTTATATTTACTGCAAATAGCGACATGGATTTAAATAGGATACACCCTCTAATATGGCGAGGAGAATACATAATATTTTTTTTACATAAAACAAAAATGCTTAAGCGTGGGATATAAATTGATAAATTATTTTTCCGTATATCCCCGGGATATTTTCGAACGCGTTCCGAACGTAATTATTTGAAAAATAACCCTGGTCGAGCGTTTAATTTAGCGGCAGACTTTGAATGAAAAACAAAACAAAAAATGAACAACGAACAATTGCGTGCGAAAAGTATATGAGGCGTATTAAAAAAAATGGTAAAGTATATTTATGGTAGACATTTCAACAAATTAATATTTTATTTATATGCTTGGATATACTGTCAGATACGGAGAGGTGTATTTGACACGGAAAATCGATAGGTGCGTGTCGATAAAAATAAACTTTGAAAGAGTCCTGTGGAAATTATTTTTACGACGGATAAATTTATAATTTTTAAATACTAAACTAAATATCATTTTATGACGCAGATATAACGCCTTTCCAGATATATCTCGGAATAAATCGTGTTTTATTTGACCTACAAGTGGAAATATAATGCGACCAAAATTTACATCAAAATAAATTTGAATTATGTAACGCTATCTATGGCGGAATCGTCACACTACGTGCAATATACATACATATAGAACAGAATTATACGGCACAGATCTACATTCAGGAAAGAAGACGCAATATATTTATTCATGACTTCTTCTTTAAAAGGAAAATTCTAAACTATACACATTTGAGCGATTTATCACAATTCATCCAGTTTGCGGCGGTAACAACAGAAAACGGCGTTATTTTTTGACGTAAGCTAAGACGTGTATATGTATATATATATAAGAATACGTACATACATATATGTATATTATATATACACAGCAAATACAGTAACCCGTCTGCGAAACGTCCCAAGAGAATACGGAAAAAAAGATGAACGAAACGGGGTAAAAACTGTTGCATCCCTTTTTCTATTTCGCAAGCGATATGTATATACATATATACAAAACGCCGCGTCAGAAAAATGACGGTAAGTTTATGCAGGCTAGGATAAATTTCTTGGATCCGTTCCAAATGTAAAACAATGAATCGCGAAACGCAAAGGGTGCAGAATATGCAACAAATTATTTATATAAAGTCTGGCGAAACGTACACTTACAACAAAATCAAAAAAAAGGAAAACAAAACAGAGGCGTAGTATACCAATTTTCCGGGGACGCAATATCACTTCGGTTAAACTTTAAGTGTTGATATATACAGTGTGACTCATTTGTTATTGAGTCACTCTGTAAAATCTTTATTTATTGTGCGATTTTAATCGGATTTCTTTTAAATTGTAGAGCTTGATGGATATAAAATGCAAGGCTTGCCACATGAGTTTTTAATAATAATAATAATAATAATTTTTATTTGTCATTGATCACAAAGTGTCGAAAAAATCTATAAAATATATCTACATCAACTTAATATAAAAAACGTACCAAATATTTGCAATAACCATGCGTGATAAAGTCAGGACGATAAGTACTCATTGACACTATAGAAGCACTTCTCAATTAGGTATGTTTTGATTGCTGTAAAATACCGATTGGTGTCTGATATACAGTATGGTCATAAAGTTTGGAACCAAGCTTATAACCGCATTATTTTACATTTTTAGGAAAATACTCGGACAGGTAAATTTTTTTTTTTAAAACGCCATCTTTTGACTTACAATTTTTTTCTATGACGTCATCGGTTTTTAGAGTGATGACGTCATCAACCCTTTTTTTAAATGGCAACCATATTATTTTTTTATTGTTTTTGGTAGATCTTTATATCCTCCAAATAGTGATATAAAACAATTGGTATGTTGCATCACAATTTTTTTTAAATAATATAAATTTAGAAAAAAAAATAAGAAAATTTTATTTTTGTACAAAATTAAAATTAAATTAAAAAAAATACATCTGAACTTAAATTTATTGCAACAGTTAACGTAAATTTTCAAAATGGACCCCACCAACCAACTGACACTGTCGCAGCCGAGTGCAAACACTTCGTATACTCACCTCAATTATGTCTGGGGATATTTGTGTAATTTCTACGCGAATTCGTTGTTTTAAATCTTCTAAATTGTTCGGTTTGTTAAAATACACTTTCGATTTCAAATAACCCCACAAAAAAAAGTCTAACGGAGCCAGGTCATGAGAATGAGGTGGCCATTCTATGCCGCCTCTCCGTCCAATCCATTTATTAGGAAATATTTCGTCAAGATAGTGGCGAACCTCTACACCATAATGGGGAGGTGCCCCATCTTGTTGAAACCAAATATTTGGATGGGGTACATCACCATCCTCGTGATTTGGGAAAATAACAGCGAGCGCTGGAACCAGTTCAAATCTTAAAAATTCTAAATATTGCACAGCAGTCAAATTTCCGTCAAAAAATATGGTCCTAAAATGCGTCGTCCAATCATTCCAACCCATACGTTAACTAAAAAATTTTTTCCTAAAAATGTAAAATAATGCGGTTATAAGCTTGGTTCCAAACTTTATGACCACACTGTATATCTTATGTTCTCTGGCAATGAATCATATACGGTAATTGCTTAGTAGTAACACCCCCTCCCCCTCCCTCATACGTGGTTGTAGCGTGTTTAGGAATAGATAATTTATCAGTGTTTCTCGTCATTAATGCCGAGGACACATCTGCATTTTTTAAAACAATCTTCTATTCTCACTTTGGAAAACTAGGAGCTTATAAATATACAAACAAGGTAGAGTTAAAATGCGGAAGTCTCTGAAATAGTCCCTGCATGATCTCCTAGAAGACAGATCATATATGCAACGTAAGATCTTTTTTTGAGTAATAAATAATCTGACCGTGAGAGGGGAAGCACCCCAGAACAAAATTCCATTGCATAAGAGAGACTGGACGCAAGCATAATAATAAGTCCGCAGCGATCCAAGAGACACTACTAAATTTTTAGTTAGATTATCTATATGGCCTTCAAATTTCAAATCACGACTAATGTTAATACCCAAGAAATTCACCGATTCACACTCAGGGATTGGCGCAAAGGAATATAAACAGATTCCTCAGTTAAACCTTCACACATTAGGAGTAAAATTTTAAGAAATCGTATTAGCGATTTTTTTAGAAAATATCTATGCACGCCACTGGATTCACCACCCTTCAAAACGGGCCTGTACCAAACTTTATCGAAAACGTTTAAGTAATACCGATTCTGTAGCCAAATTGAAAATGCACTCGTCATTTCCTTAAATTTGTTCTAAAAATCTAGTTATCCATGAAAAAGAAAATGAAATAAATTACGTCTAGTTTTGACAAATCAAAAAAGAAATCTAATGCCTTCCAAAACTCATTCCCAAGAAAATTAAAAAATCCATTCGCATTCATATTACTCTCAAAGAAGAAAGGACCAAATATTCTGTCTTTTAGTAGTCCGCTCTGTTTGCATTTATGACGAAGTCCAGATTCTCAGCTGACCAGTGACGGCAATTTTGACTTGAAACCATCGATATATATAGGTTTCATTGATACCGGGTATTCAAGTTATGGTCAATTATGAAAATTCTACAAGAAGAATGGCTACAACGTTGTTTGATGTTTTTGGTGGACATTTTGATCATATATTGTGCAATCCGTTATATCTCGAACATTTGGCTTAAATAATTAAATATTAATCACCGATATAAGTTTGACAATTTATAATTGTCTTGTATTTAATAAGTTCATCTCAATTTATGATTGATATGCGTTTTACTGTCGTTTTTTCACGGCTAATTTGACATATTACAATTATTTTGAAAATGCTCACCTTTCGTTAAGAAACTATTAAATATCTCAGAAATTAATTATTTTAGATATAGGACATGGTTAATAAAAATGAAAGTGTATACAGTGTCCCTCCCTTTCTGCATACAAAATACAGGGTGTTCGATTTAAATAAGATGAGAAAATAATGCATTTGCGTTTTGAATCGCCCTGTACACAGTTTTCGCAATATTGGCAAAATATCACTTTACTACGAAACTGTAACAATATGTATGTATACAGGGTGTGCCACTTAAAACACCCAGGTCAAATATCTCCTATGGAGATTTTTTTTAATCATCGTTTGATTTGGCTGCCTATCCCAACATTTCCCTCCTTGCATGACCTTAACGTTGTACAGCCAGTACTTCCACTCTACTCTACAAATAATAAAATTTGCATTAAGTTAAACACTAAACACTTTAACCCACTAAATACCAAACAAGTTTTAACTAAAACACCGACGCGTTTCAACAGCAATGCTGTCATTATCAAGGCGATAATAAAACAAGTTTAATGTTGATTCAAATAAAAAAACAACTGAATATTGTGGTGATCAAAAAAATTCTTTTGATAGCAGCGCCATCTTTATCTTCACGTTATAAAACACAATTGTGATAGCAAACTGGAGTCAATCACATTTTTTAACAACTGCTTTTTACAAAATTCAAATATCTTTATTTGTTTCCGAGATATTTGACTTGGGAGTTTTAAGTGGCACACTCTGTATATACAGGATGGTTATAGCTAGGAGTGATCTGAAATTTTGGTACTATACTAAAGTCGATGGAGGCCAACCCTTTTTGACTTATACTATCAATTGCACTTTTTCCATATAAAGAGTAGTTTATTATTTAATTTGCAGTAAATTCTCTGAAATAGATGACGTAATGAAATACTATTTATATAAAATTGTTACCATTATTATTGCAGAGTGTACGAAATATACGCCTGAAAATGAAATTCGGAAAACTACCGAAAGTCAATTTTTTTAAATGGGAAGTTGCAATTCTTATAATTTTATCTTATTCGGCATTAAAAATCAGGGACACTTTGTATAAATATGTCTATTATAAAAACGGATAGTTTTCGAAATATTCGCAAGTTAGTTAGTTGTTTGCATTAGTTCTTTTTTCGTTAGTTAGTCATGACTGTATGTATTTACAAAATTATAACTTGTCAATTGTCGAACTTATATTATCATAATTACAATAAGTAATGCCGGGGCGTTTAAATTATATATACACATCGAGAAAAATCATAATTAGACTATAATTACTCTAATGTGAATGGATTGTGTTACTTTAGCCACTTCCCAATAATTGCTTAATATTCAATGTGAACGTTTGTGTCAAATATTTCTGAACGTTTATTTTCTCGATAATTATTTAAATTTATTCATAGTGGTCATTATTTATACTGGTCATAATTTATACTGGTCATCATTCCTGCCGGTCCATTATTTATACTAGTCTTTATTCATACTGCTCATTGACATTTGTCACTTTTTTTTTAGTGAAACGCCCTATTACTTATTCAACTGTTTGGAAAATGTTAAACAAAAGAACGTAAATATTGTTGTAAAAAAATGACGAGCACACACTATGGTAATGTGAACGCTAAAACATAACAATTAGTGGAACATAATTAAAATAATTAATTTTGATGTCAATATAGAAAGTTGTTAAAATTATTCTCTATTTGGTACTATTTACTGATATTTATTTAATAATAATACCATGTTCATAATTGAATCGATTATTATTTATACAAGTTATTACTTATACAGGTTATTAATCATACAGGTTATTATGTATACAGATTATTATTTGTACAGGTTATCGGAAAAACTACCAAAAGTCAATTTTTTTTTCATAGAAAGCGGCAATTTTTATAAATTTATCTTGAACACTAAACACTTTAACCCACTGAACACCAAACAAGTTTTAACTAAAACACCGACGCGTTTCAACAGCAATGCTGTCATTATTAAGGCGATAATAAAACTAAATAAAAATGAAATCTACAAAAACAAGTAACCTAAATGTTATGCACGGTCAATCCGATACGCATCATTAATTTCCCATTAACGAAAACAATGACGAATACGGTATAGGTCCATTGTCACAGTTCATTACACATGACATATTTTTATATATTTCTAAACTTTCGAAAACATTTAGAAACTTACAATTGTTTATTTGTCTAATTAATTTAACATTCGTATGATCGATGTTGTGATCTGTTTCAAAAATGTGTTGGGCAACGCTCGATTTCTCAATTGTATTAAATCTAAGATTAGCCATATGCTCTTTGAATCTAGTTGAGACTGCTCTCCTGGTTTGCCCAATATATTTTTGATTACAATCTTTACAATTGATTTCGTAAATTGACTTTTCTAGAGGTTGTATTTTATCTTTAGGGTTACCGATGAGACTTCGTAAACTAGTCCCAGAACTGTAAACTATTCTGAGATCTAGCTCTTTGAAGATTTTACTCGAACCTTTAGTGATAAAGGGAGCGTAAGGGAGGGTCACAACGGGTGAAGCTTTAACATCCTCTCGAAAAGTCGTAGATTCTTTCATAGTTTTCTTATAATTAAACTTCCTAATTAACTTATAGATATGCTGAGGCTGGAAACCATTACACTTGGCCGCATCTTTTATAATTTTAAGCTCTTTGTCATACCTCGCCTTGTTCAAGGGAAAAGTGAGAAGTCTGTGGACCAAAAAATTCAGGCTTGCCATTTTGTGTTGAACACAATGGTGGGAATCTGAAGGAATGTAGCCAAGTGTACTGGTTTCCTTTCTATACACGTCAAACTTTAATCTATTGTTATTTCTAATTACTAAAGTATCTAGAAAGGATAGCTGACCGTTTTTTCTTCTCTTTCACAAGTGAACTTTATGGTTTCGAACCGATTGTTTAATCTATTGAGAAAATCACATACCTCAACCAAACCCTAGGAAAGTATTCGCTCTCAGATTCTAAGTCCTTTTCAAAACGGCTCATGAAAAGGTTAGCCAAAAAGGGCGACCCATTGCCGTTCCTTCCAGCTGTTCATAAAAACTCCCGTTGAATTGAAAAATGTTCTGTTTCATACAGATGTCAGTTAAGCGAATATATTCCTGGACACATTGTTGACTCAAACTATTTTGAAGCAACAAGTCCTCGAGGTATGGTATCGGATTGACCGTGCATAACATTTAGGTTACCTGTTTTTGTAGATTTTATTTTAATTTAGTTTTATTATCGCCTTGATAATGACAGCATTGCTGTTGAAACGCGTCGGTGTTTTAGTTAAAACTTGTTTGGTGTTCAGTGGGTTAAAGTGTTTAGTGTTCTACTTCTGCACCAAGAGATCCAGTGAAGAACTTCGTAAATTTATCTTATTCGGCATTAAAAAGACACAAAATGTGATAAAAAATCTGTCCGATATTACCCGACAAAAAAAAGTCAGCACTCAGAGATTAAGCTTCTGTAATTATTTTTGTGCAACTTCCTATACCGTCCAGCGTTGCCGCTATCAGACTATCCCCTAAAGATCAACAAAATAGCGTGTACATACACATCGAGTAATTAATTTGTTTTGATAAACAACAAACAACTTTACTACTTTTCAGGATCCTACATAATATATGTACACATCAATACGAGAAGCTAACACAAGCAGGCATACATACATATATGTATATGTGATGGTTGGAAAAAAGTAACAAACGACCGGAGGAAATAGAAATGGAAACGGCTACTTCGATAATTAAAAGCGACTCATCCTTTTTACTCCTCGTTTTGGAGTTTTGTAGAGTTGTAGAGGAGTACATATACACTCATATATACATATACATATATATAAATATGTGTGTACGTGTGTGTATGTATGTGAGTGGAAGGACAGCGACATCTATATCCCAGTTTTACAAAATAATATCTGTAAGTTGTCAGGTCACGGATATATAGCATTTTCACTTCACGGTATAGCGGAGACAAGCCGACTGCGTCGTGTAACTGACATGTTTCTATTAATTACGAAATACCCTTCCTGTGTGCGGAAGGAGGGGGTGGGGTAGAAGGGTAACGGAGGCTTTCATAAAGAGGCAACGATGGAAAAATCGAAATAATCGAGTTTCGACGAAGTCAATTTTATCTCATTGTTGAATTTAATCAAAAAATGAATGAATAGGACGATATATATGTTGAGTCGAATCTTTTAAAATATGGTTAATTTAACATGACAATTGAAGTGAACGAGCCCAACATCATTAAAACTATTTGTGCCAAAAAAAAAAAACCAGAACTAACAAGGCCAGAAACTTAATTTCAGGCCTAAAAAATAGAATTGTGAAAATTTGCCATCCTTTTTTGCAGAAAATTTCATGCGCCATAAAAAAGATTTTTTATTTTCTCAGTTTCATCAGTATCGAAAAACAAATTTGTCCAATTTTGTTGCAACATTTTACCACCATTCTTCATGCAAGGAAAGCCAGCCAAATGTTCCAGTTTCGGCTTTTTTACTAGCAAAGAAAGAATACTCACATGCAGACACATATTTAGTTTAGAGGTCGTAGCGCCATCTCTGCGTCATAATACTACAATTAAACGTTCAGATATTTAAACAGTTAACTACTTATATTGTTTATATTTTATATTCTACGCTTTTCTTTAACCTTATTTAAGAACAACATAGCTGATATTAAATTTGTTTTCTTTCTTAATAATTATAATGGGGATAGAAGTCTACAGTAAAGCCCTCCGAAATGATCATAATATTGCATATAAAATTCTATTATTATAACACCCTCCCCTCTCCCCTCCCCACCCCCTAACACCCCATACATACGAGGATAGTCCCAGTAGTCAGTGCCCAACCTGAAATATAAATGGCGGTTATTTTTTGAACTATGATAGAAAGTATCAACCCTACAAAGCTCAAGCTTGAAGTTTTGCCGTCCCTATGTTGTTCAATATTTATTTGACAGCATCAGTAGTGGACATTCTCATTGAATTTATAAACAAAAAGATCTCAGTCCAACCGATATTAAAACGTAGCTAGATTCTACTCTGGGTGAGGGATGGGAGAGGCAGGGGAGAGGGGAAAAAGAGGTATACTCCTTCGTTTACAACAATAAAATATTGGGTGGGGGTAGCAGAGTGTAATTGAGGCCGTACGAGCTACCAAGACGAACATCGCAGTGGTCGATCAGACGAGGTGACCACGCCAGAAATGGTGGAGAAAATTCACATAATAGTATTGGATGATTGTCGAGTGAAAGTGCGCGAACTAAACATGAGTCCATCAGTTCACATCTGAGACCAAGGAACAGTCAAATCAATAGATTGAAAGGGGAGAATCAGGTCTAAAGAATGCGAAGACAGTTCCATCTGCCGGTAAGACCACGGGGTCAGTTCTCTGGGATAATTTTCATTAATTATCTTCAGAGAGGAAAATAATCAACGGCGATGGCCAAAATCAATGAATTAAAGTTCGAATTGCTTCCTCGCGTAACCTATTCGCCTCGGATTATTTTGTGTTACCAAACTTGAAAAAAGATTTGGCAACAATTGGCGATTGGAGTGTCTTGTGTACATAACAACAACTTAAAAGTTATGTCAGTCAAAGGCAAAAAGAAATTGGAAAACTAACTTCATCTGAACGAGGGACGAATGTCACTGTTTTCCTGTGCATCAATAACAGCTGGTGACCAATTTATAAGCCCATTATTTGTTTTCCCTCGGGTAAGAATCGACAATGACCTAAAAGAAAGATGCACCTACTGGCAGTACATTTGATGGACAAACAAGTAGCTGAATTACCAAAGAAGGATTCCTTAAATTGTTAAAAGTATATTTGTAGATCGAGTAAACCCAACAGAAAAAAATTCTGTGTTGCTAATAATCGTCGTTGGTTATTCCAGCCACAAGGATTTAGATGTAATTTTCTTCGCCAAAGACAATCATTTGCACATGCTGAGTCTACCTCCACACACGTCGCATAAAATGCAACCTCTTGATCGGGCCATTATGAAGTCTTTCGGAGTGTGGATGAGAAAATATCCTAACTCAAAAATAGGAGTGAAGGTTATTGCTGGTATCGTAAATGTTGCATTTTCTAAAATATGGAGGATGGAGCTAGCGTAATCAGGATTCGAATGCACTGGCATAGAACCATTGGATCCAAATATTTTTAACGACTTGGATTTCGCTGCTTCTCAGAGTAATGAAACACAAGGGCAAGTCGAAATTCGTCCAACAAGCAGTCGAAACTCCACAGATCACAACGAAGAAATTGTCCTCTCAGCTGAGCCAGAGCATCATTCGGAGACCAATGAAATTTACCTACTCTATCATCCTTCGACTTCTGATCTTCAAAAAATAGTAACCCTAACATTCAAATGGTTCTTGATCAAATTTCTTTGCCAAGCACTTCAAGTGTTAAGTACAAGATACGGGAGGGTTGTAGTGAGAAAAGTGAGATATTAATTTCAACTCCCTACAAAAATCAGCTTTTAAGGGAAAAACTCCAGATATTAAAAAGAAACCTAAGAAGAGAAGAAAGCCATAAAAGAATCCTAAAGAGAACACAAGAGAAAAAGATAAAAACAGAACGGAGTTTTGCCAAAGAGGAGAAAA
Organism: Holotrichia oblita; assembly: GCA_023690525.1. Classification (NCBI taxonomy): domain Eukaryota; kingdom Metazoa; phylum Arthropoda; class Insecta; order Coleoptera; family Scarabaeidae; genus Holotrichia; species Holotrichia oblita. Next base: position 5,036,835 of record CM043021.1, read on the forward strand.
CCTGTAAGAATAAAATTAAAATTTGATGGCTGTGAAGGAGAGTCCTCTTCGATAGCTTGCATCATATGCGCAGAATCATTTGATGAAGATTGGATCCAGTGCCATTCTCGTGAGGGGTGGGCTCATGAACAGTGAAGATTAAACTTTTATTTTATTAAATGAATGAAAAAAAGCTACCACCCGACCTTCTCTTATCGCTAGGAAAAATGTATCGAGCTGAAAGGAGACTGTGTAGAGAAATAAAGCTACTTTTTTTTGTTAGGTCGAGTACTTCTGAGATTACCCTAGTACCAATATCAATTCAAAACCATAACAACAAGAATTGAGTCCGTTTAAGAGCATTTATCCACAAAAATGGATTAGTTTTGGGAGTGTAGATTAATAGCAATTGATTGCGTTGTATTAAAGCTGTTATTAGTGAAAAAGACCTCCTAAAACGTTAACCTTATGTCCAATTTTTTTCCAATCGACGTAATTTCCATTTTTAGACCGATATATATTCCGGATCCTTTTTTTTTCGTCCCTCATCCTAGTACACCTCCACGTCGACCCTTCATATCGTACTATATAGGTACAACACAACGAATCGAAAGTTTCTTACATCCAGCGTGTAATCCTTAATCGGTTAACTGGTCCGAAAATGTCGGGTAAAAGGGATAACAGCAAAAAGAGGTAAACGCGGAGGGACCGGATAGAAAAGGGATCCCAAGTTTATTCATGATGTTCCTCTATATATACATATATACGATTTTTATTTCGTTTATAAGATTATTGGGATTTTCTACGGAGTTGTCAATGTTGCCTCCGTGTGTGTGTGTGTCTATATATGGAAGATATTGATTTCGTTGAATAAAACAGCAGCGTTTCTAGCTAATACTAACGGGATTTACTCCGATAGCGATGTAAGTGAAATGCGTCCGTTATTGCGGTTTAATTTTGCATGATATTCCCAGAAACAACGGGGATCGAGTATTATTGGGAAATGCACGATGTAAATATGGATTCAATTTCGGTATTATTGCCTTTTGTCGGTGGTGTGTTGCTCGTAAAATATTCATTTTATTATATTAATTGAAATCTGGATAATTTCGTCATAATCATTGTAATGAAATGAATTTATTTTTTTTTACATATTCATATATTGTATTTGATATAATATTAAAGCAAACTTGATTATGCAATGAACACGATTCAAATAAAAGCCCCAAAATTATTGGTGTGGAAAATTATATAGATTTATCCAAGCATTAATTACATTTCGTTCCAAATTTATAAACTGTGGATCTCTCTGGACCTATTAGTAAGCTGTCCTCAACAAGCTCTCTATCCATCGATCTGCATTAACCGTTTTTCGATCTTACAAAGAAATTGTAGCTGCATACGACTTGACGTTGAGGCAATCGTATGTTGTTAGATTTTTCTGCTTAACAGGGAAAGACAAACTTTTTTATCGAAGTTGTGTTTTGATTGTCCGTCACGCAAAATGGAACAACAACGTTGTGCAAATGCGAAGTATGAAAAGCTAAAATATGCCAATGGGAAATATTCTTTATCCCGACCTCAAGTTTTTCGCTGGCAAAAATCATTTTTGGAAGGCAGAGAACACGTTGAAAACGAACACCGTCCAGGGAGACCTTCAACTTCTAAAATCAATGAAAACATTGAACCTGTTAACACTCTAGTGAGTTTAGACCGTCGTTTAACATTAAGAATGTTGAGTGAACAATTAAATTTGAACAGATTCACTATTCATCAAATTTTGATTGAACGTTGTGCCAAAACACCTCATAATTGAGCAGAAGGACATTCGAAAAAACAAATGCCTTGATCTTCTTGACAGAATCGCTAATGAGCAAGATTTCTTTAGTCGTGTGATCACAGGTCCTGAGACCAAAAGGCAAAGTCAAGAGTGGCACACTGTAAACTCTCCTCGACCAAATAAAGCTCGAATGAGCAAATCGCTGTCGCAAATGCTGATTTGTTTTTTTTTACGAAAAGAAGAAGAAGAAATCGTCCATAAAGAATGCGACATGGTAATCACCAGAAGAGCTCCAAAAGGGACGAGCAAAATCAAGACAATGCTGACCGTTCTCTTTGATTCAAAGGAAATTGTTCACAGTGAATTCGTTCCAGAAGGCCAGATAGTGAAGTTCTGAAACGATTGTGGACCAGAATTCGGCTACTTCGATCGGAATATCAAGAATCAGGAAATTGGTCATCACACACAGCCATATCATGGTACGTCAATTCTTGACAAAAAAAAGGCATCATATCCTGTCAATGCAAAAAAAAAACTTTTGACAAGGATTAGTGCTGTTTATTGCCCTGCACAAAAGTATTATCTGTACGACGTCTAGGACAGATTTCCAGTTTACAGGGTGTCCGGAAAAATGTGGGAAATCTCTTGGATGCAGATAGAACATGAGTAAAAGTTAATCAAATTTATCTACTATTTAATCAAATTACGCCAACAAACTATTGCTTTAATAATCTTATCGACAGCTTCAGAAAATAAAATTGCCTGACCAACTGAGCTTCTATTTCGATAGTTTCTTCAAATTGACGAGATGATCCTGTTGAAGACGGTCCTTCTTTTTCATGGTTTAGACTCGTATATCATTATCACTCTCAATACAGTCTGAGTAATATTCTGTGTCAATTTTTTCGTACAAGGACACCACCTGGTACGTTTATGGGCTTTTATTTTTGGTTTGAGTTTCTTCATGTTACTTCTTGAAGCCTTAGTGTTTTGTTGTATGATATTACCGAAACGTCGGCAGGAATTGTTGTTAGGAATTCTAATATCATTTTCATTCTTATTTTTCTAGACATTTTTATAAGAGCCTTCTTTAGTAGTAATAGGAATTTATATTTTGGAACCCACCCCACGATATTAAATTTCCAATCTGTTAAAATTTTACGCCACAATGCCTTAAGGGGGTGGAAGGATGCAACATTCAGTGTTTGGCAAAAATGTGAGCTGTGAGCTGATTGGATTTTAAATTGTAAGATTATTATTTGGAATAAAATGCTGTGAAACCACCCCGGCCTCTGTTGGATCGTTTTGAACCTATTCCTGATAAATATTGATAAATTGTTCCATCCGGTGCTTCACAAAACATCACGAAAATTAAAGCTTTTGAATAAAATCTACTACTCCAGTAGCGTGCTTAACACCATTTCTGACAATCACTCTTTGCCTGACAAGATCGTCTGTTAAATGAGACTCATCCTATTTCCTAATCATTTTTGGAAGGCAGAGAACACGTTGAAAATGAACACCGTCCAGGGAGACCTTCAACTTCTAAAATCAATGAAAACATTGAACCTGTCAACACTCTAGTGAGATTAGACCGTCGTTTAACATTAAGAATGTTGAGTGAACAATTAAATTTGAACAGATTTACTATTTATAAAATTTTGATTGAACGTTGTGCCAAAACACCTCACAATTGAGCAGAAGGACATTCGAAAAAACAAATGCCTTGATCTTCTTGACAGAATCGCTAATGAGCAAGATTTCTTTAGTCGTGTGATCACAGGTCCTGAGACCAAAAGGCAAAGTCAAGAGTGGCACACTGTAACCTCTCCTCGACCAAATAAAGCTCGAATGAGCAAATCGCTGTCGCAAATGCTGATTTGTTTTTTTTTACGAAAAGAAGAAGAAGAAATCGTCCATAAAGAATGCGACATGGTAATCACCAGAAGAGCTCCAAAAGGGACGAGCAAAATCAAGACAATGCTGACCGTTCTCTTTGATTCAAAGGAAATTGTTCACAGTGAATTCGTTCCAGAAGGCCAGATAGTGAAGTTCTGAAACGATTGTGGACCAGAATTCGGCTACTTCGATAGGAATATCAAGAATCAGGAAATTGGTCATCACACACAGCCATATCATGGTACGTCAATTCTTGACAAAAAAAGGCATCATATCCTGTCAATGCAAAAAAAAACTTTTGACAAGGATTAGTGCTGTTTATTGCCCTGCACAAAAGTATTATCTGTACGACGTCTAGGACAGATTTCCAGTTTACAGGGTGTCCGGGAAAATGTGGGAAATCTCTTGGATGCAGATAGAACATGAGTAAAAGTTAATCAAATTTATCTACTATTTAATCAAATTACGCCAACAAACTATTGCTTTAATAATCTTATCGACAGCTTCAGAAAATAAAATTGCCTGGCCAACTGAGCTTCTATTTCGATAGTTTCTTCAAATTGACGAGATGATCCTGTTGAAGACGGTCCTTCTTTTTCATGGTTTAGACTCGTATATCATTATCACTCTCAATACAGTCTGAGTAATATTCTGTGTCAATTTTTTCGTACAAGGACACCACCTGGTACGTTTATGGGCTTTTATTTTTGGTTTGAGTTTCGTCATGTTACTTCTTGAAGCTTTAGTGTTTTGTTGTATGATATTACCGAAACGTCGGCAGGAATTGTTGTTAGGAATTCTAATATCATCTTCATTCTTATTTTTCTAGACATTTTTATAAGAGCCTTCTTTAGTAGTAATAGGAATTTATATTTTGGAACCCACCCCACGTTATTAAATTTCCAATCTGTTAAAATTTTACGCCACAATGCCTTAAGGGGGTGGAAGGATGCAACATTCAGTGTTTGGCAAAAATGTCAGCTGTGAGCTGATTGGATTTTAAATTGTAAGATTATTATTTTGGAATAAAATGCTGTGAAACCACCCCGGCCTCTGTTGGATCGTTTTGAACCTATTCCTGATAAATATTGATAAATTGTTCCATCCGGTGCTTCACAAAACATCACGAAAATTAAAGCTTTTGAATAAAATCTACTACTCCAGTAGCGTGCTTAACACCATTTCTGACAATCACCCTTTGCCTGACAAGATCGTCTGTTAAATGAGACTCATCCTATTTCCTAATCATTTTTGGAAGGCAGAGAACACGTTGAAAATGAACACCGTCCAGGGAGACCTTCAACTTCTAAAATCAATGAAAACATTGAACCTGTCAACACTCTAGTGAGATTAGACCGTCGTTTAACATTAAGAATGTTGAGTGAACAATTAAATTTGAACAGATTTACTATTCATCAAATTTTGATTGAACGTTGTGCCAAAACAGCTCACAATTGAGCAGAAGGACATTCGAAAAAACAAATGCCTTGATCTTCTTGACAGAATCGCTAATGAGCAAGATTTCTTTAGTCGTGTGATCACAGGTCCTGAGACCAAAAGGCAAAGTCAAGAGTGGCACACTGTAAACTCTTCTCGACCAAATAAAGCTCGAATGAGCAAATCGCTCTCGCAAATGCTGATTTGTTTCTTTGACAAAAAGGAAAATCGTCCACAAAGAATTTGTTCCTCCAGGACAAACTGTCAAACAAGTTTTTTTATAAAGACGTCCTTGAACGGCTCAGAAAAAGGGTAATTCGCGTGAGACCAAATATTGGAGACAAATGGATTCTCCATCATGACAACGCCCCATGTCACACTACCCTCTCCATAATATAATTTTTCTACAATTTTCTCAAGATATAGCAAAGAATTTCCGGCTGCTGGAATTACTAAACCTGGTAAAAAAAATATATTAAATAGAAATCAACAGGAAAAACTGAAAGACGCAGCAAAAAATCATCTTGGGGCATCGAACAGAACTTTAGCACGAAAATTTTACGTTTCCAAAGAAACAATTCGTTAAAATTTGAAGAAACTGGATGTGACATATCACAAACGTACGATAGTTCCCAAATACAGTGAGAAACAATTACGTGAAATACCTACCAAGAACAATATTTTACCTTTGGATGGACTAAAGGTGAACAAAATAGGGGTTTTTGTACAGACAATATTGCGATGACCCCTGATAACATACGACTTGATTCAAAAAGTAAATTTGAGTCAAAAGTTCTTATCTGGGTATGTGATTTCTCTGAAAGATATTTCACAGTTGCAAATTCAAGATTCAAGCTCCCCAGCTATTAAAAGTGAGACGTGTATCATTTAATTAAATTAAGGCGTTTTATAAGTGATAAACACGAGAACAACGATATTCGTTTCTGACCTGACAAGCTCAACTAAAACCATTACGACAAAAAGACTATGAATTGGCTAATCCACCAAAGCAAATCTACCAAATAGGATTTTTGGAATTTATTGTGCCAAGAGGTATACAAGAAGATTGAAAATCAAGAAATCTGTGAAAAAACTTGACCATAGTGTTGTCGAACAGATGCTTAAAAATGTTCCCATCAGTAGACTTCGTAAAATCGAAGATGAGGGTCCACTTTCCTCCATCCAATGTATTTATTTTAGAAACAAAAAATTTTTAAAAAGTATTTTCGGATTTTCAAATTTTTGGCATCTACATGAAACGAATATATTTCTCTTTCGCAACTTAACGCAGAACACATTATTATTATTATTATTTGTTTCAATAAATATATCTTGATTTTTTTCAGACACATACTTAAGACCAGTTTTAATTTTTATAATATTTCTAACAAAAATAAGTTCTTTAAAATATTTTAATTTTTTTTTAATCATTGGCGGATGACTTCTTCGCATCGCCATGGTAACGACTGTATTAACCTACGACAACGTTCGGCAGGTATGGCGCGCCAACCTTCTTCAATAGTGGCATAGAGTTTCAAGTTCTCCAAATTTGTGAGTTTTTTTCTTTTAATGTGCTTACCTATCGACATCAATCCACAACATCTCAATTGAATTGAGGTCTGGTAATTGCGATGGCCATGGCAAAATATTGACAGAGAGGGGTCTTTTAAAAATTGTTTTACTCTTTGTGCCGTGTGCTTTGGGTCATTATCGGTTTGTAACACCCAATCAATGGGCAGATGATCATAGGATCTCGTCCCGATCAATATGTTTACATGAGAATACTCATGTAAACATATTGATCCATGATGCCGTTAATGCGATGAATGGGACCAACGCCATCTAAAGTCATGCCACCCCAAAGATTCACAGAACCTCCTCCATTTGCTGGAGTATTCTTCATGGATACGTCGTCGAACATACGATTTACCATCAGAGCCAAGTCTGTTAAACTTCGACTCATCTGTGAAAATCACTTTTCCTCATTCCTCTAAAGTCCAATGGTGATGGTTCTTTGCAAATTTTAAACGCATCTTCCGATTACGTTTTGATATCAAAGGCTTCTTGTGTGCTACTTGTCCCATTAAATTAAATTCATTCAGTCTTCTTCGGACCGTTCGGACACTAATTCTTCTGCCGATATCTGGACCAGCTTCAGTTAAAACCTGGCTAGAAAGAGGCGAACCATGGAGATGATTCTTGGGCTTCCTCCACTACACCTTGTGTTGTGGTCGGAGGCAGCCCTAAGGGTCTATAGAGCAAAATTTAGTGGATGCAATGGGGCGAAGGAGGGGAGGAGGAAGATTACAACGAAATGACGATAGCACTGGCTAAGACGGCAGACAAGATCTCTCCTGTCTTCAGCTTTAGTGGACGATATAATGTAAACATCTCCAGCAGAGAGACTGTAAACGTCTTCGTTTACAAATCCAGGCTGGGATCGTCATCTTCTAAGCCGAAATAATTGCCATCCAAACCGCACAGAGGTTAATGGAATGATAGAAATTTTGTCCAACAACCAGGCTGCTCTAAGAACACTACAGGTTGTCAGGTTTAACTCCGAGGTGCTACTTCACTGTCGTAGGTCGCTCACGAAATTAACCACGCTGAGATGAGTGCCAAGTCACTCTGAAATCAGAGGCAGTGAAATGGTTGACAAGCTAACAGGATGTGCCAGCGAACGATCATTCATAGGTCCAGAACCGACAGGTGGGAGTTCTGATAGCAGCATCAAAGCTTCTCTCAGATCTGAACTTGCCCCTACTGGAATGCAGTTGCCAGTCGGAAAAAAAAGAAGCAAATCGGAAAATGCTACTGATGGATCTTTTTTATAATTTGGATGTGCCTTCCAGAAACTTTGACGTGTTTACATCGATTAAAAATCATCTAGAAAGCGATAAGAACAAGAAAAGTCGCAGAGAGTGTGTTGAATTCACTTAATTCGACAAGATCGACTACTATTACAGTCTGGAAATCAATTAAGATGAAATAACTCGAAATGAAAAAGAGATTTCGAACTTAAACAAAAGATATCGCTACTTATAAGCCTCCCTCACGTCCTCCACCACCACCACCACCACAAATCCGAAGACTAAGAAGAGAAACAAAAAAAAATTATAAACACAACACGAAATCTTTCGTGGAACGTTAGATTCAACGTCGCGCTAGGAAGATACATCAAGAAGGGGGAGGGGGAAACGAGACGCCCGAAATGATTGATTGGTCGCGTACTACGTCGGTGTTTGACGGAAAGAATGCCGTTCGCTGTCCACCCTCATTCCCAATTCCTTTTGTGCGATGATAAACAGGCAGACAACGTGACTGGCAAATTGGAAAATTGACACAGATTCGAATTGCGTGTGTGTGTTTTGGAACCTTCTCGTGGATTGAGTCGAAAGCCTCCGATCCGATGATGTTGCCGTCGCTTGTGCCGCTCCGCGCTAGCATCCGTACGGAGGACGGTAGAGTTACCGGATTTTCGCAACCTCATCTATTTTTACGAGGATTCAGTGGAGCGTGAGACGTTTCGGTTATTTATCATCTTATATCTTCTACTTCCTTTTTATACATCCGCGGAAGATATAAAATATATTGGGGACGATGGTTAATCTCGAGTTTTATTCTTTTTGTTTTTAAAGTAGAAACCAAAACAAACAAGACGTGTTTGTGTTTGTGTTAGGCTAAATTGAATCAACCTCAATCATATTAAAACATCCCCGAATAAATATTTTTCAAGTCGTATACATATAATTCAAATTTGTTGCCACTCGATGTATACATATATATATAGAAGTGCTTAATTGTTCTAGGTACTAGACAGAAGTGTGCTTTCAATGGTAGAAACACGCAAGCCAAGGGGAAACAGGTAATTCCATAAACGCAATTAAATTGGTATTAAATTCAAATTTAAGTAAACTGCCATTATATTAGCTTTTATCGGTGTGTAAGTGGCGATTACCGCTCAATGTCTTCTTTTAATGTGGAAAGTTAGAGAAAGGTGAATTATGGTTATAACCGCTTTCAGGTGTATTTAAGAGGATAATTGGAAAAAATGTGTGCTTTGGCTCGAAATATAAAAGGGAATAAGCTAAAAATTGAGTATTAAACATTGCTTTAATAATATAGTTCGTTTGTGATCCGGTAGATGGTATTATCATCGTGCTAAGCTGACGAAAGCAGCAATTCAGAAATTTATTGCGATGTGTAGGTGTGTGTGGTAGCTCCTATTGGTCGTAGGTTAGGTTAGGTTAGGAGTGGGGTGGCATGCGAGCCTGTTTCACAGCAACCTTTAGAGGTCTATTGTGATCCCCTTTACCTTAGCCCATTGCTAGAAGCCTTGTCCTCGCTAGGCCGTCACAGTGGCACAAAACATGAACTGGGGTTTCTTCTTCCTCTTAACAGAATCTGAAGAGAGCATTATCTGCCAGGCCTATGTGAAACATATGCCTATTCAGTCTGCAATGACCGGTCATCAGACCTACTATCATTTTGACAGTCTTCCTGTCTTTACTCAGGTCTTTGTTCCCTTAGGAACTCCTTAGCCTGTTTTTGTCCTAGTGATCTTTCCCACCATTTCTTGGACTTATTTTGTGACCATTCATAGATGAACCTTTTAATTTGCGATTTGGTAATGCAGCTCCTATGAAAGGCCTTAACGAATCTCGTCTGGCCAGCTCATCTGCCACCTCGTTCTTCTTCACGCCCGTGTGGCTGGGGACCCAGGCCAAAGTTACTTTCCTTAGGGTGCCCACCTCATTTAAGGCTTTTAGGCAGTCCCAAACCAGCTTTGAATCAGCACTTGCGGAACTGATCGCTTTAAGTGCTGCTCGTATTGGTCTTAAGTTGAAAGTAATTGCTGCAGAAAATGTCAAGGTTCTCACCCCACCAAGATCAAAATCTGGATGTCAGTATTGAGCTCCTAAGTAGCGAAGAAAGTATCTTATGGTTATCAAATCAAAATGTGTCAAAAAAGGGAAATTAATTAGTTATTTGCTAGAAAATCGACATAACCGAAGATTTGGAAAGGCAGAAGGTTTGTCCGCGCTTCGTGACAAACGACCAAAAAGATTGGAGAGTTCAGCACTACAACAAATCCTACAAGCATGTCCAAGAGCTCCAAAAGGGACGAGCAAAATCAAGACAATGCTGACCGTTCTCTTCGATTCGTTTCAAAGAAAACTGTTCACAGTCAATTCGTTCTGCAACGATTGTGGACCAGAATTCGGCGAGTTCGATCGAAATATCAAGAACCAGGCAGTTGGTTTTTGTTGCACGACAATGCACCATCACACACAGCCATCATAGTACGTCAATTCTTGACAAAAAAAAGGCATCATATCCTGTCAATGCAAAAAAAAAACTTTTGACAAGGATTAATGCTGTTTATTGCCCTGCACAAAAGTATTATCTGTACCACGTCTAGGACAGATTTCCAGTATACAGGGTGTCCGGGAAAATGTGGAAAATCTCTTGGATGCAGATAGAACATGAGTAAAAGTTAATCAAATTTATCTACTATTTAATCAAATTACGCCAACAAACTATTGCTTTAATAATCTTATCGACAGCTTCAGAAAATAAAATTGCCTGATCAAATGAGCTTCTATTTCGATTGTTTCTTCAAATTGACGAGATGATCCTGTTGAAGACGGTCCTTCTTTTTCATGGTTTAGACTCGTATATCATTATCACTCTCAATACTGTCTGAGTAATATTCTGTGTCAATTTTTTCGTACAAGGACACCACCTGGTACGTTTATGGGCTTTTATTTTTGGTTTGAGTTTCTTCATATTACTTCTTGAAGCCTTAGTGTTTTGTTGTATGATATTACCGAAACGTCGGCAGGAATTGTTGTTAGGAATTCTAATATCATTGTCATTCTTATTTTTCTAGACATTTTTGTAAGAGCCTTCTTTAGCAGTAATAGGAATTTATATTTTGGAACCCACCCCATGTTATTAAATTTCCAATCTGTTAGAATTTTACGCCTCAATGCCTTAAGGGGGTGGAAGGATGCAACATTCAGTGTTTGGCAAAAATGTGAGCTGTGAGGTGATTGGATTTTAAATTGTAAGATTATTATTTTGGAATAAAATGCTGTGAAACCACCCCGGCCTCTGTTGGATCGTTTTGGACCTATTCCTGATAAATATTGATAAATTGTTCCATCCGATGCTTTACAAAACATCACGAAAATTAAAGCTTTTGAATAAAATCTACTACTCCAGTAGCGTGCTTAACACCATTTCCGACAATCACTCTTTGCCTGACAAGATCGTCTGTTAAATTAGACTCATCATAATTAATTCTAAGATTAGGGTTGGAAGTTTTTGCCATAAAGATGGCAGCAGTGGGATAAAGCATATTAATCGCATCAGTAGCTGGTCTAAATGAAAGACCAAGATTTAAAGGCTCTTGGAGCATTCCCTAACTCTTCCTATGGATAATTTCCTATAGATAGTACATCTAGTGATATCTAAAGTTTCCATGGTCCAAATCTTAATGTCACAATTTTAATTGGTTGCCATTTTTTTTTCATAAAAAATTTATTTGAAAGTGTAAAATTGATTAAATTAATTAGACGTTTTGAATTGTTGCTCGCAAAACATATGGCTCCAAATTGGCGATTTCTTCTTGCATGTTAGCTCTATCAAGGCTTGCAAGGTTCCTGGTTTGGTTGTGGTAAACGCGAGATTTTAAAAAGGCCTTAAGGAAAAAGTCTGGTCCTGTTAGATCTGGTGATCTGAACGACCAGTTTGAAGATCTCACGATCTAGAAATTGGTGTCTGAAAATCTCGAGAGTTGTTCGAGGTGAGTGAGGGGTTGCTTCGTCCTGCTGAAACCAACAATTATCGAGACCCAATGCAGCAAGTAGCAGCAAAAGAACTCGTTTGGCATCTGCCTGTAACGATCACCAATCACTTTTTCACTGCAAATGCCCCACCAAACAGTCACTTTGAGGAGATGCAATGGCTCTTCTTGTATTTCAAGTGGATTCTCTGTGCCCCAGAAGCGCAAACTGAAACAACTTAAGTGGAAATGGGCTTCGTCTCTCATTAGGGCAGTAAGTCAACTTTAGACAGTCGGCAGGCAGTTTGCACTTTTTAGGGGAACATTTTCAAATCTTTAACCAAAATTCCTTGCATCGAACGTCTGCTGATGCGTAATTGTGTGCCAAATCGTCGTCTCATTGATTGATTTGTGGACTCTCTCTCTCTCTCTCTGACGTCGTCACAACAGTAGCGATGTTCTCATTCGAACGAGCACTACGAGGCCGGCCACAAACGCTTAATTGTTTACATCATAAATGTCAAAGCACAGTGACATTTGGCGCCATCTGCAAGTATGGAAGTCAATTCAAATTCTGACATTACTTTTACGCCACCTTGTATTCATTAAAACATTTTTAAGTCGAGTATTCCTCTTGCAGATAATGGTTGGGAAGATATAACAAGGAAAATGCATAAAAGGTAGAGAGAGAGAGATTAATAGAGTGCCCCCTATTTAAGCGTTTAAACAAAAATAGCACATCAGTTTTCCTATTGTATCGAATCCCACTTATTCAAATCTAACAATAACATAAATTATTCTATTCCTGAAAACACCGGTAATCGTATACGATCATGACAAGTTACGGTTTATCCTATATGTGTAGAAATTTTAATACAATCTCATCATCGATTCCAGAATATATTTCCGAGCGAGGTTTAAACGTGTACGGTACCGAGCGAATCTCGATTCCGACACACACACACGTAATAAATTCAATAAAGCAAACACAATGCAGACTACATAATGTGCAAGTCGATTATGACTCGTGGAAGACCTTTCATGATCTTCGCGATCGAACCCACCACCGAACTGCACTCGAAATATCAATACCGAAGTACTCGACTCCCATACCCTGGGTATTATATCTAACCTCTGGAGCTTATGGATTATTCGTGTGATTTAAAAAAGGAATCGTATAACATACTTGTAGGTACCTTTAGAAATCTGTTTACCATCAACATTATGACCTATATTTAAATAATCATACGCCAGAGCGAAGTTTCCGAATTTGTATTCGCGTCAATATTAGAGGAGGTTTGAGGTTTGGCGAGCAACAAAAGTAATCTCTGCACGTTTTCCCTGTACGATAGTGTTAACGTGTTAGCTCACTAAAGCTAACCTAAGGGTTAATACAAAATTGAGTAAATAGGTAATTTCTATTAATAGGGTGTATCAGACGGGAAATGTAACAGAGTGAATGTCCCTCGAGTGCATTAGGTCAACTAGGGTAACGTTCGAAATCAGTCTATACGTCTGGAATGTTCCTTTCACGGTAATTGTAATAGAAATTGCTTTTTGTGTGTTAAATCGATAAGAAAAAAAAATGATAGGTTAGATTTAGATTGAAGAGTTTCGAGTAAATTTGGGCAAGAACCAATTAGGGCCGCTGACGGGGAAAATGAAAAATCTGGTTCAGATCGTAGTTCAAACGAAGAAGCCCTTGGATATAATACTGATGAGACAGGTCTGGTACAAATCTGTTCTGTACAGATATGAAAGATCAGAAGAAAAACCACTTCGCATCCCAAAATTGCATTTGTTCTCCACCCAATACTACCTCATATTACCAAGCTTTAAGATTAGATTCGATGACCCACCACAATGATGAGAAATAAGTTGATGAGTTAAGAGTGGAAACAAACTAGAAGCTATAAAATCTGTTTATGAACCAGCTTAGCCTGTCAAAAAAAATTATTCATCAACCATTAACATGACGGTAGATGAAATCCTTCCAAATTTTAGGGGGAAGTGTCCTTTGCAAGCCTACATGAAAAACAAACCTGGTGTAGTTGAAGTTCAAAGAGAAGTCGCAATAAGAGATTGCATTACTAGAGAAGCATAATAAAAGAGTTGTAACACCCTACGCCAACATCCTCCTCAGGTTGATGTGGTTTTTGCCCAAGAAGTGATGATACAAAAACTCTTTTTTGTCTAGTTAATGTGCTAGATTTGCCCAGCTTGTCAAAATGCTATCTTGGGTATTAACGGCTAGCCAAAAGGCCCGTAAATATCCTTAATTCTAGTAGGTACCATCTGACATGCCAGATAAAGATAAAAAAAAGAAATAGCAAGAAAACTCTTTCGGTGCTCAAACAGTTGTCGTCAAAATTATAGAACTAAAACGGATAAGGTAGTAGGTAAACTAAGTCACTTCTGGACCAGTCACTTGACGTGGACACGCTGTATAAGTCGTATTTTGACAGCTAAAACCTGTCAAACTGTCATTAAGGTCCTGCTGGTTAAGGTACTGCCACAGAACTCAAAGAGGGCTGGATGGAATTCCCATAGAAGCTATTAAAGAAACGCAGAAGGTAAATAGTGGATGGATATTGGAGGGTGGTAATTCAGCTCCTAAACACTCAAATTTTCCCAAATGAGTGGGAAGTAGCCAAAGTTATATTGATACAAAAAAAAATCCTACAGACCAATTTGTCTCCTAAATACATTGAGCAAACTATACGAAACGAAGACTGGAGGAGGAGATCGAAAGCAAAGGTGGGTTGGTGAAGCATCAATATGGATTTAGAAAAAGACGAGCTACGACATAGGCACTCGAGATAATCAAAAATATAAGTGAAAAGAACGGCAAGAAATGGAACGTCTGGACGTTCTGCATATTTGATTAACATCGTCGACGACTATCTGAAGGGAAGATCTATTCGAGTAACGAAGACAGATACATTGGTAATGGAAGCCGGGGTGTCACAGGGTTCTGTTTTGGGACCGACACTCTGGAATGTGTTGTACAACGATGTGATGGAACTTGCGTTGGAAGGACGAGCAAAAGTCATCACGTTCGCAGATGATCTGGCATTAATAGTGACAGCAGATAGCAAAGCAGACCTAATGAGGAAAACAAACGAAAACCTAAAACGTATAAATATGTGGATGCAAGCAAATGAGCTAAAGTTAGCACCAGAGAGGTCCGAAGCATTGATTATTACCAATAAGAGGAAACGAGAAGGTCTAAGCTTCAAGATAGATAAGGTGAAGATAAGGCCAAAGAAGAGGATAAAGTATTTAGGGCTTTTCTTCGACACGGCAGGCAGTTTTAGAGAACATATAATAAAAGTAGCAGAGAAGGCGAAAAATAAGAAGCCAAACTCACAAGACTAATGCCGAATATAGGAGGACCAACTAGCTCCAAGAGAGCGGTACTAGTGGCAGTGAAACTGGGCATTGTTACAGAGCGTGCAACGTAATATATTATTTAGGGTGGCAGCTGCATATAAGACTGCTAATAGATTTATTGGCAGAGGAAAGGAGGTATTATACCAACGAACAAAAAGGAGAGATATCCGCTAAAGACATAAAGAAAATAACTTTAAATATGTGTCAGGAAAGATTTCGTTTCCCATACTCTCTTCACTGGAGTTTCTTCTTTCATGCGTTGCATGTGTTCCTACCAACTCAATTGTCGTATTTCAATGGATTGTAATATTGAGTCTACTCCCAGATCTTGCCTAATATCTAAGTTCTTCGTTCTATCTAGTTTGGTGGCACCTCTAACTCTTCTCATATATTTCATCTGCATGGCTTCTATTTTGGACTTTTGCCTTTCACTCAGCACCCACGATTCACATCACTGTTTTTTTTATAAGGCATCCAACCTCGTTGGTCCTTTGTTACTCCAATATATAACATTATGTGATCGTTGCCGATCTTCATTATTCCTTGTCCTTTTTTGTTTCAGTTATTGCTAGTATATCCACTTTCATGTTTATAAACTATTCCTCTATTTTTTTATCTTTACCTGTAATACATACCTTTGACATTCCAAGTAGCCAATTTCCAGTTTTTGTTGTTATCGTCAACTATCTTGATCACTTTCTTAACCGTACCCTGATTCAAATCTTTTACTTGTCCATATGTTTTCTTTCTGTTTGTCGAAATTGTTTCCTTTGTTTTTGCTGGGTTCGTCATCTTGTTTCTCTTTTGCAAGTTTTGTTCTAGTTTTTTGCTTTTTTTGGACTTCTCCAATTTTTCGCTGGTTTCATTCCAACGCCACTGTACTCCGTTTATATTTAATTTACTGTAACCTATTTTCACCACACTTCCTTTTTCTATTTCACTTTTTGCATACTTTCTTATTTGTTTTTGTTTTTTTTCCTCGTTTATAAAAATTCTGCCACTCTTATAGTCCTTTAATTTTTTTTATTCTGCATTATTTCATTCTTTTGTACTTCATTTTCAAATTCAATGAGGCAAGTACTTTCTCCAATTTTTGTAACTTTTTTAGGAATAATATTTAGATTTAAATTTTGTTTTATGAAATCGATAATATAGTTCTTTAATAATGTTCCATCATTTACGCTTAGTTTTCAGCTTCTTAATATCGTTTATGTCTTTGTTCTTCTCTTTTTAAATTTTCATTTTCAGTTTTTAACTTAGTTCTTCATTAATGTGTTTCTGTTCTTCTCCAATCTGATGTACCTACATATTTATCTTGCAATCTCCTTTTGCTCAGCTTTCATTTCTTTCTGATCTTTATTCATCGCTTCATCATAATTATGATTTTATCTAATTTATCTTCATTCTTTGTCAGGGAGCATCAAGGAGCTAATACCAAACTTAAAAGTCTGGATTGAGTGTAGACACAGGAGTGTGGATTATTACCTCACACAGGCTCTGACAGGATATGGGATATTCCGGTCCTTTGCAATAGGATAGGAAGAGTGCGCATATTATGGCCACCGCTGAACATATGATATTCTACTACCCACGATGGATAGGGACAAGGCAGCTGGCATACAGGAACGTAGGAAAAGATGTAACTCCACAAAATCTGATAACTACGATGATAGAATGCAAAGAACACTGGGTTGCTCTGCACGAGATGATCAGAGCCATAGTGGAAGAGAAAGAGAAGGATGAGAGAAAAATGCAAAGCAGACAGAACTAAGGAAAGGTGAAACGGTAAACTACTCAGCGATACAGCGATCTCACGAGGTAGATATCCAAAAAGATGGTTCCGTGAGATGAGCCAGGTGCGTGAAGCTGGGAGTCCCACACTGCTGTGTGCATAGAGCATAGAGCATGCAGCGTCCATAAAGGATTTTCCACCGACAAAATAATATATCCTTAATTCTAGCTTTCTAAGATCAAGGCAAAAAGTCTAGAAGCTATCGATACATACATATATAGAATTTTGCTTCTTTCATGATTTCCATGATCTAACATTCACGTACGGAGACACCTACCCCACTAATTTCAACTCCAACCCCTTTGTGTATCTTTAATCCATCTCTGTACTAGATAAGATCAATTTGGCGAGTTTTGATTCAGCAGCCTGCCTTTCTTTACGGCTCGAAAATAAAAACCTAAATTGTTTTATGATTCTGCCTCTTTTTGGAGGTTTCCCAGAACTTGAAAGCCTCTATTGAACTAACCGTTTAGCTCTAGACCTTTTAAAACGAAATTTTTATCTTCCTCTGTAAACCAGCTCCTATCACATCTTTGTTTGAAAAAAAATTACGACCTTTTAAAGTTTTTTTTTTCAGTTGAGGAAAGACATGATGGCCGGACGGAGGTAGATCTGCCAGAACTTTCGGCATCTTCTCTCCATAATTTTTTTCTCGTAGAGTGGTCAGTAACGTCGAATAATAATTCCCCAATTATGGTCCCTTATCCAGGAAATCAATCACGATTATTCCATGACAATCCCAAAAAACTGAAGCCAAAACTTTTCGAGCAGATTTTGGAACACGAAACGATTCCATCGATTGTTGCTTCGTTTCTAGGTCGTAGAAATGCATCCAGGATTCATCCATAATAACAACACGGCTTAAGAAATCTGCGTCATTTTCAAACCGAGCACAGATCGAACATGAACGGATTCAATTTTGCAAAAATTTTGAGGAGGAATTTAATAATTTAAAACAAAAAAAAATTTGAGTCGAAATTTTTTCCTCATTACCGATATTCCTTTCACAATCTCCAAAATAACGAATGAAACCTTCCATTAGCATACATTTTCTCCGATGATAAATTTGATATACGAGGGTATTTTTTAGATATCAACATGAAACTGGAATATTTTCTTTCTCGTGTCTGACATTCCCAGGATTCTGTCTGCCAATAAAATCGAAAATATAATGTTAGTAAAGGGCAATTTTCTTTCGTTTTATATCGCTGAAAAAAACAAAGAAGATAATCGTAAATTTATCTTCCCTCCTATTCTAGTGGAGATATGTGGATCTACTCTGACACGTTTATAGCTGAATAATTCTTATTTCCAATTTATTCAAGACCCTGTTATGTTCTCTAGCACACAACAATCCTCCTGTTATTGTTCCTTCCTTCGTGTAATAGATGTAAACAATCTATATGAAAAAAAAAACCTCTGAATGAATTTGGAGAACTTTTAGAAATTTATTTTCTTTATCATTCCAATTTAAATATAAAGAATACGATAATTAAGAAAGTTCATGCCTTATCATCGATATCAATTCGAAATATCAAAGTCGATAAAATGGGAATCCGCCCTTTTGGATGTTTCATTTCGTCCCAGCAGCGTTTCATAAATAACTTCATATTACGACGACTTTTCAGCTAGGTAAATATGTTTTCTCGTGCTTTCTTTGCGGCGGCAAGTAAACACAGACGACACAGACGGAAGTTCCCTCTTCTGGAACAAGTATTACTAACACAAACCACTCGTCTGTACACTTCTATACAATTTTTCTTTCCTGTACGTTTCGTGAACGATATTATTTTGAGTTCTGCCTTCAAGATAAACAATCTGTCCCAGATTCAATCTAGATATTATTAAATATTAGATATGAGGACAGTGGTATTGCTGCCTTTAGTTACCGTGACCTGCATGGATCTATTGTAACGCTTTTTCGAGTTTATATAGGTGGCACTTCAAGGCCGCATGACCTGTCAGAAACCCTGCCAGCAATCCAAGATCCCCTTTGCTGAAAGATAGCAACGACTGTGCTGTTTTAGGCGATCCTGATAGCAGTGCCTTCACCTGCTTTTGTCTTGGCGTGTTCTGCCAGTGAAAGGCCTTTCTGTTGACCTCCCATTTGTTAACTACTTGTTTTAGGTGGCTCTTTTGCAGTCCATGGGATAAGGTCCAATGAAAGGCATTTTCGCTGCTTCTTTGACAAGTTTATCTGGCACTTCGTTTCCTCCGATCCCTTGATGGCTTGGGACCCACTGAAGAGTTACGTGATTATTGAATGACATAATTTAATTTTTAGTTCATTATTGGAAAAAAAAACCATTGTCTGAGGAGGAGTTGGCCAAAATGGCTGAAAACTGATCTTGAAGGCGATTCAGAAGAGGACATTGATGATCTACATGAATCTTCACAAAGAAATTATGAACCATCTGAAGAAGAGGAAGTTCTGGACGCAGCTGAAGATGACATGGTACATACTGTAGATTTTGACGTTAGTGTAATCCTCCTTTAATCCTCCAAGTTCAGGAGCCCCCTTACAAGTATTTTTGCCAGTATTTTGATGACAAATTTTGGGAACTCGTTGCAGAGCAGACCAACATTCGAGCATTGCAGGACAATAAGCCTCCTCTTAGAGCTACTGGCACTGAGTACAAAAAACTTATAGGTGCTCACATCATTATGGGATGTATGAAACTGCCTCGCATCCGCATGTATTATCAATCATCTTTCCAAATGCCTTTGGTCACACACAATAATTTAGACGTTTCGGAAGATACGAAAGAATCTAACAGGCTATGGAAAGTACAACCAATACCAACCCAGAGGGCTTAAAAAGCTTTGTCTTAGCAACTCCTGACGAGCTTGTCCTCGATTTTATTGTGTATCAGGGATCAAAAACCTGGCCGGATGGAAAACCTGAACAGGAATTAGGAATTGGTGGCAGTGTAGTTAAAGCTCTCGCAACAAATGCGCAATACTTTATTCATGGATCGATATTTTACTAATTCTCGATTATTGGAATATTTATGCAATGAACCAGAGAGTACCAGCAAGTTGCAAACACAAGCTAACTAGCGATAAAAAGCTTATGAAAAGGGGTCGAAGTACATTTCAAGAGTTAGTTAGAAAAGATAACAAAATATGTATTACCAAATGGTATGACAACAAACGGGTCTTAATGGCATCAACCTCAAAAGGATCACATCCAATAACGTCTGCTCAAAGATGGGATAAAGGCACAAAAACCTACATTCAAGTTCCAAGACCTAATATAATCACTGCCTATACAATACAAGTATGGGAGGAGTGGACCTAAATGATAGGATGATAGGTTATTTGATCTTTTATTGATCTTGCTCTTGTTAATTCTCGGATGGAATAGAGACGTGATCGTAGGGCATTAAGAGAAGCAAATAAAAACGTCAAGGATTTTCTTGCATTTAGAATTTACGTTGTAGAATGCTTGGTAAAGAATGTGCCTTCAGTTACAACCGACTTGATAGAAGCAGAACAAAGAACTTCCTCATCCAACAATGATCTAGGAGTAGTCTACCAGCCCACTGAGTAGGGCTTTCGATGACCATTGTGTAGGGTTCGTCGAAGTTGTATTGCATAGGGATCTTCTCATTTGCAATATGAATTAGGTAGTTGATGTTGGGATCTTCAAGGATTTTAAGGTGTCCTCTAATGTCCCTAAATTTTAATCCCTTGGATTTGTTGAAGCTATTGTTGTACAGTCTTCTGTGTTGTTTT
Source organism: Holotrichia oblita (assembly GCA_023690525.1). NCBI lineage: Eukaryota > Metazoa > Arthropoda > Insecta > Coleoptera > Scarabaeidae > Holotrichia > Holotrichia oblita. The sequence continues at coordinate 5,057,643 of CM043021.1, forward strand.
TGGCCACCATACCAAAGCAGCATAGATGATCATGTGGTCTTATAATTGCCGTATTAACCATAAAATCATTTAAGGCTTGAGAACCCAGGACTTACCGAGCAGCCTTCGGCAAATTAGCGATGGATTTATGGCCTTTCTCTGTAAGTGAGAGCCAATACAGCACAGGAAACCTTAAACAAATTTTTCGAAACAGTTTTTTTATACTCATCGACTAGAATGGTCTTTAGTATGGCATGGGATGGTATCGAAACAATTTCCTTTCATTACCAATTTCAGTTTAATCGCACGGAGTCAAATCAGGTGAATACGGTGGATGATCGATAAGAATGATGTCTTTTTTGGCCAAGAATTTACGTACCATGATGGCTATTTTGCGATAGTGCGCATTGTTGTTCAACAAAAACCTGGCTCTGCTTGCCGAATTCCTTTGGAATATTTTTAATATGTCTGTGCAATGTTGAAGTCTCCAATCTTTTTGGTCGGCTGTCATGAAGCAGGTACAGATCTTCTGTTTGCCCAAATATTCCGGGTCAAAATTCGATAGACTGTGGTTTGCAGTATCCCAGTCACTTCTTCTTACACTTCTACTATTCTCATTAGATGTTAATACCATTAAGAATCTGAAGAATTTAATATTAAAGAAATGATTTCTGGGTAACAGGAAAGAAATAAATCTTGTCTTATCACAGTCGTATTCATCGAGATTAATCATTCTTATAATAACATTCCTCTAATTTTAATCAACGTAGTACATCCCCCTTCTCGACAACTCAAAACTCAAAAGATGAACGCAATCTGAATGTATAATATAGAACAACCAAAAACATTAATAAATCTGGGGGGAAATCCATCGTAAAACGTAAGATTCCTAAAATTAAATCAAATATTTGAGTATCCAACGGACGAAAGTAAGAAGAACAACGCACACAGATCAAACAAAGAGATAAAACGAAATCACTTCCATCCCTTTAATCATTACATTAACATTGCGACCGATCTAAATTACAGAAGTCCAAGAACGGAACGGAATCGGAGAAGGGAATTCTTTGGTAAATTCTCTTTGTGTGAGGGAGGTTGCGTATACTATACTAGAGGGCCTTCTTCGTTTAGCGTTTGGCTCTTCTCGCGCTAAGGATCCCACACTGAATTCGAGATTGAATGCGGTGGTGTGAGGGTGAACATCTGAGAGCAAATCAACCGACTGTTACTGATTCTATTATCAATTTTCAAGGAAAACTTTAACCTCCGAATGAAATAGGTATAGTTGTGTATGTAATGAGTAGGGTATTGCCAAACTAAAACTTGTTAGATTTCGAGTAGATAATATTTAATTATTGCATAGAAATATCTTCTATCGAACGATTTACTTTGATACGTAGTGTTAATCGTATCGCTGGAGGTCATGTAACGAGTAGCAACTTTAGCAATATTGATTTTTGTAAACGTTCAAACGGGGCGCACTAACTGGAGTGAACGCAAAAGGAAAGAAGTTGGAATTGAGGTAAACGTTAGCTTTATAAAAACTGCCTTTTATGTGTAACACTCAAAGAATCGTTAGCATTTTCTTTGTTATATTTTCCTAACCATCATCTGCAAGAGGAATATACGATAAATTAATCTGAACTGAATCTGTTTAGTTTTCGATAAAATACTCGAAGCAAATAAAACTGGTTTTTCTCCATGAGAGATGATCAAATCCATAAGTGCAAAGCAAGTTTATTTGTGTCTTGACGATGTATGACAAAGTCTGCGACGAACCAATTTCAAACCAACCTAATGAGATTCTCCCACTCATCCCAATTCAAGAAAACTTTAAAGGGTTTGCCGTAGGAAATCCTGGTGATTGCTATGTCGCTGCCCATATCGAAGATTGAATTTCTTACTGCTGTCTCTATTCAGATGTGCCCCAACCCATAGTTGTTAGTATTTCTCAATCTCTACGCTCCCATTCTACCTTTCCCATGATAAAAATATCGAGGGAAGGCAAGTTTAGCATGGTCTTCTCTAAGATAGTTGGTAATCTGGTGAGGGAACCAATGTTGGCCTTCACAAAACTATATTCTAGCCTTTTAGATTCAATTGACCGTAGATAACTTGTAGCTTATTTAGTTTGATAGCATCATCTGAACTATTTTGTGGGAGACCTGAATAATCCTGCCAGGTATCTGAATTTCGAACTGTATTTATGAATTACTTTAGCCAATTTATCAAGGAAGACATTTTGGGCACTGACAGATCAAGAGCCTGTGCCATTTAGTTGCAGTAGATTTGTGACACACAATATTCCTAAATCCTTTTTAGATCATTTCAGATTGCATTCGATGGATAACGATATCACCTTGTAGCAGTAGAATATCATTTAGTTTGATGGGATGACCTGAATTATCTTGTGAGTAACCTGATTAATCCTGCCAGGTATTTTGCAAATAAACTCACATTTTTGGTATTTAAAGATGACTAGCTCCACTTGCCAAGTTGATAATTCAGACTTTGTAATAAATAGTTCAGAATTTCATTTCAAAAACATCGTATGTCTACAGAGACCTTGTGGAAACAATTTGATGCCATCATCACATTTGGACAAAAGTGACACTTTCCTAGTTGTACTGGTGCGCGCTAATGGTGAACCTGTATAGATCTTGTGCCCTGTATGAATTGGGTCGTTCAGAGATCTGAAAATCTTTTGTTGTGATGGAAATCTGGATAATGATGGGGGAGTGGGTCCTGTGTTTCAGGTCAAAATTCATTATTTGTATATCTAGAACTAATTACTATCTCTCTCATATTCTGGCCCAAATTATTTTGATCGGCTATATCCAGAGCGCCCCTCTAGGGGTTAGCAATCTTCTTTGGACAAAAGTGACACTTTCCTAGTTGCTAATGTCTTTCAGGTCAAAATTCATTATTTGTATATGAACCTAAGAGTTAGCAATCTTCTTTGGACAAAAGATCTAGTTGTTGTGCTAATGGTGAACCTGTAGATGTATGAATTGGGTCGTTCAGAGATCTGAAAATCTTTTGTTGTGATAGAAATCTAGATAATGATGGGGGAGTGGGTCCTGTGTTTCAGGTCAAAATTCATTATTTGTATATCTAGAACTAATTACTATCTCTCTCATATTCTGGCCCAAATTATTTTGATCGGCTATATCCAGAGCGCCCCTCTAGAGGTTAGCAATCTTCTTTGGACAAAATCTTCTTGGTGTAATTTGCCCAAATTATTTTGATGGCTATATCCAGAAGGGGTTAGCAATTTTGGATCAAAAGTGACACTTCAAATCTGAAAAATCTTTTGTTGTGATAGAAATCTGGAGTGTTTCAGGTCAAAATTCATTATTTGTACGTCTGGCAAATTAATAACTTGATGGCTAATGGTGAACCCTAAAGATCTGAAAATCTTTTATTGTGATAGAAATCTGGATAATGATGGGGGAGTGGGTCCTGTCTTTCAGGTCAAAATTCATTATTTGTATATCTAGAACTAATTACTATCTCTGACTAAGCCTAAATTATTTTGATATATCCAGAGCGCCCCTCTAGGGGTTAGCAATCTTCTTTAAATAATCTCGTGAACAACTGACTGAAACTAGAAAATATTAATGTAATGAATTAAAATTAAGTTAATAAATGTGCAGATTTCATGGTTATTCTCGCGTATTAACACTTTTTTTTTTCTAGAATATAAAATAACTTTCGACCTTTTTAAATAGTCCCAGATCATGTACGTCAAATTTATTACGCAACCTAAATTTTTTGATTTCGCTCCCGGAGCAATCCTCTGAATAATATTTTTATCTCAAACGTATCCGTCAAACAAAAAAGAATTAAAACAAGATACGTTCCGATATGAAAGCGGAAACATCCTGGAAATAGGAAAAAAAGCGTAAATCTCTTTAGCAATTACATATCTCTTCGGCGTGTCATAAGAAAATGTTACGTTGGCAGCACGGCAGCCTTGCCAAATCCTTCTCTAAATTAAATTTTCACCGTTTCCGTAGCCGTGGATAGAGCGAAAGAGAGGGAGAGATCGAAAGAGGGAAAAAACGTGGTTGGAGGAGTAGAGGAACGGATGAAGACTTGGATATAGGCCAGGAATTGTCGTTTCAGATTTAAATATGTCTGTGATGTTAGAGAGACAGCGGTAGTGGCGTTGAAGAAGTGGTTAATATTATTCAAATTTAAATAAATTTTTTAAACCAAAAAAAAAAAAAACTAAAGTTAGGGATTTTTAAAACGCGTAAACTGGAACGAAAATAGCTTGAGGACTGTTACGATTTATCCCTTTAAATTTACAACGGTGCTTAAGGTTTTATCGTTCTCGCCGCGCTTTAGGTGTTAATTTCTATCTTTATAGAGGCATTTCTAGGTTTGGGATTTCCTCGTTGTAGACCGTGCGAAAATATCAGGTGCTTTAGTTGTAAACTAGGAACGGAAACGTTAGGCCGATTTTACTTTCGGGTATTTTAAGTTTAAGCTGCAATACTATAAATAAAATCTAACTGGAAGGAATTATTGCGTGTACTACCTTGAAGATTCTCAAGGTGTTCGTGTAAACGGGAAATAATGTTAGGATCTGGAAACACGCACCCAGATTAAGATATATCGTTACTGGTAGCTTTTGCGTCTGGTAAGAAAAGGGAAATTATTGTACATATTTCTGGATCAACTTTGAAATCTAAAAAAAAAAACATCTAAACAGTCAAACATCAACATCCAGAAATCTTAAAAAGTGAATAAACTCTTATCCGATCAAACCAATCAAAATTCTAAACTAAAGAAAGCTTTGAAAAGATATTTAAAAGAATAGTTTCGACCTCTGATCCAAGGACTGGCTTTGAAGAGTTATCATTGGAGTCCAAACGTCAGTTAGGTTGACCACATTCTGGACCACGTGAGGTGAGTATTTCTGCTATGACATCATTCCATGTTCTGCTTGGCCTTCCTCTTCTTTTATTTTTCATTATTCTTGCTTCCCATATCCTTCTTGTTTGTGTTGTATTTTCCACTTTACATATATAAATGTTTCCACCATAATCTTTTCGTATTTCCAAGTTTCTTATTCGATCACACACATCTTTCTCTTAATATATTCCTTAATCTTTCTCTTGGTACTTTATCGAATGCTTTTTCTAAGTCTATAAATGCTAAGAATACTTTCTTCGGTTCTCTAAAGGCTTTTTGTATTATTCACACCTCCTTCTAATTGCACAAATATATCTTGATCCTATTTTGAGGTAGTTGTGCAGCTAGGGGGTTAACAGTCTTCTTGGTGTTCAAATATAGAAGCATATCAACAACTGACATATCAACAATTTTACTGTGGAACTTGATGCCTAACAGGAGCAATCCTCCACATCGTGTTAATAAGTTCTAATTTTCTTGAATAGTCACGTTTATGACCTTTCCTTAAAACTTGACTTCCTTTCGTAATGACTCTGTTCAGGATTGTTACAACTCATCCTGGTCTAGCTAGTCTAATCTGGTGAATATTTTGACCAGTTGAAAATTCTCTATCACATAAATTTTGAAGTATGTATCCTTGTTGGGCGCTTTCCAGTTTGTTGGGGACTTCTTTTTCAGCTACAAGCTAGTAGTTGGTGTCTAATCCTTGCTAAAAACTTCCTATGATGGTATTTTCTAAGACTTCTTTGTTTAGATCTGTGCAACACAAAAACAGGCAGTAAAAACGTCTTGTATGGGCCAAAAATAATTTAAAAAGGAAGTTAATATAGTGTGCTTCCATGGATTTTCTCGCGTGTACTAGTAATTATATCCCAACAGCAAATGATGGCTATTAACCTATCACCAGTCGCTCTTATCTCTGCAACTATCGAGCTGTTCAAATGGTCAAATAGTAAGGTAGATCTGGTTTGGAATTATCGGCAAATTAGTGTTCTGTTTGCAATATCCAAGAGCAAGCCGTCAAATACACTCGTCGAGGGTCGTTAATTTCCTCATCTATGTATGTTAGCTTCAGGACAGAAAGACTAAGCTGAGTAAGGGAGAAACAATTGACAAATATGGATGGGTATCGATCAACCTCCTTGATTCCGCTGGCGACTCCTTTTACGAGGGAGCGTTTTTATATTCGCGGAATGAGCGGGTTGTAGGGAGGTGATTAGGCGCATTGGGGGCGTGGCCTGTGCAGCGACTCATAATTACTATAAATACGAAGTTTCATTGTTATTAGACAGTTAGTCTTTGAGCTATCGTCAACCAAGTAACATAATCAGGAGTGAAAAGTGAAATATGGAAAAAATCGCGTGTTCGCGTGCATTTTTGAACCTCTGTAATGAAGACAAGGATGGTGTATTGAGTCGAATTGTTACTGGAGACGAAACTTGGGTTCATCATTATGAACCTGAGTCCAAACAAGACTCCATGCAGTGGCATAAAAAGGGCACAGCACCTCCCAAGAAATTTAAAGTGTCACAATCAGCTGGGAAACTCATGGCAACGGTATTTTGGGACTCGGCAGGAATATTGTTGATTGATTATTAAAGATAAAGGTGTTTCTATAACCGGAGAATATTACGCGTCAATATTAGAGCGACTTAAAGAAGCCATTAAAGAGAAAAGACGGGGAAAATTGACGAAAGATGTGCTGCTTTTGTACGACAACGCGCCCGTCCACAAGAGCCGCGTTGCGTTAGCTGCCCTGCATAAGGTGGGCTTCGAAATTGTGAATCACCCACCCTACAGCCCAGACCTGGCCCCGAGTCATTATTACCTGTTTCCGAAAATGAAAAAAGAGCTGCGGGGTAAAAAATTTACTGCCGATGATGAAGTCAAGGAGACAGTTTCGGCGTATTTTGCAGATAAAGATGAGGGTATAAATAAATTAATTGAAAGATGTGAAAAATGTATCCGTCTTGCAGGTGAATATATTGAAAAAGAAAAATAATTTGGTTTACTTATTTCCACGCCTTATCCCCCATTCCGCGATTATAAAAACGCTCCTTCGTATTAACGGAAGCTTCATTCGATGTTGAGGCTCGATTTCTGCTACCTAATTATTAGTGCTCTGTATCGCCATATTAATACAATTCCTAGTGTTATATGTAAAGCATTGCCTCTCCTAGTCGCTGGTTTTAGCGCTACCAGTATCCTATCAGTGTGTGCTGTCTCTCTTGATGTTGATTCCTGAAAAAGATAATCTTGAAATGAAGAAAATAAAGGGTTGTGCTTCCCGAAATTGGAAAACCAAATCTGCCGTAGGGTCCAGGATGTCTTTGCTTTGAAGTCATATACATATGTAGAAACTTGCTATTTAATACGAAAAAAAACATGGATATCAAAGGTGGTGCTCTGTATCTTCGGCGGTGCTGAAGGTGGTGAAGGAATTGGAGCTCTTGTATAGATCTCACCTTACTAGCAGGTGGCTGGATAAACGACAGGTAGCTAGTCTTTTATATAGCCACATTGAAATCTAGATTGATCTATGGTTGGTTCAACAACCTTAGGACAACCTTAGCCAGCTAAACACAGGCGGGACAAGACACCACCTCAAGCTGGAACAGGATGTAGAGCTGCTTTGTGGGGCGATATCCAAGGTCTTTGAAGCCAGTTGTCCATTATCCCCAAGAAGACCAGCCAAGGATGCCCTTTGGTGGAACAGAACTCTGGCAAATCTCAGAGCTGAAGTCCGTTACCTGTTTAATAAAGCAAAGGTTGACGGGAACTGGCAAAGTTACGAAGAGAAGCTGACTACGTACAACAAGGAGATAAGGAAGGCAAAAACAGAAAATTTTAGGAATTTTTGCGAAAACATCACTTCCACTCCTGTAGCAGCAAGGCTTCACAGAGCCATGGCAAAAGGCGGGACTAAACCTGTGATGGCCTTGAGAAAACCAGATGGCAGCTACACGGAAGGGGAAATGGAGCGGGCTGACCTGCTCCTTCAAACACACTTCCCTGGCAGCAAGCAAGCAGATCCGGCAGAGAAAATCCCTAGCACCAGGAGACCCAAACGGAAGGAATGGGAAATCGCTAGGCGAATCTGCACGAGACAACGCATGGAGTGGGCAATAAACACCTTCCTTGGAAATTTCAACAAGCAGAAAGCAAAAACCATGCTAGAACTAAACAGGAACAGATTACGCATTCTCACAGGTTTCCTTATAGGGCATTGTCACCTCGGGGAGCACATGAAGAGAATAGGTCTGAAACAGAATAGCGACTGCAGGTTCTGCGGGGCGGAAGATGAAAGTCCGAACACCTGATATCCAACTGCACAGCAATTGAAGAAATTCGCGCCAACTATCTTGGCAAAGGCGTTATAGACGAGGAAGAAATACCCTCTCTGAAACCATCACATCTGTTACAGTTTATTAAAGCTGTCAGGCTGGATGGAGAGCTGTGACTGCGGGCAAAACCCAGCAGCTTACACCTCATGTAAGGGGGCACAATAGACCCACGGTCGCGGTGCAATATCACCCTTATATCTAAATCTAAATCTAAATGGTTGGTTCCATATTCTCATCGGATAGGCTACTACTGTTGATCGGCAAAATTAAAAACATTATAGTGTGAGAGCCACCTTGGTCATGCTGAACATGCTTAGATAACAAATTATCTTCCTTAAAGGAAAGAAGGTATGGTATCTGTCGGTGCGACCATGTTTGGACAGCTCTTATTGGTTATTTACCTAAATTATCTACTTATAAATGTGACCATGAGACACAATTTTGGAAATCTTGAAGAGCTACTGCATCATTTCCTGGGGTTCTTAAAATGTAGCGACCAAAAATACAAATCTTGCATCAGTCAGAAGAAACAAAAATTTGTCAAATTTGTATTAGAAAATGAATAGAAACAGGAGTAATGTTCCAGAAAAAAAATACCACTTATTTATACGATATTTGTATAAATAACTGGTAGTGATTCAACGTTTACTCGCAATAACGAGTTCCACTTTAATGGTTAGACTATTCCTAATATCTTTACCACAACATCGCCACAAAAATAACAAAGGAGTATCGTTATAAACAAATGACACGCGATCATGCATGTTTTTCGACTATATGGGGTTTACAACCTGAGCACGGTAAAAAGAAAAAAACGAGAGAGAAGGGAGGGAGTCCTTTTTCCGATATCGCAATCACATGTTAATTTATGTGTACACGTACCACATACTACGACACTACATTGAACAAATATAGTCGAAGTTCTTTTACACGAGTCGGTTTTGATTTTCCTTTTTATATTCGATATTAATTAAAGGCTAGACGTCCTTTTATCTTCAATAAAAAAACATTTCCTTTTTATACAGAAGTTGCGTTTTAGAGATGCAGCTAACTAACTTTTACGGATTTACCACGTTGGAGTTCGGGAGTAAAAGTCCAATTAAATTTTTTTTAATAAGACATTTCATGTGCTCGGGAAATAATCTGATTTGCCTTTCCTGTCGGTACTGCATAGAACAAGTCAATTAGTTCTAGAGACTGGATTAACAGTTGTGGGATTCCATTCATTTACATAAAAAGGATTTTCTGGAATTACCTACATATTTGTGTCTGGTATATGAGGAGGGAAATATCGCATTTTAGATTGAATTAAAGATAGAATTATTAGTAGTAGAAGTACTCCAAGCCTCTAATCCTTCCGATGAATCATATGAACCGAGTGAAAATGAAACCACTTCAAGCGAAGAAAATGAAGTCTTAGAGAAACTAGAAAAAAGCACGTCAACTGAAACCTTTGTAAGAACACGCAAGAAAAGACGTCATGTACAGGGTGGGCAAATTTCGATGTTTCAATAGGGGATCTCGGTAACTATAAGAGGTATCAAAAAACGGACCACGCATCCTCGATCTGTTTTTTCGAGAAGAGGATGATGGTGAAAACCAAATTTGTCTATCGGCTTGCGGTTTCGAGTTATCCCTGAAAATTTGATTTTTCCCATTTTCGTTTTATCACTATATCTCGGCTATTTATAAAAATTGACAAAAATGACTTTTACGTTCTTGAGGCACTTTTTTGTTTAGAATGCAATGGCGTTGGAGAATTTTTGAAAAAATTTTCGAAATTCGAGGTAGGAAATAAAGTTGTATTTTTTTATATGGAACATATAGTTGGCTATGATATCATTAAAAAGAGGATTTTTTGGCCATTTCAATGATATATATCATGTGGGGTCTATTCGTTCGTTTTCACTGTATTATAGCAAAAAATTTACATTTTCCATTGATTTTCATCATTTCATTGCTTTTTGTTAGTAGGCGTGCGTCATTCAACATATATGAATCTGTCAGTAGGTTTATAAATGAGGAGGGTCATTCCAAAGAGGGTCTTATCCACTTTTTATAAATTTCTAGCTAAAGGCATAAACTAATGCTATATATTGGCCTTATTATATTAATGCATGACTAATGCTTCTAAATCGCTTCTTATAACATAATAAACAGACCTAAAAATTAAGAGCCATTCCAAAGTGCGTCTTATCCATCCGTGGCGTTATTCCAAAGTAACTCATATCCATCCGACCAATAGCTTTTGAGCTTTCAGTCACGTGGATATGTAACCACAATAATATAAATATCTTTTGTTTATTTTTGACAGATATTATTTATACATTACGTTACTAGATGAATGGCGTTAATTAAGTCGTTAAATAAGTTCAAAATTCTTTATTGATTCAAAGTTTTATTAATAATAAATATTAGTGTAATTAATATAAAATGGAGGAAGTGGTAAAAGAAACACCTCGTGGATATGGTAGAAAGAAAATTTCGAATCCAGCTCAGTGGAAAAAACTATTACTATATCTCCTTCGTATTTTTGTTATAAATAGAGTAGAATGTAGCTATTTCTTACTTATTTCTAGGTATATTGCAAAGGAGCCGCCACTTTATCCAACTTGTGGGCATTCTGGAAAAACATACAGGTGTAGGTCACTCAAAATGGTAGATATACAAGAGTTTCATGCAGCTTTCTTTGCATCACAGAATAAATATAGATATAGATATTAAAAAACCTAAACGTGATCGAGCTAAAAAACTCAACTCTTCTAGAAACACGATTTCAATCAATTATTTTGTAAAAGTCCATAGCACTACCAAATTTATTACCAAATTACAAGTGTGTCAAAAAACATTTTTGAATATTTTACATACTAGTAAAAGCAGAGTACAAAGAGTAGCAAATTTGCACATCAAAACGGGTCGTATGCCGAAAGAAAGAAGAGGTGGTGCTAGGTTAAAAAAATCTTATATAGAAAAACGAAAATCCGTGAAGCAATTTATTGAAAGATTGAAATGTGTAGAAAGTCATTACTGCAGAGGAAAGAGTGGTAGACAATATCTACCCTGTGAGCTTTCCATTAAGAAGTTATTTGAAATGTATAATGATAGTGTTCCCGATCTCCTAAAAGTGAAGCGAAGTTTCTTTAGGAGCATTTTTAATTGTGATTATAATATTGGCTTTGGAAGTCTGGCAACAGATGCATGTTCGAGATGCATCGAGTTGTCAGAGCGGATAAAAATTGAGAAAGATGTTGATGTGAAATCTAACCTAATGAGAGCGTATTTTCTTTCACATGGATAGAACATGAATATCATAAAAGTTCTAACGAAATTGCATCTGCGGTATTTTACATGCTATCAACTGCTAATTTGGAGTGTATTAGAAAAATAAGACTTTGTGCCGATGGTTGCGGAGGACAGAACCGTAATTCTACAATGGTTGGAATGCTAGTTTATTTTTTATATAAAATTGCTTCGCTTACTGTGAATGAAATTGAAATGGTATTTCCAGTCAGAGGGCATTCGTTTCTTCCGTCAGATGATACAGTGTTTGGCAGAATAGAAAAGAAATTAAAGAAAATACCTACAATAACCAACCCAAACTCGTATACAAACGTATTCGGGGAATCAGCTACAGTCCTGAAACTAGAAGATTGTAATGTAAGGGATTGGAGAAGATCTGTGAAGAAAACTTTTAAAGGAGTGCAGTCATGGGATTTTAAAATGTCAAAGTGTAAACGAATAATTCTAGAAAAAAAAAAATGGAAACGTAACAGTACGTGGTGAAGAATTTTATAAAAATGATGTAGGACGGTCGTCATCCCTCTGGAAACGCAGAAAAAATATTACCAAAATGGTTTTATATAGTATTCGTAAAGGTGTTACAGTTAACCCCCTAAAAGTTTCAAATATTGAAACTTTATTAAAAGCTCATTTTGGCGACGAGTGGAGAACAAACAAAGAATGTGACTTTTATCGAAACTTTTTTGACAATGAAGTTATTGACGACGTAGCTGCAAATTCCATAGGAGTTGCAGATTATTGTGAATTTGAAGACGAATCTGAGAAACAAAATCTAGTGTGTCATTAAAATAATATTGTAAACTATCAAATAAATTTCTTTCATATATCTTGTTACTCATCTTTTTAGTTACACTTGTTATTCCAAACATCACCTTATCCACTATGTCATGCCAAAATGCGTCTTATCCAAATTTAATTATACGTTTTCCAGTATTCTATCATACGAATGATTTGAAAGAATTATTATTTACAAATCAATTTTTTATAACTTTCTATATGATCCATTTCTAATATATAGAAGAAGTGTTAAACCCAATAAAACGTTTTTTTTTAATTTGTCTAAATTTCTTCTAAGTGGCTTAGACTCAATTTGGAATGATCCTCCTCATTTACAATACATAATTCACACCGTCTCGAAACGCTCCGAAGTGCATCCTGAATATGAATACAAGAAACAGAATTAAGACGCTGTATAAAGTTCTCTCTCAGTTCGTTAATGTTATTATGAGTTTGTTTGTATAACCGGTCTTTAAGATGTCCCCAGAAAAAGAAATCTAAGGGTGACAAATCCGGCGAACGTGGTGGCCACCTTACTGCTACGCCCGTGCCTATCCAGTTGTCTCCAAAATGTTCAGTCAGCAATCCTGAGACTATTCCAGTGTGATGGGGCGGTGCGCCGTCTTGCTGGAAAAATACATTTCTTATCTCGTTCAAAGGCAGTTCTTCCAAAAATTCTTCTACTACATGTTGGTTTATGATGTTATAATACCGTTGACCATTTGATTTTTCTTGATAAATTTGATATGCCAGAATACGATTGTCAAGAAGGGCACACCAAACACTAAAGCCGAATCGACCCTGATTTTGAACATCGACGGCACGGTAGGGGTTAACATCAGACCACCAATGTTCATTGTGTCGGTTTTAAAATTCCGGCACTGTTAATGTAGACTTCATCCGTCCAAATAATTTTTCTAAAAAATGATGGATCCTCCTGAATTTGTTGAAGATAGCAATTGCAGAATTCTAAGCTTTATTAGGTTGACTTCTTTCCGGGTAACGATTAAAATATGTTTCACATGCAGCTTCAGCATTATTATTATTGAGAATAAAGCATTCCAACATATCATACTTTTCGTAATTTTCATCGCAGCCATCGCAAATTTATAATTTTAAGGTGAATCAACAATCAAATAATCAACTTAAACTATTGATACTATTTATAAACCTACTGACAGATTCATGGATGTTGAATGACACACGCCTACTAACAAAAAGCAATGAAATGATGAAAATCAATGGAAAATGTTAATTTTTTGCTATAATACAGTGAAAACGAACGAATAGACCCCACATGATATATATCATTGAAATGGCCAAAAAATCCTCTTTTTAATGATGGCATAGCCAACTATATGTTCAATATAAAAAAATACAACTTTATTTCCTACCTCGAATTTCGAAATTTTTTTCAAAAATTCTCCAACGCCATTGCATTCTCAACAAAAAAGTGCCTCAAGAACGTAAAAGTCATGTTTGTCAATTTTCATAAATAGTCGAGATATGGTGATAAAACGAAAATGGGAAAAATCGAATTTTCAGGGATAACTCGAAACCGAAAGCCGATAGACAAATTTGGTTTTCACCATCATCCTCTTCTCGAAAAAACAGATCGAGGATGCGTGGTCCGTTTTTTGATACCTCTTATAGTTACCGAGATCCCCTATTAAAACATCGAAATTTGCCCACCCTGTACATAGATCAAAAACAATGGAAGAAAAATAAAAATAAGATATTAAGGCAAGAAGGAAAAGAATATTTTGGGTAAAAAAAAACAAGAAGAAAAATGGAATTATAACTTTCAAAAAAGATGGTCAATCGGTAATGAAATGTAACGAGATAACAGACCAGCAAAGAACAATTATTTTTACAAGGTTTTGGAATTTTTCGTGGAACGAAAAATACTATTTCCAAGGACGCTGGTTGAAAAAAAAAAATATTTTCAGAGCTAGGGACAGAAAAACGGACAAACGAAACGCAGTTCTTTCCAACGCACTTTTGAACCTTGCACAAACGAATAAAATCATAATTGAGCAAAAGTTTTTAGAAAAAGGGCATACTCAAATGCAATGCACTCCACTATTGAACGAAAACTAAAAACCAGAATTATTAATGTTCCAGCAAACTACGTTAATGTTTGTGAAACTGCTCGCATAAATCCTAAACCCTACGAGGTGGAGTACTTAGATCATACCTATTTTAAATACTTTGAAGGTGGCCAATACATCAGCTCCATACGTCCAGGCAGAACAGCAGGTGATCCGACAGTCACTAACATCACAGCACTTCAATATAATGAAAACGGCATTCACTTGAAAATCAGATATTCAGAGGAATGGGCACCTTTGCTTTATAGATCGACAAAAAAGGATTAAAAAAAAAAATGGGATCTAGAGCAGTTGCCGTTGATGTATCCAACTCCTATACCAATTAAACAAGATAAGTTTCAACATTTAATGGATCTTAAGGTTTCTATTTTTTTTTAAGTTCAGTTGAAGACGTTGATTGCCGATCAGAGCGTGACAAATCTTCCACCACCTCCCGATCGCTTTTAAATGCATTGTAGAAATCGCAAAATACACTTCCTATTCTTCTTCTAGAAAGGTGAATTTGATTTTCGTTCCCCACCGGAGAGGTTATGGAACATTGGCAGAATTTCTTTTTCCGAACTGTCTCTTGTGACCAAGAAACACCAATCAATATAAATGAAACCAAGTACAAGCGCGGCGTCGTAACTGTCATTACAAATATGTCAAAATTGCGTGCTGAAGCATTGAAACAACCTCAAGCATGAACTACCTATAAATATGACCCTCTAAGAGATAAAATAGCTTTAGTGGGACAATTCCGGAAGTTCCTTTTAAATTCAAAACAAACAAAAAATATGAATAAAATCACGATGATATTTTTAGCATCAATCATCACCTTGTACGACAAAACTTTTATGGATTTCCGTCGAGAAAAGCGGGGAAAAAAAAAGAACAAAAGCGAAAAGGAAATATAACAACATCCATTTGAATTTATTATCTAACAAAGAACGTATCGTATTACGAACAAACCTCAAGTTTCCCTCTCGTACACGCTCACTTCCGTATCATCGAGACGTATCATCAGCAGTTCGGAGACGAACGGCAATAAAAGGAATTCAATTTTATAAAAACCGAGGGCATTAACTTTATTTATAACACTGAGAAGGCGAAAACGATTCCGCCACGGTAATGTTTTCGACTTCTACCACCCTTGGGGAATCCAACGCGAAATCTTCCATTAAATTAGTCTAGCCGTCCGCCTCGAAATAGTGATTTTTCCCCCCCCCTTTACTACCCACCGAAACAAAGAGACGGATGATTTCTCTGATTCCCGGAGTGTCCCGGGATATCCTCGCGAAAACGTGGTGGCGGCGCGGATGGAATGAAGACGGCGAAACGAGAGGAGGAATGAAAAAAGAAAAAGGAAATAATCTTTAACAACGCGCAAAGATGCGGTGTGGATGATGTAACTCGTAAAGGTATAGGAGGGAATCGAAACTCTCGAGATCTAAATTCGAATAAAACAAAAAAATATCAATAGCGACGTTCTCCAGGGAATTTCGTGCGCTTAAAAATTAATGGTATGTAATGATAGTGGTGTTATGTCATGAGTTGGACGGGAAAAAATTACTTACGTGACTTTTTCTTGTCGTAAAATAACGAGAGCTATGTCTTTTTTTTTTTGTTATAGAGGCAATCAAACAAGTAGGTGTTTTTCAGACAGATAAGCGAGGTGGATGTTTTGAGTTCTAGAAAAAGAGGGGATATAGATATCACGAATATGACGACGACATTATTTAGACAGAATGTTAGCTATTTTTTCAGATGATACGAAATTATACCAAAAACAAAATTTAAGAGCTAGATGGTCTCAGGTAGCCCTTCAAAACTCATTAGATGCTGTCAGAGGAGGTATGAAAATATCAGATGCATCCAAAATGTTTGGGGTTCCATGGTACACAATTAAGGACCATGTTCAGCAGAGAAGCCGCAACGCTGCACGAGTTCCACGAAGACCTAAAAGAGTTGGCAGGACAGCAGTATTTACTGAACAAGAAGAACTCGAAATTTTATATTACTGTAAATAAATTTAGGTCCATTTTTTGCAAACAAGTTCCCAGACAACACACAACCTGATGACATATCCAGCTAAAATTGACGTCTCAGTTTTGACGTTTGTATGACCTCCTGTGTTAGACGTACAACTGACGACATTTTCCAACCAAGTTTGGAGTTTTAGAGGCAATTTTAGAAACCTGATTTAATTGGAAAAAATGTTAGTCTTACGATAATTATGTTACCGATCAAGTTTGCAATTTTGACCAATTTTAAGGTTAATTAATAATAGAAGATCTAAAGTTTTCGTTGTTGGTATTTTTCGTGGCAGATCTAAACCCAAACCAATAGAATTGTTACTGGAAGACTTGTACAAGGCCGGGTAGTTTTTAAAAATTTTACTGCACCAAAACTCACAAACCCCGATTTTATCGCTCAACATGATGAGGATCATCATGTCGGAATATCTGCTTTGCTCAAATTAAGAATAGGAATGGTAACGGCCTTTCATGTAGACTATATATGCATGCTTGTTGTTTAGGAGTAATGAGGAAGTTGGTGAATTTTTGGTCCTCTGCAGGCAAGATTGTGTAATAGCCCTATGAAATTTAATTTAAAAAAAAACCAAGAACCCTTGTTTCATGTTGTTATTTCGATTTTGCTTTCGAAAAAATTGCATGACGTCATTTTGAAGTCAGCAAATGACGTCATTTTGGATGTGACAAACTGTCGTCAATTTTAGGTCACTCGTACGTCAATTTGACCGTCAGAATGACGTGAATGATGACAAAAATGTACGTCTAAATGTCGTGAAATAGACGACACTGTGTTACCTGGGTTAGGTTTGAATCACCCATGTAATAAAACTAAAAATAAAGCCGGGCTTGATTTTTACTATGGATTTATGAAGAGGGACAGAAATTTATCTCTAAGAACACCCGAGGTGAGAAGCATAAATTGAGTTGTAAATTTTAATAAGACAACCGCTGACACATATTTTAACAATTTAAATATATGCTCTATGAAAAACATGGGATCTCTCCAGCAGATATCTACAACGTAGATGAAAGTGGTCTTCCTACACTGCATAGACCAGCAAGAATAATATCACAAGAAGGAGAAGATATCCCAGAAAACTAATGATCGATAGACTGTTAAAAAATGCTCCTCCTGGAACCATAGGTGCTGCAATCGAAATGATTGGAGCAACTCAGACACTTTGTTAAATGGTTGGCTCATTTTATAAGTCACGCAAAGCCAACCAAAGAACGACGAGTTTGATTAATACTGATTAATAACCATGAAAGCCATCTATCTCTGGCATCGTATGAGATGGTCAACCGAACCCAATCTTTAGACCTCAACCCTTAAAAAATAATTTTAATTATTAATGCTCGTATTGAATGAAAACAAATGCTGGTAAAAGAATATCTATCTATGAAATAGCAGAACTATTTGGCGAAATCTACCATTTCAATCTACTGTATTTCCTGAAGAAGATTTTGTTGCTTCAAAAACCGCTGACTGAATTAATCTGCGATCGGGAACACAATCTGAGGTTCAGGAAATGCCAACTTGTTTCAAAAGTATTGATAATATTATAAGTATTAACAACACAACACCAAAGAAACAACAGATCCCAGTCATCGATCATTAAGCTAAAAGATATCTTACCTATGCCAACACAAAGCAAAAACGTCATTTTAAAGAGAAACGTCAAGAGGAAATAACATCTACATCGATGAAAGAAATCCTTGAAGAAAAGCAAAGAAAACTGACTTCGAATCGAAGTCTTTTCTGAAAAAAATCAAGGAAAGGCGATAACAAGAAATTTTCTTCTTCCAGGGGAGCGAGGAGTCAATTTTACCATCCACTGACGATGATTCAGAACCATTCATCACAGAAGAGCCAAGAAAACATGACCATTTTTTGGTGCAATTTGAAATTTCTAAATTAAAAGAAACGGTTTATTACGTAGGCAAGGTGTTAACTGAAACTGATGAAAGTCAGAGTATGAAATAATGTTTTTTCGGAAGACTTCAAAGGTGGCAAATCCATTTGTGTCTCCAAATGTAATTGATATGTCGATGGTTCCCTTGGATCGGATTAAAATGATACTTGCGACTACTAAACTTCATGGAACAAGTACAGTACATTTACAGCCCTTTCAATAAAACATCCACTCCCTATTGCCCCACCTTCCCCTACAGTATTTTCAAATTCAGCATTAAAACAATTCATTTGAAAACATCATCTTGACAGTTTCATCTCGACATTTCAATACAATTTTAATGTCCTGTTGCTGTTCCTCCTCCTCTTCCTCTTCCCCATATGAGAAATAATAATAACGAATTCCTAAAAGAAAACATATTCCCCAAAAGATACGCTGTCAAACAGAAACATCTCCGATCCAGGCAAAATTTAATAATTCACCACCCATGTATAATATATATTTTGCGCAACCTAGAAAAGACCTAATCAAACATTAAAAAGCATCGATATTACTAACCTGCGAACCACCCCCTAAAACGATGGTCATTCAACCCCTATCCATTCTATACACCTTCCGCACGACAATGTAGTCTAACCCCGAAACGAAATGTAAATTTTTTACTCGGCTTTCAGCCCTCCCTCTCCCCCTCATCCCCGTCCACCCCCCCCCCATCCACCCCTTATTCAGCAAACGCAGATCGAAAGGCGACCTGGGAAAATAGAAAGGGGTCGGTGCGTTTGAAGTTTGAATGGTGTATCAGTACGACCGACTCGTTTATTTCAACTCAACAGGGGATGAGTAATTCAGTTGTTAATTCAATTTTTTTTTCGAGGGCTCGATATAGGTGTAGTATGCGAAATGGGTTGTTTAATGATACAATAGGAATTGTACATAGATTTAATGCTGTTTACAATCGTCGAAATATAGTGTAACTAAAATGTTTTTTTTTTTTTTTTGAAGGATGGAAAGGTGGATTGCCATCATTTAAAATTTAAAAAAATTATTCTCGGATACGTCTCCTTTTTAGTGTGGCTGCAGGGTGAAAAAAACTTATTCGGAGGCTTTTCCTCTGTAGTAGAAAATTTGTCTTCCTTTGGCAATTTGCTGGTAATGAGTTGAACTCGGAATACTGTGATGGAATACATCCTGTGAGGTGAAGGCATACAACCTCGTAAGGGATGCAAGGTATCCCCTAGATGGTAATTCCGTTTGGGAAAATCCCATTTGAGTCAGTTTTAAGAGAACAGAATAATATATTAGAACGAAGTTTTCTTTTTTGCTATGTTGAAATGGTCTTGGTGCTCTGCTACTGCCAAAAATTATTTATAACATTTATAATAATCATTAAAATTTTCCCTTTAGAGTGCTTTTGGATTGCCAACATTATTCAAGAAAAAAATTTATTAATGATGTCTTTATTGCAATTCTAGAGTCGTATGCGACTGTTGGTAGACTGATATGGCCTTTAGATTGCCTTAAGAACTGAAAATCAACATCACGCATATGCTCAGGAAATACGAAAACGCATGATGCCGATTCATTCATAAATAATCATAAATAATTATGTATAAATGAGTCATCCTATCATGAATGAATCATCCTCGATAGTTCACTCCTCTTAGTCATCTCAACACAAGCACGCTTTCATCCTCGCTGCTCAGTATTTCATTTGTGTGTTGTTCCCTATCGTGTCAACAGCTGAAAGACATTTACATAGCAAGAACTGCAATGGGTTACTTTGGACAAACAACAAAGCATAAGAGAGAGCAGCCAGGTTACTACTTCTGGATAACCATTACTAATATGATAGAGAAACGAGATTTAAAACAACCACGCTTAGATTACTACAAAAAATGCGCA
This sequence comes from Holotrichia oblita, assembly GCA_023690525.1. Classification (NCBI taxonomy): domain Eukaryota; kingdom Metazoa; phylum Arthropoda; class Insecta; order Coleoptera; family Scarabaeidae; genus Holotrichia; species Holotrichia oblita. The sequence goes on from CM043021.1 coordinate 5,077,907, forward strand.
GCAATTTAGGTTAAATGAATTTGCAGCACTTTCGAGAGGGATGTCTATTCAGAAGAAGAGCAGGTTGCTGCCCTTGGATCCATTCTTGGATGAGAACAACATTATTCGAGTGGGAGGAAGAGTCTACTCGCAATCGTTCTCGCAAAAATACCAAATAATATTACCAAAAAATCATTCCTACACCGTACTAGTTATCAGAGATGTACACGCTATGTGGGGAATCTGTCAAGCAGAAGAAGAGACCTCGCAGCACATCTTGTGCCAATGCAACAATTCATTATTTAAATTTAGAAGACAAGCCCAACCATATATGGAATTTGGATGAAACAAGTTTTTGTTCAGATCCATGTCAACACTACCGTACTAATGGCTTGTAGTGCTGCTGGCAACAAGGCACCCCCTCTTATAATTTTCAAGGGCGAAAACATCTGAGATGAGTGGGTAGCTCCAGAAGGTGCTACTCCATATTCAAGCCATCTGCTGCAGCCTTTCGATCTAGCTGTCTTCAGATCGCTAAAGAGTTTCTTGCGATGCAAAACTCGTTAAATGGCAGCGCATGAATGTTGGCAAGAAAATTCCGAAAACAATTTTCTACACTTTTAGGAGAAGTTTGGGCAGAAGCTAAACCTGAAATTTTACATTTAAATGGATTTAGAAAGGCAGGAATTTACCCATACAACAATAATGTTGTATCCACGGATAAATTTGATCTTAGTGCTAATAAAAGATGGGCAGAATTACAACGAAATGACGCCCCAGCCGAAAAGGCAATGGCAGAAAATGACGTGCAAGTAATAGATAATGAATTACCATCAACGAGCTAGAAGGCAGAAGAAGCAAACTTGACAGAAGTAATAGAGAATGTATCATTCCAACAAATATTATTGTCAACAATTAAAAATATTGCTGCTCAAAATAGTAATCAAAGAATCCTAAAAAAGGGTTGCTGGAGGTGCAGAAGTCATTACTGGAGATGAAGTCTTGTTAAGACTAAAAGAAAAAAAAACTGCAATGTTGAAGCCATAAACCAGAAATAGACTTGGGTACGTGTGAAGAGGTGCAAGAATCCGAAGATGAACAAAATATATATGCAACATTATCTAGCGATGATAGTGACGATGACCGTTTTTTCGAAAGTGTTATTGAAGAAGAGGAGGATGCAACGATAGAACAGTTGATGATTGGGTATTGGTACAATTTCTAGGCAAAATAATTAGAAAACATTTTCTTGGTCAAATCACCAGTCTGGATGAAGAAAATATAACAGTCAAGTTTGCCAGAAAAGTAAGTTTTAGTAAAAAGCAGGCGGTTTTTACTCTACTAGACGTCGTGTCTCTATTGCCAAGACCCACCATAGGAAGACGTGGAGAAATATCCTTTCAATGGTAGGTTTCCAAGTGCCTTCAAAAACGCAGTTCTACACAAAAAGGGGGAGCAGAGTAAATGAGAAAATTATAGACCCATCAGTCAATTAAGCGCTGAAACTATAGTTTTTTCTTTCTTTGTTAAATATAATCTTTTCAATAAATGCCAACATGGTTTTACTATTGGAAAAAGTACCAGCACAGCATTATTTGAATATGTAAATCGGATAATATCCAATTTAGAAAATGACAATTCAGTATGCGGCGTGTTCATTAATTTGACTAAGGCCAGTATTAGACTGTAAAAGTTCTTTGACAAAGATCTTTTGTAAAATATGTCACCAAATATCTTTTTGTATTATTTATTTTTCAAAACTTTGCGGACTGTATTACACAACGTAAAAGATTTATGACAAAAAGGTATTGCAGTGTGTAAAAAAAGTTAGGTTAGTTGAAGAAAATGGACGAGCAACAGTTAGTTGCTTGTGCGGCGTCAATTACAGCCATTCTTACTGTTTGCTTTCGGGTCGGCGTTCACCCTATAGCGTCGACCCTTAAAACTCTGCGGCTGCACTACCCAATCCCTGGTTTCATAGTTCCAGGGTAACGGGCGTGGTGGGAGTAGACTTCGTATATAGGAGAGGATGCTTGGGCGTAAGCATGGGCATATGCTCCGGTGACCGGCCGCTAACCGTCGGAATATACGGTGGGTAAGTGAGGCACCCTACGGCGCTTACCTAGAGAACTCTGCAGCTGCACTACCCCATCCTTGGTGGCCACACTCAGGGAAACGGGCGTGGCGGGAGAATTTGGCGAAGATAGTAGGGGAGGACAAAAGTCGGTTCGCCGAGGAGTAGTCCGCCCGCTGGTTGTCCGGTTGGGGAAACCTTCGGTTTCATCCTAAAACGACTCGGTGATTCTGGGACCTACGGTTTCACTGTAGCTGCCGCGGAAACTTGATCGCCGGAGGGGCGAAAGAGTTGGCGCGGTTGGCATTTTGGGGTAGGGCTTTTGCCCGGCCGTCCCCGTAGTTCAGGCTTAATTCACGGGCGGGCTGGTTGTACCTCACGGCCAGATTCCGTTTCCCACGCTTGGCCGATAGTAGCCATCCGCAAGGAGGCCTAGGCCCCGTGGGTTTAGATGTGAGGTAGGAGTTCGCTAAAGCGTCTCCAACGGTGACCCGTCCAACGTTGACAAGAAAACTTGTCTAACATGGGTAGCAGGGGGAGAGGAGCCCACCGGTTCGCCGGGCCTCTCCATGAGGTGTCGGTCTCGTGCGGGCAACTGGTTTCGTGCCTCTTTGTCCTGAGGAGTGTGTGCACCTTCCCTGACGCCGCATACCTAACGGTCGGTCGGCAGCTGGGTGCCCCTTTGGGGTCCAGCAACCACTTTACGTGTGTGCTTAACAAAAATGAAAAAAAGAAGAGAAAAACTCGTCGTATTTGGGTAAGACCATGGGTTGCAAGGCGAGAATTGAGAGGAATTCACCAGAATCTGCTTCAAGAACTTCAGTCGGAGGATATCAAGGCTTACAAAAATTATTTACGAATGGATGAAGATACTTTTAAATTTATTGTTTCGAAAATATCTCCACTTATTTGCAGACAAAACACACATTTAAGAAACCCCATTAGTGTTGAAGAACGTTTTATGGTTACTCTTCGATTTTTAGCAACAGGAGAGAGCTGTCAGGGATAATACCAGAAACATGTGAAGCTGTTTACAGGGCATTGAAGGAGAATATCTGAAGGTAAACATTCATGCACAAAAGATTTTGTTTATTTCTGAATATTATCGTTATAATCAGAGCTTGTTATATTTGCAAGAAGTAACGCATTATTTACTAAATCGGTTACATTGTTGTCATATGGCTGGTAACTTGTGCTGTTGGTGCTGCTATTTGACAGCGGTCCTGATTGTGGAGTTTTAAGCCATTCATCATCATTCTTGATGAACCTTGCAATGATGCAGGACTAGGTGGCATAGTCAGTTGGTCAATTAAGTCCCAAGTTTCCATTAATACATTTTGCAGCTCAGTAACGATAAACTGACCAAACGTATCAAGCGAATCAAGTTCTTGAACTGCCGGCTTATCTTTAACAATTTTGGACAATTCTGTCATAGCATTTGAAGCCTTAACAATTAATGCATCGTACGTATCAGATGATTTTTTCTTCTTATTTTTGGGCCCTGAAACCGTTGTGTCACCTTGTGCCGTCGGGGTCGCTGTCATCAGTGACTTCTCTTGTAAGGAGTTATTATTAACAGTGTCTGCTGGCTGAAACAAATGAAAATTAATATTTCAGATTGTATCCAAATATACTTTTTGTAGGTTCCTTCAACAATAAAAGAGTGGGAAGACATTGCAAGAGAATTTGAAGATAAATGTTTGAGTGTTTTTAACACCATTGGAGCCATGGATGGCAAGCATATCCGCATAACGTGTCCAGAAATGGGAGGATCCCATTTTTAATTACAAGTGTTACCACAGCATTGTCTTCTTTGCGCTAGCAGGTCCCGATTACAAATTTTTGTACGTGGATGTTGGAACCAATGGTCGTATTGGTGATAGTGGGGTGTATGTCAAAAGCAGACTGGGGAGGTGTCTCAAGATAGAACACAACTAAATATATCCACTGAAAAATTATAACAAATATTGTTGCAAAAAATTGGTACTTGCCGACGACGCTTTCCCACTAAGTTACAATATCATGAAACCATATCCACTGAAAAATATAACAAAAGAAGAGAAAATTTTTACCTAGTCAGGTTAAGTCGAGGACGAAGAATGGTTGAAAGTAGTAGTCCCCGAAAAAGTAACATTGATAACACTTGCTGCTTGCACACTTCACAACTTGTTAATAGAAAGAAGAAAACACCAGTATACAGGTCACGAAATAATTTCTAGAACTAAAAGTGGCCATCAGTTTCTTGATATCCATACTGAAGATGAACTTCCCGAAATGGATCCTCTGTTTAGACAACTTGAGATTGGTGGAAACCGTCATGGACGCGAAATAAGAGACCTATTTAAGGATTTTTATAGTGGCCCTGGAGCAGTGCCATGGCAAGATAAATATGCCTAAACTTACCTCATCTTCACTTTTTCCAGCACCATCTAATACATGCATGTCACCTGCAGTTTCAGTTGGCGGTGGACGTGGGGGAGGATCCAAATTGGATTGAGATTCATCTGCATCCGTCGCTTTATCTAAAAATTTTAACAGAGGGGCAGTCGGCGTATAAATCTCATCTCCCTCAGCACCACTTTTTATGCTTCTTACCACCTATGAACACAAAAAGTATTGTAATAGCTGATACATAATAAATAACTATATAGTTAATTTACCTTCAATTTTTCCGCCAAGTACTGGCTTCTTAAACCATTCAACTTCTTTTTAACGTCATTAACTGTACATTATTCACTAATTGTTTTTATCGACTCCGCTATTCTCTGGTATGCTCAATCTTTTATTTCTATTTTTATAGTCAGAATGAACACTGTTATATAAAAATTCGTTTGCTTCATATTCACTTATTAACAATTTAGTGGTTCCACGAACTTATTTTCCGCAAAAGAATTCATCAAATTTCTTTTATAAAAGATCTTTGTCAAAGAACTTTTACAGTCTAATACCGGCCTAAGGCTTTCGTAGACCATCATCTCCTGCTTGACAAACTAGAACGTTGTGGCATAAGGGGAATGACCCATGAGTGGTTCCTATCGTACCTCCTCGATAGGCGTCAATTTTGTAAAAACAACTAGGTAATAGTACCTACTAATGGGGCAGCTTACTCAGGCAGTGCAACAGTAAATATCGGTGTTCCACAAGGAAGTATTTTAGGCCCTCTATTATTCCTAATTTTCATAAACGATATATTTGTTAATACGTTTAACAACGATAATTTCGAAAACAAAATTACATAATCAGTATATTTGATCATTAACAACTATTAACGAAACATCAACCGTTGAATAAACCCTTATTTACTAGTTGTCACGTGCGACGGCATCGAATCCCGATCAAATATAATTTCCACGTAATTCAGTGACGATAATCGATGAGTTGTTTGCTTATAGCTGCGAGGCTCCATCATGTGCCTATTGATTAACGTTTGGCGATTTTGTATCACACTTCGACGACAACGAGCAGCGGCAAGCACATCACAAGTACGATGTCCTTTTACAGTTCCCCGGGTCTGCCTGCTTGAATTGTATAGTATATAATGTAGGTATAATATATAAGTGTATGTATGTATATAAATCCTGTGCATCATATAAAACATTCATGTACAAATCGATGGAGGCGAGCTATTGAGGCGAGCGGCCCCCGTTGAAGTGGCGATTTGTCATGAACGGCTCTAATGTGTTTAAAGGTTTCATTATGCGAATGTCATAAACCGATAGTACGTATTCTATTCGAGATACTTTTATATTATATGATGATAAATGATTCAAATGAATATTAATGATTTTACCGGATTTAATCTAATTTTGATGGACAATTGTGACAACAACGAAACATAAGAATCTTCGCTCAAACTACGATAATATTTCCGAGCAAAAATGTCAACGTTAATTTCAACCTGCACATAAATTAAAATAAATCCACCACTATCTAGGTTGAAAAAAATTAAACCAGATATTCAATCATAATGTTATGAATTTACAGCATTGCAGAGATTAATTTAAAACCTTAGTAATCCATATTGCATAACGAAGTAAACAAGCAATTTTAACGTTCTCCTAAATTTTTTTATGGCTGATATTCAAATAGCTCTGATAACCTTGCTAATAATTCTACAATAACGCACTTGGACACAGATATCGTGCTATTAAATAATCAGACAACAGAAGGGTACGTGCGGAGTCAGAGGTTTAGCATCAAACTCTAATTTGAAATAAAATACCATAAAATAATTTGAGATAAAATCAACGATATCGGCCTTTCACCACATCACAAGCAAAGTGGAGGAGTCACTAATGGCAAAAGAAATAGCCCTTTGCGCTTTTCTTTGATGTAGAGAGGGTGCTTTTGATCACACCTCCTTCGAGAGCATAGAAAGGGCGGCTTCTGCCATCGACGATTGAGTGGATTAAAGCCATGCTACAAAGTCGACGAATAAGCGCTACGCTAAGATCAGAAACCGCTACAGTCAGTGCCAGTAGAGGATGCCCCCAAGAAGTGGGTCCTATCACCGCTGCTCTTGTGTCTTGTTATTGATGATCTAAGGGATCTGAGGGATAAGTTGGTGTAAAAATCATAGTCTACGTATAAACCAAAAGTTTACTATCGTCCCTTTCACAAGGAGAAGAAAAGTCTATCTTAAATCTGCCTCTATAGAGGGAAAAAATATTAGCTTCAGGAATGAAACGCTATATCAATTACTTACGGAAAAAGGCCATAAAGGCATCGCTAATTTACCGAAGGTTGCTCGGTAAATCCTGGGTTCTCAAGCCTCAAATGATCCTATGGTCACATACGGCAATTATATGACCCATGATCACCTATGCTGCTTTAGTATGATGGATAAAAACAACACAGAAGACTGTACAACAACAGCTTCAACAAATCCAAAGACTTACTTGTCTAAATGTCACAGGCTATATCAAGTGTCCTATCCCTGAACAGACGGACTTAAGGGATTAAAACCTGGGGACATTAGAGGACACCTTAAAATCGTTGAAGATTCACAGATTTACATTGCAAAGGACAAGATCCCTATGCAATACAACTTCGATCAACCCTAGAAAATGATAATCGAAAGCTGTAGTAAGTGGGCTTCGGTGAGCCTCAACTCAAAAGAGGAACCCCTGGCATGGTACACGGGCGGCTCTAGAATAGAAGGAGTGGGAAAGGGCATTGGGGTCAGTGGGCCTAACCACTATCTCAAAAGTGCCTATAGGACTCCACTCCGACATATTTCAAGCGGAGATTTTTGCTATTAACAGCGGCGTTGTAGGCTGTGAGTGCCTACAGATACGAGTCGAGCCTGCTGCATGAATGTACACTCACTGACAGAAGTAATGTCTCCCCTAAGTAGCGCTGTGTATCAAAACTGTATTCCAGGGTGAGCGAGTTTTGTAAATCAATTTCGGACTTAGTTTTTTCAAATGGAACACCCGTATTATTTTCGTATGTTAAAGAGAACTTCATCAGCTTTCTAAAAATACTATACACGTTATCTATTTGACTGGCGGTTTTTAAGCAAATTTACCCCAAATGCAATATTTTGAGATTTATTACATTTAAAAATTTAAAGACATCATGCAATGACGCATGTAATTAATAATAAGCAAAACATAAAAAAATATTTAGTATGCAACAAATATGTATAAGAAATTACCGATTTAATGACAAGGAAAAATATTGGTAATCCAAAATTGTTAAGTATTACTACAATAGATGATCAAATAATGCTCCATGTAAACGAAGACACATTTAGAGCCGTTCGGTAAATTGTAATTTAACTTTTTGTGACGTACGTGCCACAATATTGTCAAAACTGTGCTTTTTTGAACAAATATTTCGTAAATGCAATTTTCTGGGATTTGCTACGAATAGTTAAATTCAACCAGTTAGAATATTTTAAAAAAGATGCTGTAAAATCCCCAAATCCCGAAAAAGGTTTTTCGAAATTCCTGACGGCTTAATTATAACCGTCCACACCATCTTGGGTGTACCACCCATACTCTAATGTCCCCATACTAATTATTTTTCTTAAAATTTATATTAATATTTATATTGAAGAATTAATAGAAATTCCATATATCTCTTCAATAAATAGTAGGAATACCTTACAAATAATTACTAGTTCTAAGCGCTAACGGAAATCGTCAGTTTACTTTCTCGTAAATACATTTAATTGTATATTTATTCCGAATTTAATGTGTGTTTTATAAATTATAAATTTGTAGCATACTTTGATCTATATATTGTTGGTTTTCTATCTTAGTTCTCTGAAATACCTACATTTCTATTTTATGTCTGGTTTAAAAATTAATGTTTAAATTTCACCAAGTTAATTTATCTTGTTAACAAAATATTATACCACGTGAAAAATAAAATAATTTCTACTGCGTGTGTTTTTCTTATTTTACAAAACAAAACAAATTAAACTATTATTGACTTTGCTTGAAGCTTGGGTTATAGGTTTTTAATAACTATACTACTTTTAGCATTTATATTATACCGGGTGTTTCTGGGAGGTGGCTCGCCCCTATAATTTCTCTAATATTTTTGATATAGACAAACGAAATTCGGGAATTATGTACGAGGCTTTAATTTACATTTCTTGACATGGTCGATACATTCTTATCTCTTCCGCTGTTACCGGAAATGACTTTGATTTTCGATTTTGAAATGGGACTACCTGAATATTTTTCGATATTTTGATTCGGGATAACATTTTGAGTACAACTGCAGCAAAAGATATTTCTCTATCTCAAATATTTTAGAAATTATAGGGGCGAGCGACCTCCAGAAACACCCGGTATATTATTTTATGAACGAAATCCATATGTATTTTAAATACACATCAATTGATTAGTTGCATCTAATATTTCTATTTGGTCTTTCGAATTATCATTACGCTACGTCGAAAATAATTATCCTTAAATAAAATCGACATTTCACAATTTTAACGGCCGGAAACTTAAGCGTAAAGTAGGTTTAAATTTGAAAGATATAATGGGAAATCGGGCAAATTAAACTTATTTTAGCCTTAAATACCCTATTAAAATTATTATAATATCGACCGGAATAGAAGTAACAAGTTTTTACATTGCTAATACATACAAGGAAAAATAAAGCAGTATTTATTACGTTATATGTATACGCCAGCTAGTAATATATAACAGCAAATACTGGATTTCGGCTTATGTGAATACATAATGCAATAAGTGAAGGTAGTATGCAACGACGAACATATCCGATTATGAAATGGAATACAGTTTTGATACACAGCGCTACTTAGGTAGAGACATTACTTCTGTCAGTGAGTGTACATTCATGCAGCAGACTCGACTCGTATGTGTAGGCACTCACAGCCTACAACGCCGCTGTTAATAGCAAAAATCTCCGCTTGAAATATGTCGGAGTGGAGTCCTATAGGCACTTTTGAGATAGTGGTTAGGCCCACTGACCCCAATGCCCTTTCCCACTCCTTCTATTCTAGAGCCGCCCGTGTACCATGCCAGGGGTTCCTCTTTTGAGTTGAGGCTCACCGGAAGCCCACTTACTACAGCTTTCGATTATCATTTTCTAGGGTTGATCGAAGTTGTATTGCATAGGGATCTTGTCCTTTGCAATGTAAATCTGTGAATCTTCAACGATTTTAAGGTGTCCTCTAATGTCCCCAGGTTTTAATCCCTTAAGTCCGTCTGTTCAGGGATAGGACACTTGATATAGCCTGTGACATTTAGACAAGTAAGTCTTTGGATTTGTTGAAGCTGTTGTTGTACAGTCTTCTGTGTTGTTTTTATCCATCATACTAAAGCAGCATAGGTGATCATGGGTCATATAATTGCCGTATGTGACCATAGGATCATTTGAGGCTTGAGAACCCAGGATTTACCGAGCAACCTTCGGTAAATTAGCGATGCCTTTATGGCCTTTTTCTGTAAGTAATTGATATAGCGTTTCATTCCTGAAGCTAATATTTTTCCCTCTATAGAGGCAGATTTAAGATAGATTTTTCTTCTCCTTGTGAAAGGGACGATAGTAAACTTTTGGTTTATATGCAGACTATGATTTTTACACCAACTTATCCCTCAGATCCCTTAGATCATCAATAACAAGACACAAGAGCAGCGGTGATAAGACCTACTCCTTGGGGACATCCTCTACTGGCACTGACTGTAGCGGTTTCTGATCCTAGCGTAGCGCTTATTCGTCGACTTTCTAGCATGGCTTTAATCCATTCAATCGTCGATGGGTGAAACCCCTATTGGCAGAAGCCGCCCTTTCTATGCTCTCGAAGGAGGTGTGATCAAAAGCACCCTGTACATCAAAGAAAAGCGCAAAGGGCTATTTCTTTTGCCATTAGTGACTCCTCCACTTTGCTTGTGATGTGGTGAAGGGCCGATATCGTTGATTTTACCTTCTGGTATTTTATTTCAAATTAGAGTTTTATGCTAAACCTCTGACTCCGCACGTACCCTTCTGTTGTCTGATTACAGTTTTTACATTGCTAATATAACGAAAAATAAAGCAGTATTTATTCTGTTATAATAATGCAATAGGCGAAGGTAGTATGCAACGACGAACATATCCGATTATGAAATGGAATACAGTTTTGATACACAGCGCTACTTAGGTGGAGACATTACTTCTGTCAGTGACTGTACATATGTATATGCAATTTAAGACAATTGGGACGCAATAACCACGTAACTCTGCAGTGGGTCCCAAGCCATCAAAGGACCGAAGGGAACAAAAAGGCAGATAAGTTTGCCAAAGAAGCAGCGAAAATGCCTTTCATTGGACCTTATCCCTGTTGTGGACTACAAAAGAGACACCTAAAACAAGCATTTAACAAATGGGAGACGAAGGCACTGTTATTAGGATCGCTGAAGATAGCACAATCGTTGCTATCTTTCAGCACCTTTGAGACCTTGGACTGCTGGCAAAGTTTCTGACAGGTCATGTGGCCCTGAAGTACCACCTAGATAAACTCGGAGAAGCTGAAGATCAAATCTGCCATTCAGGTCAAGAAGATCTACAGACGGCAGAACACATTTTGTGTAAATGTGTTGCTGCCAGTCATACCCGACAATAACACTTCCATCCACATCCAGGACGGAAATCTCAGACCAATTTTAAGGTTTATCAAAAGCCTCCAACTAGTCTAACAACCAGAAGGGCAATATTACAATACAATCTAATATCTAAACTAATATAAATATTACATAATATACATACAACTTCTTTATATTATTACATTTTTAGATTCTACCATAGATTGAAATAAATTTATCAGATTTTACAGATTTTGAATATTAGAGACCTTCCATTTTATCCGATATCCACCATTCTAACAAGTTATCTCAACGAGACTTCACATCCATCCAGATCGTAATTTTCAAAGACATTTCCAATTCAGCGATAAACGATAACTCAATTCCGTATGTGACAGAATAAGCGACACGTCCATCTACAATGTTTACATAGTTTACGGGCGGTGAATCGGAGCTTTCTTATCCGTAGAATTAGGAATTGTACAACGTGCAAAAATACATCTTTGCGCGGCAATTCCTTCGTCTTTAATTAAATCCGAGCAATCTCCTACATACCATATTCACAAATTTAATTTCGTCAAGAACTACAGGGAATAAATTATGAACCGTACGATTTTCTGGTAGTATCTATGTATGTTTGTAACGCGGTGTTGAATATACGAGTAAATGGGTTTGATGCAGCTAGAATTTAGCGTTAAGAAAGGAGGAAACTCGCGAACTCACGGATGTAATTTAATAATTGCTACACCTGTTTTACATTTTCGTTTAAACGCGTTAAAGTAATCAAATTGAATTTCGAATTAGAATTTTTTGAAGTTCGATCATGCGCCGTTTAATTCGGGAAATAATTATTAAATATCGCGTGCTTGATGGAGGGAGAGGGGGGGGAAGAAAGTATAAGGTTGACGTTAAGTATATTGTAACTGGTAGGCACCTATTAGTTTCAGAAGTTGTGCGTGAGGATAGCTATTAAGGAAATTTGAATCTGCTTTTATGTCCCTAGAGAGCTATACTCCACAATTTAATTAGGAAAACGTGTACAGGAAATTTATTTAACATCACCGAGGAAGATATTCAAACCGTACACATAGATTACACGGAAAGTTTCGGAAATAACGTTTGAATTTTATAAACAAATAGCGTGAATTGTCTAATTTAATCACTAAAATCTTACATCACCTCAATCCCCTCAGATAAAAGGGGATGAACGTTGTACAACTTCAATTTATAGTCTAGAATAGCCCCGTTAGTCGTCTAACTATCCGGTTAAACTAATCGGGTTCTTCTTCTAAGGCTGCCTATGTTGGACTCTCGCAAATAAGGATAATAAAACCGCTTCCGCTCGATTTAGCATTGTAAAGTTATAGGTTTTACGGCTAATACTTCGTACCCTAATACCATCAGTTCGGATTTTTTCCGATTCAAATTCTCTAGCTTAATGCTCTTAATGCGTTAAAGTTTTCAATATAAACTTGATGTCGACTAGCTTTCGATAACGAAGCGTCAACGTGTTGTGTAAATGCATTCTGTCGCTAACTAATGTAGCATGTTAGAAGGGATTTCGCCGCAGGCGAACGTCCTCTGCGTGTCACTTCCGGTAGATGCACAGTTTTGCAAGTTAATGGAATAAATTACAACGCCAAATGTTTACTGTTAGTTTCTTGTTTGTTACAGGAAGTACACATTAATTTTGTATTATAATATTGTAGTCATAGAAATATTTACTTTTATACTAACAACAACAAGAACAACATCTTACAATCTTAGAATTCCTTTACAACGACAACTCGCAAATAAATTTCTTTATTTTTTTCATGCTAAAGTAATCTGAAAGATCAAGTATGTATTTCGTGAATTTCGATCTACTGCTCTCAACGGCCTTCAATTCTGGCCTAACGTGCATAATAGCTGGTGACTTTAATGTGGATTTTTTAGTGGACGAACATAAATGTAAAGATATTAGAAACATCCTGCAATCGTACGGTGCAAAAGTTTTAGTTTAGGAACCTACAAGAATGTCCAAAACTACACAAACGTGTCTGGATAACATCATCATTTTAGACGGGAACAAAAGAAACTTTGATGTCGTGGACGTGGCCACTTTCCCTACGGGATTTTTAGATCATAAAGCTATTACCATAAAAATTCAAATTTGTGGACAGTCAGTCGGACAGGTGCCGCTTTAAAAAATCACGTGTGTTTTCTGCATCCGCCGTGCAAGAATTTGAATCAGCCATTGCCAATGAATCTTGGGTGGATGTTTACTGTACGTGCTATGATACCAACGAAAAGTTCCTAATATTTCTGAACATTTTCTTAAGATACTTTAACGCTTATTTTCCGGTTAAAACTGTTCCTGTGGCTAGCCGGTTCTCCTATCTTCCGCATGAGTTAGTGTGTTTGAAAAATACAGTGTCAACACTACAAGTTATATCTCTCTATAATAATGAATACAAGGATACTTTCACTTTCTATAAAAAAAGATTTGATGATGCTATAAATCTCTATAAACGTAACAAATTTAAACAAAGATTACTAAACTCATCAAATTTTAGTAGAGGTATGTGGCAAATCATAAATTCAAATATTGGCAGATCTAAGAGCTCTGAACCTCCTGTGTCGGGGGACGTGGCAGTGTTGGCTAATCAGTTTAATGAACTCTTTACCGCTAGTGATGATTTGAACTTCACTAGTGATGTGAATATTAACATAACTCAAAATTCGCATACCTTTTATTTTTTCCCCACGGATACTGAGGAGCTACTTTCATTAATTAACTCAGTGAGGCCCCGCCACTCCTCCGGCATAGATGGAATTTCTACATTCTTTTTGAAAAAATGCACAGGTAGTTATATAGAACCTCTCTGTCATATTATAAACCACTGGTCTGAGACAGGATGTTTCCCGGAATGCCTTAAGCATGCAATTGTCTCCCCTACACAAGAAAGGTGACCCTAATGATCTTCATAATTACAGGCCCATAAGTCTTTTGACAGGCTTTTCTAAATTCTTTGAGAAAGTCGCTTATAAACGTTTCTACAATTTCTTAATTAAATTCAACATTATAAGTAAATTTCCGCCTTGTTTGACTTTACTAATGCAGTTTTATCCGGCTTAGAAAATAATAATATCCCATGTGGCATTCTGCTCGATCTGTCAAAGGCTTTCGACAGCGTGGATCACCAGCGAATGATTCGGAAGCTGGAGTGCTATGGAGTGAGAGGTAGTGCCCTTGCCTGGTTTACGTCCTACCTTTCGAATAGAATACAGTCTGTCCGTTTGCGAGCTGGTGATGGTGTTGTACAGTCCGGTGGGGTTCGGTTGGAGAGGGGGGTCCCGCAGGGTAGCATTCTAGGGCCGCTGCTTTTCATCCTATATTTCAATGATGTCTATGCTGTCGGATGCCTGGACAGTGACAACCACTACCTTACTATTAATTACGCCGATGACACCTCCTTTCTTGTGTTGGGCGAGACTTTGGACGCTGTTACTGAGAACTGTGGTGATTTGTTAGCTCTACTCGGCGAATGGCTTAAGAACAATCATTTAACTATTAACCACGAAAAAACACAGATCATACGTTTTAAGACTAAAACTCATCCATCTACTATCCATCACATATTGTCATAAATAACCATACCTATTGCGTGCGGGCTGTGGCTCGTCTGCTTGGTCTCGCTGTTGATGAGTACTTGAAATGGAACTTACATATTGACAACGTATGTAACAAACTAAGTAAATGTATTTTCGCTATGCGTCGAATGAGGACGAGTCAGTGCTGCGTGTTATTTATTATAGCTATTGCTACTCTACTATGAGGTATGGCATCATTATTTGGGGTGTCGGTAATGGTTTACCAAGAATTTGTGTAATGCAGAAAAAGATATTAAGAGCTATGTTGCGTCTAAAATATAACGAGTCCTGCAGAGGTCTTTTTAAGCGGTGTCGATTTTTAACAGTCTTTGCGTTATATATTTTTGAGGTTCTTACTTTTCTGTTTAAAAATAAGCATTTATTTCAGGAACATGCTTTTACTCAGGAACATTATACTCGCTATAGATCTGACTATTGCTACCTAAAACACCATCTATCCCTTACTGAAAATAATCTTTCCTATACATGTGTAAAATTGTTTAATGCACTTCCCACTGAGCTAAAAGCTCTTACCTCCTTAGGTTCATTCAGGACTAAGCTTTTTAATTTTCTTTGCGATTTGGAACCGTATAATCTGGACGATTTCATAAAGTGTTAAACCGCACTTGTCTTGCGGCTTTTCCATTTTTTTTTCTTTGTTTGGCCGACGTTTGACTTTTGTAAGTACCGCAATGTATTTTGATAATCTCAATAAAGATTATTAGAAATGGATGATGTGATTTCGACCTTTTCGGTCTCGCCAGCGTTCCTCCAAATGCAAGAGCTAATTTCATAGCAATTCGCTTCTCAACCTTAATCGTACAATACTTGCGATAATATACAAAGTGATTCTAATAAATAATTTCAGTTGTACTCGTTATAACGATTTTTTTTGCATCGTACATTTGTCTTGTGACGCTAATACGAAGCACATGCCTTATTCATAGAAATTCGATTGTTTTTATATGTTTCTATTGTGAAAATAGTGTAAAAATGTCACAATTTGTTATTAAAAGAAGAGACGGCAAGCATATATATCTACCGTGCGGCAATATATTCAAGAAAACAATATTTCTGAAGAAGATCTCACCTGTGTTCTGTACTACCACAATTTAAAACTAAATGGAGTAAAGCTTATAGAATGAAGGAACGATTTTTAAATGGAAATTACGGATGGTTAGATGATGATTTCATTGCAAATATCAAAGCGTTAGATGGATCGTCTAAGTCGAGCATACCAGGAGGTCCTCCATGATGATGCGAGTGAGATCATAAAGAGAAAACGTTCAACAACGTTGTTGCAAACGGAAGGGTTAGAGCAAATCTGTCATGCATACGAGCAGAAAGCAAGAATAGGGCAGCCAATATGATCAAGGTTTTGCTAAATACGTCAACAGAACAAAAACAAGCAGTTTATTATGTGCTAAATAAAAATGACGGTATGGAAGTTTCTTTAACTAATCAAGAATCATTGGGTTTAATAGCAGATTTAGGGTTGTCGAAATATCAATATAATAGATTATGTTATGATGGTACAACAAGAAAGTGTAAGTTGTTTCCTTCTTATTACCACATTCAATCAGCGAAAGCCGAATGCATCAACGATAACTGTAACAGCAACAAGTGCAAGTATCAACCTACAAAGTCTTCTGGTTCACACTATACCAGACGAATTTTGGAAACCAAAACAGTAGAAGATATCCTAAATTTTGAAGACAACAAGTTTATATTTCTAAATAAATGACAAAGCCAGGTTAAACAAATTCTAGCTGGCGAAACCGAAGAAATAACTGAGGTAAATTTATTAATTGCTTGTTTCGTACCGTTACGTCTAATAGGAGAAAACTCCTACGCCTTCTTCGGCACGCTTAACATCATTAGAGATTAATATTCATGGCAAACAATTTTGTGTACAGTATCAGTTATTCCTTACAATGATTGGTGGTAAAGTATGTTCTACGTTAACAGATACACCATCTGCATCCACTTGTGTAATATGTCTTGGCAAGACCAAAGAAATGAATAATTTGGCAACAGTGACTGTTCGGTCAAATAGAGAGGGCACTTGTAGATTTGGCCTTTCATCCTTACCATTCTGTCATTTGCAAAATGAGCTCCTGTAACTGCCGAACAAAAAGCAGCGAAAGAAGCAGACTAAAATATGTTCAAAAGCGATTTAGAATAGCTATGATGGAGACACGGCTCAAACCCATCTTGCACTGCTAATATCATATATAATAATAATAATAATTTTTTTTTAATGTGTGGTGGGTGCTTAGTTGCAGTGACTCCGAAGCTGTATCGCTTGTCTGGCTATGACTGTAACTCTCGCGGTGTAGTTTGTGTGTGTAAGTTGTGTTCAATTGGCTTGGTGACAGCACCATATCGCCTTTCATGATGCCGCGCTGTAAATCATCACTTAATTCACCCAACAGCGAATGGCAGCGATCCGGGATTAAACTCTCTGAAAAAATGTCACCGTCCCTCCAGAGAATTGAACCCCGGCACCTATCGTCCTCCCACAACGATAGTCAGCCGCCTAACCACTGCGGCCATCGACCCGTATATAATAATAATAATAATATAATAAATAAGGT
The DNA here is from genome assembly GCA_023690525.1 of Holotrichia oblita. Classification (NCBI taxonomy): domain Eukaryota; kingdom Metazoa; phylum Arthropoda; class Insecta; order Coleoptera; family Scarabaeidae; genus Holotrichia; species Holotrichia oblita. Next base: position 5,095,240 of record CM043021.1, read on the forward strand.
AGGGGCGGTTTGAAGCTGTTTGCAGCTTAAACAAATCGAAATGAGGACACTTGACGACGCCCTCTTCCTTCCCCGACTCGTTTAATGGGGGGGGGGGGACACCTCAGACCCCTGTGCCCGATCGATTTAGATCCCAGAAGCATCGGAGCAACGCTGAGACCGAAGTCGAACATGGTATGAGGGAAAAACCAGCGATGTCGGAAACGTTCCCACTCGGACCACCAACAACAGAGGATCTGATGCCGTGCTCAACGCCTCTAAGATTCGCCGGAGGTAGAATGGCTAAGGTTGAGCACCGATGGTATGGGTTAACAGCCCCGCCAACGGTTTTGTAACTTGTTCAAGACATAGAGCAAAGTGAAGCTGCCCACACGTGTCTTCAATCGGAAGAGGACCAAGGGATTGTGGAGCGCAGCGAACGACAAGAATCCCATACAGATTCCGTGAAGGCCAAATAATAATAATAATAGGAGTTTATTGACTATACATACAGAATCACAAGAAAAAAAAGCAACAAACAATCTATATCTATATATATATGTACACAAATAGTAGCAGCACAATTCAACTAAAATTATGCAAATTGTATAGTCAAAAAGACTAAATCGCCCCTGGGCATAGAATGCTCATTAAGCGCTCTTCCTTTAGTCTCAAACTAATATAATAATAAAAAAATTACAAAAAACTGTAGAGAGGAAACAAAAAGATGTGAGAAAAAATAGCAACAAGAAAAACTATAATTATCTAATCTCAAGTCATCAAAATAAACTACTAGGGTAATACTCAGTTATTGCAGTGCCAGCAGCTTTGTTTTTAGTTCTTGTTTAGTGGACTCATAAGACAGTAAAAACATCTAAACTTTCGAGTACTTTCACCATAATTAAAGTAAGATAGAACCAGTACGTCGCACAATAGCAGTCTCGTAGCGGAATCAAAGAAATGGCGGTTAATACATATATATAAATTTCAGGGCAATAAAGGCTTTCTGAATTAGTTGCATGACATACATAGAAAATCTATGCGAGATCTTAAGGCATATTCCTAAATTTTTGACGTTGTCAATGGATTGAATTTTCCGGTTGAGGATCTGAATATCAAGAAGAGACAACACATGTTGGTGAATTCGACGGGGTCTGAAAACAATCAACTGCGTCTTAGTTGGGTTTAATGACAGCTGCAATAGCTGTGAATATTTGCATATCCTGTCCAAATCCTCGTTGATAAAGATGGTATTGGCAATGATGAATTACTGAGGGTAAACCAGACGTATAAATGGAGAACAGTAATGGACTAAGAATTGCTCCTTGTGGTCTCGCAAAACACATTTAATGGGGTGGAAAATTTTGATCCAAGTCGGACACGCTGAGACCATCCACACAGATAATCCCGCATCACGCAGGAAAGTACAAAAGCCGATAGCAGATAAAATAGTTCATAGGACATCATGATGAATAGTATCGAAAGCTCTGCTATAGTCTAGTAAAATCAGAACTGTGGCCTTAGATTGATCATTAACACGCAGAATCTCATCCTCAATGTGAACAAGGGCCGATACACTGCTGTGGCCAGCTCTAAAGCCGGACTGATACCTGGGAAGAATGCTGTTACAATTAACGAACTCGCGTAACTGAGCCTCAATGCACCTCTCAAAGATCTTACCCAAGGCCGGTAGAATGCTTATCGGTCGTAAATCTTTAAAACTCTCCACATTTCTAGTCTTCGGCAATGATATGACAATGGAGGACTTCCATGCTGTAGGAAACACAGAACTACCGATGCAGAAGTTAAATATGTGCAGAATGTAGTCCAAAAGTAAGGGTATGCCCCACTTCAAGACAGACACATTTATGTTATCCACTCCAGTTGCATTGCTCTTCAGATTCCTCAAAGCCCGAAGGATGTCCTCAGGTGTGATAGCTTTGAAAGCGAAAGCAGAAGAGCTAGCGGTGATATTAAAATCACCAATCCCGGGCAACCTCGCCAGAGAGCTGGAAATGTTAGAGAGAAAATGCTTGTTTAAAGCTTCTACATCTTTCAGCTGACGAGGTATCTCATCGTGTTTACTTTTGCTAATATTAAGTTTTTTAATTTCCTTCCAAAGCCTGCCTCTGTTACCTGAATTCACTAAACAATGGTATCGGAAGTAAGCTGCTTTTTCACGTTTTATTGCACGATTAACCTCGTTCTTCAGTAATTTATAGTGTGCACGATGTTCCGAATTTCCAGTTCTATGAAATCTGCGAAGAGCGGCATCTCTGGCTTTCATCATCAATTTCACGTTATATGCGAGCCAGGGAGCTGGAGGACGAGAAAAAGACAATTGTTTAACTGGTGCATGATTGTCAAGAACTAGTAAAATATTGGAATTGAGGAAACCCAACTTCCAGTCGATGTCGGACAAATCGTACAGCAGAAACCAAGAAACACCGCGCAAGTCGGCTATGACGGGGGGTCATCTTACAGATGTAATTTTTAAACATTGAAGTCGAAGTTTTGTGTGTTCAAATTGCATATCTTATGCAATGTATTGGTAATAATTAATAAAAAATTCGTTTATAATTGCCTGAGTATTCATTATGTTAAAAACATGCGTTTCCCGAGAATCATCCTGTAGTAATTTCAACACCATGCCATCTAGTGCATAAGATCGGAAGTAGCAACTGAGTTTGACATTTTTACTGGCAGTCTAGTGTTTGACATTTTCGTAAGTTTGACAACCGTAGCGTGGCAGTAACAATAAAATAGGAAGAGTCAGTTGTCAGATTGGTACGTACTAATATTAGAAATGATCATAATGATTTCCAATTTTGGCAAAAAAATTGTCCTGCCCTGTAGCACTACGAAGAAAGAATTTCCTCTTCAGCTATTCTTTCAAACCATGCCTTCAAAGACCAAAGGCTCCTCCAGAGATGCGTTTTTAATAGCATTAAAATTAACACTCTCATACATAAGCATGCTTGAAATAATAAGTCGAATTTTCTAGTACATTTTTTTTTCCTAATAATATAATGAAGTACGCCAAGAGAAAAAGAAATACAAGAAAAGGGCAGGATACTAAACATAGCTCCTTTAATAATTAAGAGCTACGGGGAAATCTGAAAGGTAAAACCCCCGGCTAGGTGATGTTAGTCTGCTGAAGGCTTGGGAAATTGCGGTTTAGCTTCAGTGCGTTCCCCCGTTAAACCTTTAGGTAACCGCAGTCGGTCGGGCATCCTGCCACCTAGCGTTATTTTCGCTAAACATAATTTATTTGCCCGGCCAGGTCGACTGTGTGGTTTAATTATGCGGACTTTGAGAGAATATGACGGTTTTTTTGCTCTACTAGATGGATATATCCTGATAAATGTCTACGTGTGTGCGTGTGTGTCTGTCTCTCTACTCGCTTTGTGAAGGGTGGAAAGGTTGACAGAAGGAATGGTGTTAATTAGAATTATATACGTTTATACATTTATATTGTATGTTGTAGATTAACTTGCGGTTGCTTTGACTGATTTCGGCGTGAAATAATCTGATATTAAAGTATTACTTTGGTAATTTCACGTGTTCTAACGCTTTTCCGGTGGTTTTGTGTGATCTACTGTAAAAATTAGTGACATCCTCGAGTGCCTAAAACTATAAATTAATAAGCGACTCCTCTGAACCACACATTCACACACCTCGAGATCATCTTGTTTGATATAACATCAGGGTGCTGGGCTGTCTTCCATCTAATCTATTTCTCCTGCAACTCCCTTATTCTTCAATCGTTGATTTACAGCTCTTCACTGCAGTTTCTTCATGCTCTTCATGAAACGCTTTATTCTGCCTTCAATTTCTTTCCTGATCATCTAGTGCACAGATCAGTTTAGTTCATTGAACCTTGTCTGGCTCAGCTTCCCATCTAGTTTGCCAGTACCTTAACAAGGTTGCTCTAGCTCTGTGGACTTTCTAAAGCCAATAGATTAATGGAAACCGTCGCTGTTATCACTTGTAGGGTCACGGTGGAAACAGTTTTAAAACCCTTTGAGTCCCAAGGTATATTATTTTATAACTACAGCATTGAAAATAGTTTTTTCGGAAAAAAAAAATTGCAATCCATCCTTTGTTATCACGCTATATGATCTTGGTTCTCTGTTCTGCCCTGAACCTGGTCCCAGGAGTTTCGTGGAGCTGCGTGGTGCTCCCGTATCCATTTTGAATTTGACCCATTTTTCACCCATTCTCAGGTTAATAATCCATGTCTTTGATATGGAATTTACTTTCGTTATTTCCGTTATATCCGATTCTCTGCTGTCTGTATCCTGAGTCTTGATTTCTTCCTTCTTTGTAAACTTTGTTTTACATTTCTTCCCATAATGTCCAATTCGGTTGCATTTATTACATTTTTGCTCCCTTGCTGGGCACTCTTACCAGGAATGTGGTTTCAATCCGCATCCGTGACATTCCTGCTTTATGGAATTTTTTTCCTTCTTCGGTGCTGATAATCCTTCTTTTGATGTTCCATTCTTCTGTAACTTGACTTATTGTTATGAAATTTCACAACTCTTTCGACTTATCTACCAAGATAGCTAACAGAGGTTTTTATCGTGAATTTCTTGCCGATCAAAAATTGTCGGAATCTTTCTGCCACCCATGTCATGGCCGAAGCTTCTTTCTCGAATTGGGCGTATCGAGTTTCCGCATCACTGAGACTTTTGGAGCAATAGAATACTGGACGCCACTGGTCACCCTCTTGTTGTTCTAAAACTCATCCCAGTCCGTGCGAAGATGCGTCTACTGAGATCCGTCTGTTCTTCTTCGTGTCATAAACTGCTAATATGGGCGCTGTAGTCAATTCTTACTTTATTTTCTCGAAACTTTGTTCATGGTCCTTGATCCAATTGAATTCAACTTTTTCCGTGCTGAAAATCCTTCTTTTGATGTTCCATTCTTCTGTAACTTGACTTATTGTTATTAAATTTCACAACTCTTTCGACTGTTCCAGTGTTCGTTTTTATTTCCTTTGTTTGTAATTTTATTACCTCACTCTGCAAAATTTTATCCTTTACCTTTTCCAACGTGATGTCTTCATCCATTTGTAGGTCTTCGCTCAATTTCTCATCCGTTATGCCTGAGATTAATCTGTCCCTTATGAGTTCTGCTTCCAATGCCTGATACTTGCATTTCTTTGCCATTTTGCCAATAAATCGTCCAAACCCTTTCCACCCAACTTGGCCAATCCTCTTTATCGAAACTGAATTTTTCGTTAGCGCGTCGTTGGCGCTGCTGATGACGACTCCTTTCTTGCTCTCAGGATCCCACCGTCCCCACATTGGGCATTATTCTTATTAAGCTTGCCACCTTCTTTTCGGCTTTATCTGCTAGGATAAGGATCACTGCTTCAATTTTTTCCATTACCAGGATGAGCTTATGATCTCCTATCCATTCCCCAACTCTTCTTAAGCACTCATCATTTAGCATGAGCCCTTCACCATTTCTAGCTCCATCCAGCGGCGAATTCAAGGCTAAAAACATCGTTAAACAGGACGACGGCCTCAAGACCTACTCCTGCGGCATTCCCGCCCCAACATTATACTCCATGTCCTAGAAGGGTTTTTCTCTGCTCAAATATATTGATTAAGAAGATTAAAAAGCAATCTGATATTATACGATAAATAGCGAGGTACAAGATCTATTGACAGCTTTCAAAGGAGGGTTGGTATTGAAGACGTCCATTAAGTTTGACGGGGACGACTCTTTTACAGTCTCAGATAGCCAGATATGCCTACTGTCCTTTTAAAAGGACGGTTTGTAAGTTCCTGTTTTATCTGCCCACAGCGCCATTTTAACTATTGAAACCTTAGAAGTCAGCGCATATTTATGTCACAGCAAGGTGAAACTTTCGTTTGGCGGTAATAGTGGTAGTGTTTATGCACAATTAACAGTTTGCGACACCTTAGAAAAGTGTGAACATAGAGACAATGGCACAACCTATTGATTTAAGGCTTACAGGGTAAGTAATTTAAGAAAATTGTCAAAAATTTTGCTAGAAATCGTTTCGTAAAAGGTTTAGTAATAGGACTCTATCTTCATAATAAAAATAAGTTGTTGTATGCACAAAAACCTGTCAAATCTTGATGTCCTTTTAAGAGGTCAGTAGGCATATCTACAACTTTTTCATTATTTAGAAGACAACGATGATGTTTTCAATAATAGCGCAAATGGTGAAATCAATATAGCATTAATGCCGCCCACCAATGCAACTGGTGACTATGACTAGAAACAATTTGCCCGCCTCGCAACTCATGGCAGAAGCTGAAATTTTTAATCCAAATGATAATTTGCAAGAGGATTTAGATTATCTTAATATTGTGGATCACAGTCTGGACGAAAACAATGAGAACGGCCATGGTGTTGCAAGTGAGTGGGATACAGAAGACCACATTCCTCTTCATTATTATCAGGCATCCAAAAAAATGTTTAACTGGAAAAACAAAGATCTCGATGTACAAAATATAGACTGGCCTTCGAAGTATGATTGTAAACCCTTATTAACACCATATTTGATTTATTTTTTTGACACCGAGATCACCGAAATGTTTGTGAATATGCTCAAAAAAAACTCTCGGGGAAATATTACTACAGATGAAATGTATGCTGGGAACAAAGAAAAAGACAGCCACAACGATCTAGTGTCGGGGGGATTATCTAGAGATAGGTTTGAATATATAATGCAAAATTTGCACTGTGTAAACAATGATGAATTAGATAATCATGACAGATTCGCTAAAGTACGGCCACTTGTTTCAAAACTTAATGAAAAATTTCTGAAGCAATTTATTAAAGATAAGCCTATTCGTTACGGTTTTAAAATCTGGATGGGAGCTAGAAGTAAAGGATGCTGTATGTGGATGGAACCTTATCAAGGAAAGAACTCAGTTATTGAACCTAAGTATAAGTTGTTTGGTTTAGGTCCTTCTATTATCTTACAATACTGCGACGTTTTACAAAGTGTTGGAGACTTTTCCTATCAATTATTCTTCGATAACTTTTTCACTACGGTACCTCTCCTGCACGAGTTGAAGAGCAGAGGAATAAAAGAAACTGGCACTATCCGGGAAAACAGAATGTCTAAATGCCCGGTTATTTCTAAGTCAGACGCTAAGAAGAAGCCAAGAGGATTCATGGACTATCGAACAACTGACGAGGCGTCAGTAGTAATTGTGAAATGGAACGACAATAGTTGTGTCAATGTTGCTTCCAATTGCCACTTGGTTGAACCCGTGCAACAAACCGCCAGGTATTCTCAAAAAGAAAAGAAACGAGTCCAAGTAGAGCAGCCGAATGTAATTTTCAAATACAACTTGTACATGGGCGGGGTAGATCGTTGGGACCAAAATGTTAGTTTGTATCGAACTGGTATCCGTGGCAAGAAATGGTATTTCCAATTCTCGCTTATTGCCTAGACGTTGCAGGACAGAATGCTTGGCAATTACATCGTCATTTCGGGGGGAAATTGGACCATCTCGCTTTTAAAAGATGTCTGGCAGAAGGAATAATAGAAAGTCAGCAAAGCAGCTCTATAAAAAAAGGAAGACCCAACAGTATGGAATATAGAGAATCCAAACTAGACAATAGAGATCACTACATAGTATCCCAAGAGAAGCAGATAAGATGCCGGGTTTGTCACAAGAAAGTGCAGAAAAAATGCGCCAAGTGGCGGAGGAAATCTGGCTAAGCGAGCGTTTCCACGATCTCGGCTCGATTTACTGGTGGTACTTGTGTGGTGCTAGACTTGCATCATTGAGAGGTGGGGGAGAGGGGGAGGAAGCGAAAATATAACAAAATAAATCTTAAATATAATTTTAACAATTATGGACATTCTATATACATAAACATGACGACCATTAACTAATATATTTCGTAACGTCAATCAATCAATTTGCATCCGTTGCAGTCATTCAACAGCAACACAAAACATTCATTACATTAAAACGATATACGGTGGGTGTGTGTGTTGGACTACCGCTTTTACGACATCCACTACCACGACGTACCGCTAATTATTACCGCTATCACCGGCCAACTTCATTAGCGTAAAATAATTTACGTGAGGGAAATCCACCACACCTCATCCCACGAAAAAGAGTGTTGATTGTGGAAGAATGAGGCGCGGGGAGGTGAATGAAATTACAACGTTTCGCCCATTCTGGCTGCTCTCCATATACATATACATATATTTGTGCGGTACCTACGCGGTTAATTTAATTAAGGGAGGCGGTAGTGCATTCGGCGAGGAGGATGAGGTCGTTTCGAACGTTTGGATATTACACGAGAAATGCATTCGGTCGCAATATTTACGATGCTAACAAAGAAGGTTCAGTCGTACGGCGAAACTTCCTATTTAATTAAGTTAAAGTATCGAATTCATTCGTTTATTTTTTGATAATCATTTCTATTTGAGAACAAAGGAGTGGAAATATAAATCTCGTTTGATCCATTGTAACAAATCGTGCAATCCCCGACTTCTCATTCGCACTCGTTTATTCCGGTAACGATTCCTCATTCAATAAACAATAGGAGGACGAATTTACCGCAGAGCGCTCCGTAACAAATAGTACCGCAGAATAAACCGGATTCACCAGATATAGTGTGCCAGCCTTCCTTCGACTCTTTCATCCCCTTACATCACCCATCACCCTATCTATCTATTGTTTTCGCTGAACGGATTCATATAACCGAGCCTTTCTAGTATGTACATCCTCGAATCAACACACGCACACACACACACAAACACGAATGTATGCGTTCTTCATTAAACCAATTACCGTTAAAAAATTCGAATTAGTCAGGGGGCCTTTCTCTCTTGTATGTATGCGGTTCTTGTTGTTTGCTCTGCGTAAATCCTGAGTAGCTCTCGGCGAGGTTTCCTCAGAGAGATCGCAATCGCAAAATCAAATAACGTCAGCGGTATAATGGTCTGTGCTGTTACACTACCGCCCGACGGTGTATATTAAATATAACCCAATTAAAATTCGTAATAGCAAAAAAGAAAATATAAACTCGTGTAGTCAAATAACGAATTCAAGATCCTCGTATTTTATTATGTATGTATGGTATAGGGGCATATAGGTACTCGAGTTTGTAATTTTAATTTTTTTTACAGCATCTCGTTGCTTGTTTAATTGGTTAACTGAAATGAAAAAGAATTAGGCATTGCAGTTTCGCGTTTTGAAAATTTGATTGAAATCTGGATTAACCATAACTTTCCAGCGAAAAGCAAGTATTGATGAACTATTTAAAAAACTAATTTCAGTCAATTAAATTAGTTCTCCACAATTATAACTTGAATTGGCTTCAAATTGGCAAAGGCTATCATTTTTTTTAGTGTGCCTGTTGCTTCACCCTAGCTGATATGTTCCAGTTCTTTCCTTTCGTCTTCATCTGAATCTTCGAGGTTCATCGATTAAAGTCATTCCTAATGATACTTAATGCTTCTGTAACTGTGTTTAAATTTTCTTCGAATTATTACATCATCGATTTCAACGACTGCATTTGGCCAAAGTTTTCTCCAGCATCGTTGTAAGGTTACTTCTACTCTTCAAGACCATGACAGTGCAATTGAAAGTCAGTAATGTCACAGTCTGAATTCAAAACGAAGCCTTGCACCAACCAGCCTTCCTCAAAAAACATTTAAAGCGTTAAGTGTTGCAAAAATATTGTCAGAAACTAATTCGGCTACAGGGGGATGAACTTTTCGATTATCTAATCGAAGGACGGATTTGCTATTTTCTGGTAGTTTAATTTTTTGAAGTATCCTCAAAGAAGTGGGACAAAATTATGAAAAAAGAGCAATCCTTGAATAATGCGTCATTCAAGTACTTAATTGAGCAAAAGGTGGCTCCCGAAAGTATTACAAGACAATGAAACTTTAAATGTTGCGAAAATATTGCCAGAAACTAGCTCGGTTATAGGCGGATGAGCGTTTCAATTATCTAATCGAAGGACGGATTTGCTATCTTCTGGTGGTTTAATTTTTTGAAGTATCCTGAACAAAGTGGGACAAAGTAAGGATAAAAGATCAATCCTTCAATAATGGGTCATGCAAGCATTTTATTGAGAAAAAGGTGACTCCCAAACGCATTAGAAGACAGTGAAACTGTTAAGTGTTGCAAACATATTGACAGAAACTATCTTGGCTACAAGCGGATGAGCTTTTCAATTATCTAATCGAAGGACGGCTTTGCCATCTTCTGGTAGTTTAATTTTTTTGAAATATTCTTAACAAAGTGGGACAGAGTGATGAAAAAAAGACCAATCCTTGAGCACAATGGGTCATTCAAGTACTTGACTGAGCAAAAGGTGGCTCCCGAAAGCATTATAAGACAATGAAACTTTCAATGTTGCAAAAATATTGCCATAAACTATCTCGGCTACAGGCGGATGAGCTTTTCAATTATCTTATCGAAGGACGGGTTTGCCATCTTCTGGTAGTTTAATTTTTTTGAAATATTCTTGACAAAGTGGGACAAAGTATTGAAAAAAGACCAATCCTTGAACAATGGGTCATACAACTATTTGATTGAGCAAAAGGTGACTCCCAAACGCATTAGAAGACATTGAAACTGCTAAGTGTTGCAAAAATATTGACAGAAACTAGCTCGGCTACAGGCGGATGAGCTTTTCAATTATCTAATCGAGGGACGGCTTTGCCATCTTCTGGTAGCTCAATTTTTTTAAGTATCCTGAACAAAGTGGGACAAAGTGATGAAAAAAGACCAATCCTTGAATAATGCGTCATTCAAGTACTTGATTGAGCAAAAAGTGGCTTTCGAAAGCATTACAAGACAATGAAACTTTAAATGTTCCAAAAATATTGCCAGAAACTAGCTCGGCTATAGGTGGATGAGCGTTTCAATTATCTAATCGAGGGCGGCTTTACTATCTTCGGGTAGCTCAATTTTTTTGAAATATCCTTAACAAAGTGGGACAAAGTGATGAAAAAAAGACCAGTCCTTGAACAATGAGTCATGCAAGCATTTTATTGAGCAAAAGGTGACTCCCGGACGCATTAGAAGACAGTGAAACTGTTAAGTGTTGCAAAAATATTGACAGAAACTAATTCAGCTACAGGCGGATAATCTTTTCAATTATCTAATCAAAGGACGGCTTTGCTATCTTCCGGTAGTTTAAATAATGCGACAGTCATCAAGGAATTTTGTTGAGCAAAAAGTGGCACCCAAACGCCAATAAAACTGTAATTCTATATTTGTTTCTCCTTTCTAAACCTTTAGCTCTTTTTTCATCTCCCCCGGCTAATATTGATGTTGACAATCAACGCCAAAGCATGCTCGTTTCATCGGTATTGTACACTGAATCAACTGCCTGAGTTTATTCTCATCAATAATTTTTCCAATCTCGACATTGTACTGTTTTTCCGAGTCTTTGTTAACTGAGCGTGATTCTCCCGTTACATCAAGCTCACGAATTCCATACCAGAAGTTAAAGTTTCTGAACCAATCTTCCGAAAAATTGCAGTCGCCTTCTGTTACATTCAAATCCCCTCAGTAGATATTCTATACCACTTCTGGACCAACCATTTGACGGGCACATGCACAATATACAGCCAAGCGATGACTTATCTATCGCCAGCAGATAGGCTGTATAAGAGCCTGAGTTAACCTGTTTTCAAAACCAGGTAAGGTGTGGCTCTTACACAGTGTTTCAACTGGCGACTGGTGAGTCATCGTCTTCAGTTACATTCAAATGCTCTCAATCCTCCTCTATACTCCTTTTGAACCAACCACTTGACCTGGACACGCTGTATAAGGCCCGGCAAAATATGCAGCCACGCGATGACTCATCTATCATCAACAAGCACGCTATATAAGAGCCCCAGTTAAGCCGTTTTTAGAACCAGCTCAAAACTAGGTAAGCTGCGGCCCTTATACGTTGTGCAAGCTGGCGACTAAATCTTAATTTTCCCCGGTGATGTGTTTTTGTTTCTGCCCTTTTTTAGAATGTTTACCACTTGTCGATGGTCGAAAAAAACATGTTTAAGGCACACCCCGATTCAAGTCCTTACACTTGCTGTGAATAACTGCCGAGTTGTGGTGAAGAAACGCGAAGCCTGCGGATGTAACCATAGGGAATTCTGAACCGTTGGATACCGGACTGATGAAAGTCTGTTGTAATAAACACAGTATTTAAAGAAGCGAATTTAGAGCCAGCTATAGAAGTCTCTGGCTCTCCTGATTTGCACGAAACGTTCCTTGAGTTTGGGTTTAAAAATGCTATTTTGACTTATGATATTCTGGCCTGTACTTCTGAAGCTTCATAAGCAATACTCAGATGCACTGAGACCTACTTAATCCTAAACTGGCCACACAAAACTGAGGCCACCACCTCGTATCGGCACAAGGTCACAATTGAGTCCTGAAGAGGTCGCAGGGCTACACTGATAGGAAGTCCTGTAGTTAGATGAACGCCACTTCAAAGAAAGTAAAAGGCTAAAGGACCTATAGGTTCAGGCTTAGGACAGCAGAGGATCTCAGGTCATCAATACACTGCTCCACATAATTTTCAGGTAACAGCGTTATTGTTAGGTTGATGACTTGACCTTGAAATATGTGAAAGGAAAACTTAACAATGGGAGAAAAGAAGATTATTAAACGATTACCTTGTTCCTTCTGGGTCAAACAAAGACCTGAAGACGTTTAAAGATTTGTAATAGTTCTATCTATTATAGAAAAAAAAATAGCAAACCAAGGGAACAAAGACTGATAATGGAAAAGGAGAACAAAATGTAAATGCAGACTTCAATGTGATCAGCAAAGTAAAAACAAGATTATTTAAGAAAAAAAGATTGTTTAATTGTTAAGTCATCTGATGACAATTTCAACGTTCTTATCTTTAAAATACAATAACACGAATCAGTCTCAAAACGATAGCAGCAACCATAAACTTAATTCGTGATCAATAAACATTCAATTCACCCATATTGGCGACTACCTTATCGACGAAGAAGACGTTCATTTTGTTCTCGCTCGAGCATAAAACGATATCTTATCTTAATTACAATTTAAGGTATCAACCCCTCTCGCGTAGGTACTATAAGTAATTTTCAAACTTCGAGATTTTCATCGAAATATCCGACCACAATACTCAAGGATGCCTCTTGCATCTTTCTTCCTATTCTAACCTTTTATGTGGCGCCCTAGCGAAGGCTACAAACTGAAGTTTTTAGTACGGTGGTAGAAGATGCGTGTAGTACGTAAACGATCAAACATTGGCCGTTTGGGAGCTCCGTGTGTTTTACGAACTCGATGGGGTCCTCAGATAACCCTCAAGACGCGAGTACGATAGAATATTAAAGACGAGAAGAAGGAAGTCGCTGTTTTGTTCGGGTCGAAACGAGGTAGGTTCTGTCCGGGCTACATCCATAGATAGAATCCAATTTCTAAGTGCCCTAGTTTTATTGAGGTATAAAGTTTTTTCCGAGGTTAGATTATAAAAACACATAATTAGTATTAAAGACAAAATTTGGATTAAAATGGTCGTCAAAACAATTTTATTGCCTTCTTAATCATTTAATCAATTTAACCGACATTGTTATCGGAATGAGGAATCAAGATTGAATCATCCCAAAGAAGAACGTCCCCCTTCAAATTTCCTCACTCAAGAAATTCATTCCGGACGAATTAATCAAGTATCCACAGGCAGAATCACTAAATTAAATCTTGTCGTTCAATCAACCAACCCCTTTCCTCCTCCTTTTTTTCTATTTCCCCGAAAACTAAATCGAAGATAATTAAAATTTTCAATCGAATTTACGTCCGATTATTCCGAACCCGAACTGTCTTATCCCATAGAATAAGTCGTATTAAGTACTGGCGAAAAGCGAGAGTAGAAACGGAGAGGACACTACGCTAATACGTCAAAGAAAGAAGGTTGTGTTTGGGATGGTAGGATCGGAGGAGGGTTGTGCAGGTAGCAGAGGGTGAATGGGGATAATTAAAACAAGGATGTAAAAGATAGAGACAGGTTGATGCTGGGGGATTGATTCTGCCTTAACTGAAGATGTTAGAGTGAGTCGCGGATGGAGGTGAGGTAGAAGAAGAACTGGGTAATGGATTTCGATAATTCCATCTTGAATAATGATCGTGACACCCTAGCTGAGGTATTTGACGTTAATTCGGTTATAATTGAATTCTATAAATAAAACTAAATTGAAATGAAATAAATATTAATAACAGGTTTCAATTGTTTTTGTTATGTTATCGCATTAATTGATGCTTCAAACCCAATAGATCCAGAAAAGTGATAGCGAAATGAGATTGGTTGGAGCAATTGAAAAGGGCAAAGATCTTTGCAACGCTAGAGCTGGCACATGGATATCTACTTCGCTTCGTCTTTTTTTTTCTATTAAAAACCCTCCTCAATACAACTCCTCAACAATTGACACAGATATGTTTTTACATCCTTTCACTCTTGCGATGGTCCTCCCTTTCCTCGATCCAATACTTTTAATTCTCTGCATCCCAGCCCCCCTCAGACACGGATAGGATTCGGGCCAGTATGACCAAAATTTCCTGAAAGAGCATAATAAACAGATCTTTTTTCGATAAATATTTGCACGGAGCAAATAGGACTTTAAAGCAGGCTTGACAATCCATTCTAGGACTTATGCCCAAATGAAGGAATCTTACCAAACTTCTTGGCAGATCATATTCAAGATCGAAACGATCTCATCCACATCAGCGCTGACACGATAATCGAAAATTAAACAAATCTGCTCCTTCAGCGCCAATTTTTTGTAGGAATTGCGTTTCGAACAACTTTTTTAAAAGCCTGGCTGTTCATCCATCCCATCTTGGTTGCCACATCTTCCAAGATAATCATGATCTTTAGGAATCTGTGCATCCTGAAAGAATTTTGTCCTAAAACACCAGCAAAAGTGGATTCCAAAATAAATCGTGGCTCTGATAGCAAAGAAAAATAATTTGAGCAAACTAGTAACCCTTGTTTTTTGTCGATTCTATTTAGATCGATCCATATCTCAAAGATAATTGTCTTGAGCCTGACTGGGGACCAAAATTTCCTGAAAGAGCATAATAAACGGATCTTTTTTCGATAAATATTTGCACGGAAAGAGCTGCCAACACTATAAGCAAATAGGACTTTAAAGCAGGCTTGACAATCCATTCTAGGACTTATGCCTAAATGAAGGAAAGTTACCAAACTTCTTGGCAGATCATATTCAAGATCGAAACGATCTCACCCACGTCAGGGCTGACATGATAATCAAAAATAAACAAAACTGCTCCTGCAGCGTCAATTTTTTGTAGGAATTGCGTTTCGAACCACTTTTTTTAAAACCTGGCTGTTCGTTCATCCCATCTTGGTTGCCACATCTTCCAAAATAATCATGATCTTTACCAATCTGTGCATCCTGAAAGAGTTTTGTCCTAAAACACCAGCAAAAGTGGATTCCAAAATAAATCGTGGTTCTGATAGCAAAGAAAAATAATTTGAGCAAACCAGTAACCCTTGTTTCTTGTCGATTCTATTTAGATCGATCCATATCTCAAAGATAATTGTCTTGAGCCTGACTGGGGACCAAAATTTCCTGAAGGAGGATAATAAACAGATCTTTTTTCGATAAATATTTGCACGGAAAGGGCTGCCAACACTATAAGCAAATAGGACTTTAAAGCAGTCTTCACAATCCATTCTAGGACTTATGCCCAAATGAAGGAAAGTTACCAAACGTCTTCGCAGATCGTATTCAAGATCGAAACGATCTCATCCACGTCAGAACTGACTTCTTGGCAGATGATATTCATGTCGATCCATATCTCAAAGATAATTGGCTTGAGCCTGACTGGGAACTAAAATTTCCTGAAGGAGGATAATAAGCAGATCTTTTTTCAATAAATATTTGCACGGAAAGGGCTGCCAACACTATAAGCAAATAGGACTTTAAAGCAGTCGTCACAATCAATTCTAGGACTTATGCCCAAATGAAGGAAAGTTACCAAACGTCTTCGCAGATCGTATTCAAGATCGAAACGATCTCATCCACGTCAGGGCTGACATGATAATCAAAAATAAACAAAACTGCTCCTTCAACGCCAATTTTTTGTAGGAATTGCGTTTCGAACAACTTTTTTAAAAGCCTGGCTGTTCATCCATCCCATCTTGGTTGCCACATCTTCCAAGATAATCATGATCTTTAGGAATCTGTGCATCCTGAAAGAGTTTTGTCCTAAAACACCAGCAAAAGTGGATTCCAAAATAAATCGTGGCTCTGATAGCAAAGAAAAATAATTTGAGCAAACTAGTAACCCTTGTTTCTTGTCGATTCTATTTAGATCGATCCATATCTCAAAGATAATTGTCTTGAGCCTGACTGGGGACCAAAATTTCCTGAAGGAGGATAATAAACAGATCTTTTTTCGATAAATATTTGCACGGAAAGAGCTGCCAACACTATAAGCAAATAGGACTTTAAGGCAGTCTTCACAATCCATTCTAGGACTTATGCCCAAATGAAGGAAAATTACCAAACTTCTTGGCAGATCATATTCAAGATCGAAACGCGATCTCACCCACGTCAGGGCTGACATGATAATCAAAAATAAACAAAACCGCTCCTTCAGCGAAAATTTTTTGTAGAAATTGCGTTTCGAACAACTTTTTTAAAAACCTGGCTGTTCATCCATCCCATCTTGGTTGCCACATCTTCCAAGATAATCATGATCTCTAGGAATCTGTGCATCCTGAAAGAGTTTTGTCCTAAAACACCAGCAAAAGTGGATTCCAAAATAAATCGTGACCCTGATAGTAAAGAAAAATAATTTGAGCAAACTAGTATCCCTTGTTTCTTGTCGATTCTACTTAGATCGATCCATATCTCAAAGATAATTGTCTTGAGCCTGACTGGGGACCAAAATTTGCTGAAGGAGCATAATAAACAGATCTTTTTTTGATAAATATTTGCTGCCAACACCCCACACAACACTTGAGACCAATCTCACAGACAACTTTGAAGTAAAGATTATTCGTTTGGGCGTCCTGTCTGTGGATAAGAAGGGCGCTGCAAAAACATGGAGTCAATGCAATGGTGACGAGGTGGATCGACACCATGACAAGAAACAGAACAGTTCATGCGTCACAGAACAGGGCGAAGTCCTCTCATCTTGGTCACCTTATAGTGGTGGATGACCTGATTCCTGATCTTCCAATAATATTATCATTATGATCTGCGGCAAGAGGATGCAGACTCGTGGGGAGATGGTGCAAAAGAGAAGGGTTAAACTTTAACTCTAGAAAGATGACTTTGATTCCTTTCACTTTGGCCAATCTTGCCTTTCGGGGTTGTCCTGCTCAAAATATAATCGAATCATATGTTTATTTTGATCTAGATTTATACTTCAATTACAAGCTTCATTTTAGACATAGCTTCTATATATACATAGATATCCAAAAACATTTCATTCTAATAGTTCGGCATCAATATTAATCTTATTAAAATATGTATGTAAATTTCAACCAAAATCAGTATCCCCTCATCTTTTCGTTTACCTGCCCGAATGGCCACAGTCGAAATTGAATTCCCAAAAGATCAACAGACACACACACACACACCTACGTAGAGAAGACCTTCCGCATTTAACTTTTCTCATTTTACGTTATGAATAATTCGTCCTAATTTGACCGGCGTACGTTGGTGTGTACATACATCTATTTGCGTACGTAAAGGCGGCGGCACCGCCGCCAGCACCCTTTACACCCATCCCAGTTTTAATACAATACAAATAGTAAGCGAGTAAGCAAACGTACAACGCCAATGTCCAAACAAAGACCCCATCTCGCACGCCGCGCGATCCCGCTAGGGATTCGGCCGAGGCGTAATACGCAATTAAAAATACATTCGACCCTTAGAGATTTCCGTGTGACCTAACGACATAATGTCCGTTTAATAATCGTCATGAATAAACACGGGGTCCTATATCCAGCCAATAAAATGCCTGTTTTTTTTTTGTCTTCCAGCCGTTGCCGCCCTGTACACAATTCGGTATTTATTAGGAAGGAGACAGGATGTAGCCCGTTCCTGGACGAGTACCGGTTCTTATACAATAAAGTAATTGGTTGCAAATTGAAAATAAAATTGAAATGTTTTTAAGAGGGAAGTTAACAATGGGAGAAGTCATAATTTTGCTGTTTCTCTTGAAAATTTAAGCGAGATAATTGGATAAAAAAAATAAAAAGTTGAAATAATAATAATAACAGTAACCGGCAAACAAGAGAATAATTACAAATTTATCCTTCCTTTATTCTTAATTCAGAGCGCTACAGAATTATACAAAAAAAAATGTTTTGAGTGCTTTTATCATGTTTTTTTTTTGCAAAAGGTAACGAGCAGGACGACAAAAGAATTTTTTTTTAGTTTAAAAGTGTTGATAGGATGTTAGTCAGTTTTTCGACAATTATGTGAAAATTCTTGATAAATATAAATTTACCCCAGAAAGAATTATAAACCTAGATGAAACCGGCATTTCCACGGTTATGCAGCATCCGAAAATAATAGCTCCTAAGGGTAAAAAGCAAGTTGGTGCTGTTGTTTCCCAAGAAAGGGGTGAAAATGTAACAATGTGTGCCATTATATCTGCCTCAGGAGTGGCAATCCCACCAGTTTTTATATTCCCCCGCGTACACATGAAAGACAAATCCACAGATGGTGCACCTATTGGCAGCCTCGGACTGGCTCCTAAATCGGGTTATATGACTAGTAAACTGTTTTTAAAGGTCTTGGATCGTATTAAAGTGCATCTTGCTTGTTCAACTGATTGGCGATTGTTGATTCTGATGGACAACCATTCAAGCCATGCAAGTCTCAAAGCAATCAATTTCGCCAGAGCAACTGGAATTAGTCTGCTATCATTCCCTCCCCATTGCTCGCATCGTATGCAGTCACTTGACATAGCAGTGTTCGGCCCCTTCAAGGGATATATGAAAGTGGCGATGAGTGACTGGATGCGAACATACCCTGGAAGGCCAATCACTGTTGCCGAAATTGGTCAATTGCGCGGTAAAGCCTATTTGTCATCCTTTACTGCAAAAAATATTTTGTCAGAATTTTGTACTCCTGGATTGTGGCCATTGGATCGACTAGTACTGGGTGAAGATGCGTTCCAGCCCCTCCCTCCTCAGATACCAGTCACCCTTGAAGAACCGCAGCCAGATCCCTGCAGCGGGCAACAGTTGACAAAGGCACGGATGGATGAAACACCAAAAACAACATCATTAAAGCCAACGATTATCCTGAGACAGCAGCTATAGCTTAGTCAAATAGCTTCCGTAATACCTACAGCAGAAAAGACACTTACATCAACCAGAAGCATAATCACCCCAGAGACCTGTCGACCATTGCAAAAGACAAAAAAAAATCCATCGTCTACACAAGCACTCCTGTAAAGGAAGAATTAGAATCCCAAGAAAAAGCCAAAGAAAAAAGTGCTAAACTCAAAGCCGCTAGAGTCGCAAAGAAAGCACTTTTCTCTAGAAAACGCAATAGAGCCGAAACTGAAGCTTCAGACACTGAGTCGGACACAAATATGGTTTTAGAATCAGAGGATGAGGGCTTGTTTGAAGATGAAGAGGTGGACTACTTCAACAGCCTAGGACAAATAACCGATGATGAGGAAGTTGTTGTTGGAGAAACCGAACAATAATTTCACTTCAACTTTAACTGAAGAAAAATATAAAGAAATTATAAATGAAGTGGAAAACAGTCTTTCGAAGAAAATCAATAATGAAAAATTAACTTCATTAGATTATCGTAGATTAAACAGATTTGAGGTACTTAGCATTAGAGGACTGGAAAAGTTAATACATAAGAGGAATAACGAATCAGATGTCATAAAATATTACATTACAGTCTCAGAATAAATTATATAATATTCTCGAAAAGATGCATCAAAACATTGGACATAAAAGAACATTCGGCATGGAAAAGGAAGTAAATAAAAGATATTGCAATATTAGTAGAAGTATTATTAATGTCAACTAGAGAAGAAACTTGACAAGAATGCATTGGTTACAAAGCCATTACTTTCCAAGAAAAAAGACAGAGAATTTAAATTCATTTTAAATTACCAAGATCATTTAACCAAATTTGTATTTCTTCGATCTTTGAAAACAAAAAGAGCCGAAGAAGTAGCTTACAACTTAATGGATATATTTTATATCATTCATCAAATGCTGTAATCACTAATTTAGCTAATTTTATCTTTGAAGAAAGCCAAGGATTTGTAGACAGAGCTCCATTTCGAGTTTCAATGATAAATGCAAAATAAAAATTGTTACGACAACAAGAAAATATTGAACAATTATTATTGGACGAAAATATGGAAAATATTGTACTGAATCCACAAGAACCTCTCATAGAACCTGAAAATGAAATAAACAGAGATATAAATACAATTATCGAATTATTACACTACAAGTTAAACAAAATCATACCATAGAGTATAGAGAAAGAGAACCTCGAGGTGAATGACGTTGGGTGCGTTTATCTATTGAGACCTTATTTCATTTCAGAGAGCTTAATAACCGAGCGTCATTAATTGCTAAAAATAGAGCTTCAAGTGCACATGGGTTAAAAAGAGAGGCAGACTCTATGTTAAGCTACACGGTAAAGCGGTTCCCTCTGGTTGCTGCTGGACAGAATGTAATTGTGAAAATTCCTGACGAAGACGAAGAAGTTTTTATAAGCTCGGCACAACTAATGGGGTGTTGGAGAAAATGTATACTAGAAATGAGTTTCAGGTTAGCAATAGTGGAGGCCACGCTAAGCCTTACACGAGAACATGACGTACCTCATCAAAACAAACAATATCTAAAATCAGAAAGGGAAGAAGTCCAGAGCAAAATTGAATTGCAGTCGAATAAGTAATTGAAGTACCTTTTGACCCTTTCTTTGTCTCTAACAAATTTGAAAGATTACTGTCAAAAAGCAGTGATCAAAACATATGATTCGATTATATCTTGTGCTTGGTGACACAATAACAACAAATCATCAAGATTTAAAGCAATCTTCATAATATCTCCCAACTCATTCTAGGACTAATGCCCAAATGCATACGTTGAAAATAATAAGCACAACCGCTTCTTCAACACCAATTTCTTATAGAAATTGCCACTTCTAAAATGAGCATAATGAAGATATCTATAATAAAGCCTTTTCGATAAATATTTCCACGAGGAGGGCCGCCAGCACCCCACAAAAACCTTGACTTCTTTTCGAGAATACCAGTGATAATCTGAGCAATACTAACTCGTTTGTAACAATAAATTACAATGAGACCAATCTCACAAACAACTCTGGAGGAAATAAATTCCTTTTGACGCCTGGTGCCGATATTAGAGCGTGTTCATTTGGAAACTTCCTTCTAAAACACCTTCCTCCTGAAGTACTATCGAGGAGGACAACTTCCTGGAGCTACCCCCTTAAAGATCTTAAATGGAAAGGGCTATCGAGTAATACTTGATTTTATTGGTCTTTTAAAACACTACATTTTGGCGTTTAGTTTTTTGAAATTGATCGATTCGTTTTCGCAATTTTTAAGAAAATCTTTTGGTTTGTTTTGTTCAATTATTCAAAACGTGCTTTAACTTTTTAATTACTTAATTACTCGATACCCCTTTCGATTTAAGATTTTTAAGGGAGTAGGGTATTCAAGTAGGTGAGCCAATTTTTGCATCAAAAGTTGTCCCCCTTGCCAATACTTCTTACGTGTTTCAGGAAATTTTTCATAATTTTCTAGATTTCCAGAAATTTACCGTGGAAAGTTTTCAAATGAACACGCTGTATATAATCTAGAAAGCTGAATACGTTCGGGATTGATTGACCAAAGTTTTGTGTCAACGAGGACAAGATATAGTCGATCCACATGCTTCAAATCCTACTTTTTAGAGACAAAAGGGCCAAAATTTAAACATTCATTGACAGCATATAATAATGCGTCTAGGCTAATTGGAGACAGCTTATCCTAGGATTTTAAAGTTATGTTTGGAGCTGAATATAGCATTCATGTGCTTACCCAGTAATGCAATCGCTACACTCCTTTGAAAAAAATACTGGAAACTGAAAGCAATCTCTCAAAAGACGTGTTTCTGCAGCTGCGTCGATTCTAACCAAAAACTAGGTTAAATACAGAATGTGGTGTCAAGCAAAAGCAATTACTAGTTTGGGTCTACATTTTCTTTCATCAAATGGTAGCCCAAAAGCAATATTTAGACCTACAGCAGCAAAAACAAAGTCTATAAGTGCAAACAAGGAAAAGATCAATGCCAAAAGAATCGAAGACAATAACGAATGTCACTTTCTTGGTTGATGAAACTCTTTTTCTTTTTTTCATAAAAATAACCCCCGCCACCTCACCCTCCTCCTCCACCCCGCCCCTCATCCACCATCTCCTCATGAACAAAATTCTGAAATCTTTAGGGGAAGAGGGATTAGGAAATAGTTAACTCCTTTGACTCTTCTTAAATATTTCATCTCTATCACTACAATCTAGCTTATATTTTGTGTATTTAACAGCCATAAGTTAGAACGTGCTTTGATTTCAATACTTCGATACTTAAAAACCAAAAAATACTAATAATAGGTGCTCATGGTATATTGTTGGAAATCACCTTGCGAGTGAATGCAATTAAAATAGATCAAGCATAAGAAGCGAACCACGTGGTTTCGATCTTCCAGGTCTCATCAGCGCAACTACGAATGCAAGATGTAATTTCTTCGCCGTTTAGGTTCAACTTTTAACTGTATAATGCCTTCGATGGTGGACTAATTCCAGCCTCACTACCCTCTAATAGGCAAGGTCGGTAGCAGTACATCGCAATACTTGTTGATAAACCCTTTCGCCAGTGCAAAGGAACAACCGTGGGAGTGCAGAGAAAACTGCAGTCCATCTCCTTGCTGATGAGACGATCCCTCAGATTGGCTGAGAGGACTGAAACGGCATGAGTTTGCTTTTTAGGGTTGAATCCGCCCATACAGTCGGGAGAAAAGCCCGTAAGTTGATGAAGCTATGGTTATCCTATTTTGGGCGCCATGGCTGCAAGCAGTTCATCGAAGGAAAACCTACCATAGCAAGTTTCTTCTACGAATTATTCAGAAAAATATAAGAACCTAAACAGCAGACATTTTGACATCAACCAGATTCGAAAATTTTCATTTCCACTTCGACAATTGGTTTACATATTTGGTCACTGATGTAAGAATTTGGAGAACATGGGGGGTGTTGGTCAGAGATATCAAAACCTTCCAACCCCCCAGCCAAAAAACTGACTGTTCAAGATGCACTGTATAGATATATAATAGCTCCAATAAGAACAAATTAGATCAAACATACTCTCTAATAGTTCGGCTCTCCTCGTGCAATATAATTCCGCCCTTCCGACTAAAAAAGAGCCCCTCTATATATTAGCATCTAAACGCACACAAGATGGAAACTCTTCAACTTCACGATATAAATAAAAACTCATCTGCTTGCTGCCATAACTCGCGAAGAATTAATATGAAAGCATTAAATATTCTCCTTTAAAGAAAGTTGTACAACAACGAGAGGAGTGCAAAACGGAAAGAAAGAGGAGAAAAAGGGTCCGAAAAAAAGGAATCCATTTATGTCGTAGCTACTTTGTGAACCTCCTGAATTATTTAATAATCCTTCCAGTTCCCTTTATGATTGCGTATGTGTACGAAATTTTTTTTAAGTCTATACAGCCATCTGTTTAATATTTCTTCCATGTTAAAAAAGAAAACCTTTTATACAAAGTATAGTATCTTATTCTAGAATAAAAATAAAAAACAGAAAAAACGCGAACGGAATTTAAAGAAGAGAAAATGAAGTTAAGTTTTTGTTAAATATAAAGTAGCATCAGATGCCACCTTTTTCTCTGAGCGTAACTCTTTAATATTTCCGTTGTATTCGTTACATCTCAATTCGAACATGATTCGATAACGCCACGCTTAGAAATTACAATATCTTTCGCGATATTCAATTCTTAAATCCTCTCCTGCTTCGAGGTGCAAAAATTGAATCTCTCGAATGCCATCTTATTAAAGATGCGGGGCCACATCGTTCAAATTTACATTTTACTACCTTTTCCCGACGAGCAAATAGTCTATCGAGAAGACGTACAAGGAATTCGAGTTTGTGCAGTTTAGAAATGATATTCGGAATCATTTAAATTGCGCGAAAGTAATATGGAGTAAGTATGTTACATATATTGACATAACCGAAGAGAACTTTATAAAAGAAAAAAACTGCTTTTTTATAAATTAGAAATTTCAGCCTTTTTAACGTGAGATCAACTGTGTAACAAACTGCGAAATCGGACGTCAAAAGGGTAGATGGATCCGGTTTCAATAGGGACACCGATAAATTGTACTAGACGGCGGCGTTGTTCTTCTTTGTAATTTGACTGTTCGGGGAAAAAGTTACGGTTAGGAGCAAATGAGGGTCCACTTAAGCGAATGAAGTAATTTGGACGGTGAATTTTGGCGAATTGAAATCGTAAGCCGTGATTGAAGCTGGCGCCTTGTAACGTACAAATTATGTTAGGAGTGAATGCTCGAATTTCTTTGTGTGTACGAGTAGTCATCTTTCCATTACTTCTCTCCAGTACTTTCCTTATTAATCTTTTTAAAACTAGTTTCTGAATTTCAATAGATAATGAAATCTGTCTGTTGAGAAGCCTCGAATACATGAAGACATGAAAATTTTGTGGACCCACCCCCACCACAGCAATTCGTTGAGGTATGCTGCAAAGTTTTGCACACTATTCCGTGTCGATGGTATTCCATTCCTGAAGCAGCTAATGCTGTGTTCCCTAACCCTGCTTTGTAGAATACTCCAAAGATCTTCAATAGGATTCAGATCTGTGGATTGGGCATACCAGTCCAATAAGACAACATTCTTGACACAAAGCTAACGTATTGTGGTTGCTGATTTGTGACAAGGGATATTGTCTTGTTGGAATTGAATCCCATCCAAATTGGTGTCATCGTAGTAAACAAAACCTTTTGTCGATGGCATGAATCTCCAGACCAATATGCTTTCCCAAAACCCTTATGCTTCCCCAGACCATTACCTATGCTTCCCCAGATCATTACCTATGCTTTCTCAGAAAATTATGCTTCCCCAGACCATTATGCTTCCGCCAAAAACATTAAGCTTCCCCAGACCATCATGCTTCCCCCTCCGTGTTTAACATTGGGCCTTATACAAGTCTTCTTCTCGCAATAGAAGCATTAATGGGGTTTTCAACCTCTTCCGACAGAGCTGCAGCGAGCTCAGACGAAGTTTTTGGTCCTAACGATCAGATGTCACTCGTTTTCTGCATGATTTCGGTTTATTAAAGTGCGCCCTGGTCTCATTGAACCTTCTGAGGTTCTAACAGTTTCAAAGCTTATAATCCCCCTGCCGTTAATGTCGTTTTAAATTGAGATTATAACAATTGTCATACTGATATTTTTAGGAGTGCCTAATGCTTTTGGCCAAGGCAGTACGTAACAAAAGACAATGAAGTACCAACAGAGTTTAAAGAAAGCAAGCCTAAAGAGGAATAATTACTAAACTCGCTGAATAATTTTGTTGAAAACAAAATCTGTCCCTTCCGAAGCCGAAGAAGTTGAAGCTGCCAGATAAAAAGAAAGAAAATTTGTAGCTCAGTTTTGGGTCAAAAATTACCACTTCTAAACGTATTAAACTGAAAAAATATCATTAAAAGTATCTTTCCCAAAAATATAGATGCTATGGGTAAGAGTGCTGTTGCAGTCTTTAACAGAGGTTGGCTGGTAAGCAAAATCTTTGCCATATGGTTCGAAAAACTTTTTGCACGTAATCCTCCTCAAGTAAATGGCCATGTTTTGGAACTACCATACAAGACATTTACCAGACATCTTACAACCTTTAAATGTGGTGGTTTTTTTAGAGAAATCAAAGCTCAATAGGACGAATGCAAAGACTGAAGCAAAAATGCCAGTTTTCAATATAATTAATGCGTTTTAAAGGTTCTGGCCTTTCATGATGATGAGCTGAGGGGATCCAGATCGATTTGGGTCGCTTTGGCTCAAAAATTATCACGTCTAAACGTAGTAAAACGAAACAATATCACTAAAAGTATCTTTCCCAAAAAGATAGATGCTATTGGTAAGGGTGTTGTTGCAGTCTTTAACAGAGATTGGCTGGTAAGCAAAATCTTTGCCAGATGGTTCGAAAAACTTTTTACGCATAATCCTCCTCAAGCAAATGGCCATGTTAGTCATAGTTTTGGAACTACCATACAAGCCTTTAAATGTGTCGATTTTTAGAGAAATCAAAGCTCAATAGGACGAATGCAAAGACTGAAGCAAAAATGCCAGTTTTTTATATAATTAAAGCTTCGGGTCTTTCTCTGAGGTCTTCGTTTGCCTAAGGTTGGGCTTTTTAGCCCCTAAACCTTTGAATCGCTGCTTAGGTGGCCCATTTTCTAGCCACTGGGTAATCCGATCTTGTACTCCTGGTCTTTCATGAACCCATCAAAATAATTCAATTTGACACAGTGAAGTTGAGGAAAATTACGTTGGTCTTTCTTCTGCAAGGACAAACCAGAAATCGGTTTCTGAATCTTTAAGTCTTCACAATAAAGTCATTAATCTTCAAGATCCTGAGCTAATGACGTTAGCGGCCACCAGATCATCTAAAATTAACGCTAACGTAGTGATGGCCGTTACTTTCCTTCATTCTAAATCGGGTTTTATGAAGATATCACTAGACAGGTCATGGAAAGAACGGCATTATCCCCCAACACATCAAACAGTCGACTAGGGACCTTGATCAACTATTGATTGGTACACAGGGGAGGAAATTACGAGGAGTTCAGGATTTTAAAGATAGGTTAGCTACGCGTACTTTAAACTTTGAAATTTCTACACTAAAGTTCAAGATAACTTGACTAACTCTTGTGAACGCAAGCCAAGTCATTTCGATGCAGGTAGACAAGAGCAATTCCTTGCAAGGAATCTTAATGAGTCTATTACATAAGAATAAACAAAATGAAGGTAAGATTTTGTGTAGAGGCTGAAAGAAATTTAAAAAAGCAAGAGGTCAACAATAAAAAAGATTTAAAAGTCAAAACAAGCAAAATTTTGTTTGAAGAAACAAAAAAGCCCAACATTATAATAAAGAAAAATAAAATTCAAAGAAAAATAAACCAATTCTCCTCAGAAAGTGGTGAGTCATCTTGACATCTTCACATCTTGACTGTGTGACAAACAGATGTGTTGCTTTTAGAATATTTCCAATTTTCATTGAGCATTGAACGTTGTGCTGAAGTCTTATGTTTCTGTGGTTAAATATCTTTACTAATAGATGTTTAAAAGTCTTGATAGAGATCCTGATCGTAAGGATCAGACTTAGAAATATCTGACTTTGTGCTTTGCAGTTTTGTTTATGGTGAAGGGACCAAACAGCCTTCTAGAAAGGGATTCAAATGTAAAATAATTTTGAAAAATCAAGCAGAATTTCCGAAATCATCCTGAATTATAGTGGGACTTGTCTCTTCCCAAGTATCTTTCAATAATTCAGAGAGAAGATCTTGTGGATTATTTTCTTCCCCTGGGTTTGCTCATCGCCATTTAACTAGGTGTGTTGGTAGTGAACCACCCCTTTTTAGTGACAGCATAAAAAATTGTTAATCCTAATGGAATATAGTTTCAGATAAAAGAACACGATGTCAAATAGGAACTAATGCTGGTAAAAAAAAGGCAAGAAATATTATTATTACGTTTGATAGGCACGATTTACACGAGAACACCGCACGCACATTACGAAATTAATATTTTTCACATTATTTTATCGCCTGCAGCACATCCAAGGGAAGGTAGTAAAAAGCTTCGCTCTTCCTCAGAGCAGCGAGTTCCACCTTTTTTTTCTCTGTACATTACACAGGGCTAATTATGCAAAATTAATTATCGCCTTTTTCGCAACGACCCGTCTGGATCATTAAAAATGCCGTTTTTCTTTCGCCATACCGGGGCTGGCTACGATAATGGCCTCCCTTTGATGTAAAATTACTAAAAATTATTCATCGTTATTTACAATTCCTGTACCAGAAACGCACCACCGATCGGTTACTTATCCTCTTCCTAGCGCGTTATCGAAATAGAAATGGTGAGAGCGAATTAGAAACCCTCCTTTCAGCGGAGCAGATTCTCGATGAGGCAGACGCTAGACGAATCGTCATACCTTATACGCTTGAAGCGTTCTGCTTCGTCCTCGATCTAGGTCAAGTGGTTGTTATGGTCTCCTCTACGTAAGTAAAATATTCTCCGTCAACCGGTTACAGCACACGTACCTTCACGTGCACTTTTACAGGTTTTGTCAACAAAATAAACCATTCTAACGTGATTATGCATTAAGCTAGGCGTCTTAAACAAGTGAAAGAATTCGATTTTAACGTGCGTTAGCTCAAGAGTTTAATGGCTGATCGATATTACCTTGACAATATTATTATTGATTCAATGTACTTAACAATTGAAACTATGAACGAAAACAAAACAAAAACGATACCTTCAATTAGTTGGTAGATGTTTTAAAAATCGTAGCTTGTCAGTTTCTTTTTAAAAACAGTTATTTCAATTGTTACGAGTCGCGGACCTCACATTGGTCGATACACGTTGACAGCGAAGTTATCCGCTTCTATACATAGATGACTGACGATTACTGTTGCCGGTCTATAACGTTATCATTAGTTTAATGTTGGTCGTTATCTTTAGGTTGATATTGGTTAACCAGAGTTGATAGTTAAACTACTTTGTTCACATATTTAAGTTCCTTTAATAGATCGTATTTTCTCATGTTGCCCCAAATGTTGGGCGCCAAATTAGTGTCGATTTTTTAATTTTGCAATAATCACAAAATGAATTACAGAACTTATTTAATGAGGGTTCGCAAATCTGTAGCTCGCACAGATGACTACTAGCAGTGGAAAGCGAAGCCATATTCTCAAAATTAAATCTTAAATCTGGTGTGTACCTCGTTCCACCCCTCTTTAACAGTTTTGTCACTTTACATCGATGGCATCCTCATCTTTAGCACCCCTATAGAAGAATATAAACATCTTCAGATTCATGTACCTAATGCAATTTTTCCCAAACGCCAATTAAATTAAACTAGATATTTTTATTTAAAAATATGCCGTCCTAAAAGATATAAAGTCGAACCACCAAGTATGGCTACCGCGGCCTACTAAAAAACACCGTTCGCCACCGAGGGCTTCGACAGCACTAATAATCTTCACAAATATATGCGAACGGGAGATTTACTGAAAATCTGTAAATTAGAGTTTAACAAACATTAAGAAAAACGTAATAATTGGAGGTGGTTCTTTACGAATAACATTATAGAAGAACATAAACATCTTCAGATAGTTATCTCCTCACTCTGAACAAGACAAACCCTCGTATTGAGACCTGCCAACTCAATAATTTTCAAATTAAAGATACCAGCGATGATTGCAAGCCATAAGTCTCCAATTTGCTTTTTGAATCTCCGCAAAGATTACATCCACTTTATGATTTTTATCCAAACTTTGAGAAATTAGATAGAAGCAGGCAAGATTTATCACAGTGAACCAAGTCCCAGAATAACGGTTTTTCTTTTTTTGGTTGGTTTAGGCTTTCCCTTTTAAAAATAAAAAATTGTGGAATAATAAACATTGTCCACTTCTTTTTATCCTTTAATAGTAAAAATTATTAAATTCGCTTGAATATGGTCGGCACCAAAATTGTATTTTGTTTTTAGAATCTCTAAAAAGTTGGCTAAACTTAATAAAATATTTTTTCAATTATTTTTCTTGAGAATTCTTTGAAAAAAAAGATAGAAAAGAAAATCTTCAGACAATTATCTCTACTCTGAATAAGGCAGATCACGCTCCAAACGGGGTGGTGTTCCAACCGCTTGAAAGAGTTGAAGTCTTTGCAGATCATTTATCTCTTGCATGCACACAGGCCGAATTTGACGACTCTGACGAGGAAATTGAGGATCGAGTCGAAGAAACACTGATCACTCTTGTCTCCCTGAAGAGTGAACCTCTTCCCGAGATTTCTAGGGCTGAGGTCAAACAATTGATTCAATCTCGAAAGAAGGGAAAGGCCCCTGGCCCAGATCAAATAATTTATAATGCTCTCTCGAAATTCCCTAATGCTTTACTCGACAAAGCAGAGTGAGACTAATTAGAATATTTTCCCGAGATCTGGAAATTTGCTCACGTAGTGGCTATCCCAAAATCTGGTAAGGATCCTCGATTCCTCCTGAATTATCGTCCCATTACGCTCATCTCGTGCTTATCCAAGATAGTTGAAGCTGTTGCCCTGGGTACATTAAAGAAATAAATCTTTGTCAACGACACTATTCAGGACGAACAATTCGGGTTCGGCGAAGGATTATATACCGACTTTCAACTGCTCAGGATTAATGAGGCTATCCATAATTCCATTGAGGCTCGTGAGACTCTGGGTGCGGTCTTTTTGGATATCGAAAGGGCCTGCGATACTGTATGGCATGATGGGGTGATTCATAAAATGGTTTCCACAGGAATCAACTCACGATTGGTACGTCTCATCTCCTTGTTTTTATCTAGGGCAGATCTACCTAAAATCCCTCAGGTGCAATTAGCAATATATGCAGATGATACGACGGCCGCATACACCTCATTTCGCAGCGAAGAGATCTTGTGCAGACGTCTGTAGGCACAAGTTTATGCCATAGTTGAATGGCGATCCATCTGGAGGTTAAAGCTAAATGAAACCAAACGTATAGTCAGCAGGTTCACAAATAGGCGTAGACTGCCTCCGGAGAATATGTGTAGGGGATGTCAGGCTACTTTGGAGCCAATTAGTCGTATATATCGGAGGCTTATTTTTCAGCAGCATGTAAAAAGAATATCAGAACGATATCTGGCAGCAAGATCAGCATTACTCCCACTCCTTTGCTCCAGGAGTACTTTATCCTTGAGGTTGAATCATCTCTGATCATCTGACATCTCTTTCTTGCGTCCTATAATTTCATATGGGAGCCCTTTGTTGGTCAAGCCTAGTGAAGACAAACCTACAGAAGCTAGAGGTCCTTCGGATGCTGGTTGGAGCTCCTTGGTTCATAAGGAGTGAACAAGTCCGAGTTGACTTGAAAGTCCCATCTCTTAAGGACTATGTGTCAACTTTGGTCAATAAGACTGCTACCAATCCTCTGGTCTCACAGCTAATGGAACTAGACCCCGACCGACCACCGCCCAGGGTACGAGTCAACAGAGTGCTGAACATCGACAGTTCATAGAAAGCCTACACTTACGAAGATCACAACAGCTTAGCGATCGCAGACTCCGGCGCTGAGGGACTCCACCCACACAACCACACTTCAAGGGTTGAATGGACCCAACAGGGAGATAAAAACGCTAAAAAACTTTGCGTTCAACCCTGGACGAGAACAGAAGGACCACCGTAACAAGAAAGGAAGGATTTAGTTAAGTTGGACCGGATTATCTTTCTAATGCTACCTAAATGATATAAATGTCATTAAAAAATTATCAGTGTGCGAAAATAAAAAAAAAAATGGCGTCCGAGCAGGGCCTCTATACAAAAATTTGTATTCCAGAAACGCTACAAACGCAATTTTTGCTGAAAATTGTGGAGTATAAACCTCTCTGCATACTTGCCATCGAAGATCTTAAATAATGGTAAGGATATCCTGCAGGGATCAATCTTAGGATCTCTTTTGTTTGTCGTATTTCGAATTTTTACTGCAATCAGAAATTTTTTTGGATGAGCCATCAAAATTAGTATAGACAACATCAAGTGAGGAAGTCGCATTTTTTGTAAACAACATGAACCCAATCTACATCTTCGAATCAACGGATAATATTAAGGATCCATTCGGCGTCTATTTATAAAACACCCCGAACATAATCCACCACCGATCCATCCCTCCTAATATTAATATTAAATTACACAAGCTATAACCGTTTCATAATATTTACAGAATATGACATGGCACGCTATTTAATCCTTAACAAATGTATTCTAGTAGAATTTGTACCTAATGAAAGGCACTTGTTTAATCAGTATTAGCCCGGCCACCGTATACTAAACAGGATCTTTGATTGACACGCCCTTAGAGAGAGGCAACATCTAAGGCGGAGAACCAATTGAATTTTCCATATCATTATCCCTTCATGTAAATGGACCCCTGACTAAACACGCGCCTAAAGTGCTATTTAATTGAGGCAATTCGCGTTATCGCTGCCGGTAAAAGCACCGAATCGATTTACTTCAATTACTAACATACATATATGTTACGTTCGCAAATCTACTAAATTAAAATCCTCTTTTAAAAGCTTGGGGGAGGAAGAGGGCTGTACCGAAAATTTAAAAAAAAATATAAAATCGCCTCTCGTCCTAATTTTTTTGAGGTATGTGCCAAAAAGGGACGCAGAAGGTGTTGTTTTATGAAATGTTTATTATTAAGGTTACGAACCAGGGCCTTAAAACTGAAACGGTTGTAGCCTAAAACTCGGACAGTATTTTCCGACGGCCACGTGTCGAATTTTCCAAACAATAATCCCCAGAAATCCAATCACACAGCCTACCGCTGGCACCCTAACAACTGACCGTTACTGTTGTGCGTGCGTTAATAAAATAGCATCTCACGCAAAATACGGCTGCAGGGTTAGAGTAAGCTTCGTAGGTACCTATGTAAAATGTAAAACGATGTTTGTTGTCGTTCCACTTCCAGTTAGATTATGGAATAAACACCTGCGTCCACGGTCGTTATTGGAGAGCTGTGACGAGTACAATCATAGGGTGTTGTATAGAATATACAGTATGTCTCGTGATTGAGTTACAAAAAGGATAAAATAAAATAATTTTAAATTTTTCGAAAAAATCACACTTTATTATATGCAAAGAACAGCTACCCTGTACACAATTATATGATGACACAGCTGTAGGGTAACATTCAACGAGACAATCATCCAAAACCAGAATGTAAAAGGAGGATATAAAGGAGGCAATTATATTGCAAAAAGAAGCAAATAGTAAAGGTTCCAAATTAGATTTCTGAACAACACCAGCTGTTTTTTTTTTGTTGTTGAAAGAAGGGAAAAAGTATCATCGTAACCCACGTATTGAGACCTGTCTGGTATTTTCTCATGTTGCCCCAAATGTTGGGCGCCAAATTAGTTTCGACTTTTAAATTTTGTAATAATCACAGAACGAATTCCAGAATTTACTTAGTGTTGTGTTCGAAAATCTGTAGCTCGCACACATTACTACTACCAGTAGAAAGCAAAGCCATATTCTCGAAATTAGATCTTAAACTTAGTTTCTAGCTTGTTCTACCCCCCTTTAAGAGTTTTTGTCACATTACATCGATGGCATTCCCATCTTTAGCATTCCTATAGAAGAATATAAACATCTTCAGATAGTTATCTAAGTTGGAATTTTCCATAGACCGAGTTATCTACTTGGGACTAACAAGACAGACATCTAAACTAGATATATCACCTGGATAATCTTTCTGGACATACATGCCATCGAAGCTGTTAAAAAGGGTAATAATAATAATAATAATAATAATAATAATTATCTTACAGGGGGCATCGGCTGGCCATGAGTTAATTACGCCTGCGGCTGTAGACCGACTTAAGATGTAACCTTTCCGCATTTGCCGTGGAATTTGGAAAACTACAGAAAGCCAAATCAGAAAGGAAACCGGGGTTCGAACTGTTAAATGCAAGCCAAGGAGCCCGAAGGATATCCTGCAGAGATCTGCCTGGTATTTTCTCATGTTGTCCCAAATGTTGGGCGCCAAATTAGTTTCGACTTTTAAATTTTGCAATAATCACAAAACGAATTTCAAAATTTACTTAGTGGGAGTTCGAAAATCTGTAGACCGCACAGATCATTACTAGCAGTGGAAAGCAAAGACATATTCTCAAAATTAGATCTTAAACCTGGTTTTTACCTTGTTCCACCCCTCTTTAAGAGTTTTTGTCACGTTACATCGATAGCATTCCCATCTTTAGCACCCCTATAGAAGAATATAAACATCTTCAGATTCATGTACATAATGCAATTTTTCCCAAACGCCAATTAAATTAAACATATTTTTATTTAAAAATATGCCGTCCGAAAGTGAAGTCGAACCACCAAGTATGGCTATCGCGGTCTACTGCAACACCGTTGCGCCACCGAGCGGCTTCGACAGCACTAATAATCTTCACAAATATATGCGAACGGGAGATTTACTGAACGTAAATTGTTAACGTAAATTAGAGTTTAACAAACTTAAGAAAAACGTAACCCAATTGGAGGTGGTTCTTTACGAATAACATTATAGAAGAACATAAACATCTTCAGATAGTTATCTCCTCACTCTGAACAAGACAAACCCTCGTATAGAGACCTGCCAACTCAATAATTTTCAAATTAAAGATGCCAGCGATGATTGCAAGCCATAAGTCTCCAATTTGCTTTTTGAATCTCCGCAAAGATTACATCCACTTTATGATTTTTATCCAAACTTTGAGAAATTAGATAGAAGCAGGCAAGATTTATCACGGTGAACCAACCTCCCAGAATAACGGTTTTTCTTTTTTTGGTTGGTTTAGGCTTTCCCTTTTAAAAATAAAAAATTGTGGAATAATAAACATTGTCCACTTCTTTTTATCCTTTAATAGTAAAAATTATTAAATTCCCATTTTCCCCCAATTAACATATTTTTATTTAAAAATATGCCGTCCGAAAGTGAAGTCGAACCACCAAGTATGGCTATCGCGGCCTACTGCAACACCTTTCCGCCACCGGGCGGCTTCGACAGCACTAATAATCTTCACAAATATATGCGAACGGGAGATTTACTGAACGTAAATTGTTAACGGAAATTAGAGTTTAACAAACTTAAGAAAAACGTAACCCAATTGGAGGTGGTTCTTTACGAATAACATTTCTGTATTACCTCCCACAACAGTTTATCTACGATTAAGGCATCCGTTCATTTTATATGCGTGAATTGACATTTACTCTGGATCACTATCGCCAATGAAAAATCGATTCAAATTCCATTTGCACGATTGTAATATAGTTTCTCATCCCACCATCTTGTATGGATATATTACAATTTCCCAATTTTTCAAATAAATAAGCGAGAGCATTACCCTCCTTCTACTGTTAAGTGCTCACAATCGATTTCCCCACACTCAAGAACGGACAAACAAAACATGAATATACAGGCGCACAATACGCACGTTTCCCTTCAGCGCACTACATTACTTCAAAATAGGCCCCACTACGTTACTTCGGTTCTAAACACTCCGAATTCATCTACGTCTAACCGTGCGTTAGAATCCTAATGTGCTATGACATGTAAACGTACACATACATCTAGTAAATTTAACCCAGTCACCCATAAGGGGTTTTCGGTTACATCGGAGGTATCGCTACGTCCTCTAGTAACGTTGAATCGTTTAAACATTCATTAGGACTTGATAGTTGTTCCTGATGCAATGCGAAACGGATATTCCGGGTAGTACCCGTAGATATTTATTAGATTAGCGGGCTATGTGCGTTGAATGGATGATTGGTTTCATATTAGAATGTGTCGAAATTTTATGTAATTGCTTATACAGCAACGAAATCAGAGCAATCTTTTAATCGGTGAATAGCACTATAACTATACAGTCTAAAAATTTTGAGTCGGCAGATAACGGTAAAGATCGAGCGTTGAGCTTTATCAAAGGAGATACATCAATATTTTTATGTTTAAGCATACCTACCAATACCCGAAAGATACATCTTTATGGAACAGTGGCCGTGAAAGCCTACATTCGATTAGAGAGCATTACAGTTAGGAATTAGTAAGTCTAATTTGTAAAGAATCTTTAAAGATAAAAAAAAATTAAAGCTTTCAAACTGCAGTTTAGACAAACTTTGGAGATAGGTGATGGATTTTTTTGTTTGTGGATTTTAGAAATGGAATTTTTGCAAACAGCTACTTCCGTAAATTGCACTGCATTGTAGCTTCGCAACACTGCAAGTACTAGGTGGCGCAAAATTAATCATCCAATTTTGTTTTAGAATAACTTTTTTAGTAAATTAAAAAAAATTTTGAGTGGGGAAAATCTTTATTTGGACCTTTACCATTTTTTCTGTTAATTGGAAAATATGATATCCGCCAGTATTGATACACATTTGTGCCTGTTTCATCGCATCTTCCATAATTTTCCGCACGATTTCTGGCGATAACTGTTCGCATTCCTGTCGAATATTCTCCTTAAGGGCTGCGATTGTCTCAGGCTTGTTAGCATAAACCCGCGACTTCAAGAAGCCCCAAAAAAGAAGTCTGGGATGGTTAAATCGGGCGATCTTGCTGGCCATGCAAATCGTCAAAACGACAGATTACGCGACCAGGAAATGCTTCCTTCACAATATCCATTGTGGCTCCTGCTGTTTGTGCGGTTGCACCGCCTTATTGAAACCACATGTTCACCAAGCCCTGCTCATTCAATTCGTAGCGTTCGCCATTAATAGTAACCGTATTGCCGATGGCGTCCTCAAAAAAATACGGTCCAATCACTCCTCCCGCGTGAACACCGCACCACACAGTAGCCTTGAGTGGATTTAACGGCTTTTCGTGCATCACACGCGGATTTTGAGTGTCCCACAAACGCAGATCTTGCTTATTGACGTAACCGTTTAAATGAAAATGCGCCTCGTCGCTCATGATGATTTTCGACTGAAAATCGTTCACTTCGTTGTTGAGATTGAGGATGGTTCTACAGTAATTCACACGCGACTGAAGGTCAGCAGGCATTAAGTGATGCACTGTTTGCACTTTTTATGGGAACATGTGTAAGTCTTTCACTAAAATTCGCTGTAGGGTCCGTCTGCTGACACCCAATTGCGTGGCACGTCGTCTGGTTGATGTTTTTTCGTTCTCATCAACATCAGCAGCCACAGTCGCGATATTCTCGACAGAACGACCAGTCCGGTGGCGGCTACACCCCGGAAGATCTCTTGTGGTTCCAATCTGTTCGAGTTCCAGTTGGCGCGACACGATTAGGAAATCGACGACGAAATTCACGCTGCGCTAACACCACCGATCGATTATTGGTAAAAAAAATCGACACAATTATTCCACGCTCTTCCGGAGTATAGCGGCACATTGTTTGTCTGTTTGTATTCTGCGGCTGTCTAGTTCACAAATGTCAAATATGATTGACAGACGACGCCATTTGCAAAAGTTATAACATCTTCCGACAGGGTGATTAATTTTGCGCCACCTTGTATTAGAATGAAATAAATCAGATTTATTTAATTAATGAAAACTCCATGTATCTCCAATATGATGACTGCCCAACTCCTAATTCCATAACTGTACTACGCTGGATAACTTGTTGGTTTGGAGATAAATGGATATCGATGGCGAAATATGACAGATAGAGACTATAAGCATACTAAGTCTTAGTTGTAAGTCATCACTTTAACACAGGCTTCTTGGGGAGAACAGTTATAGAACAACTGAAACGCGGAAGAAAGATTACTTTCTTTGATTCCCAATTGAAAGAATAATTGAAAGAATATATTGTTAAGCCTACCCAACTTTTTTACGTATTAACTAGGTACTGAAATGGTAGCAAAATTGTTTTCAAGTTTCTAGGTACTGAAATGGTAGCAAAATTGTTTTCAAGTTTCCTGATAAAGAACACTCAATTTTGACAAAGAAATTGAAATGACAGGTAAAGACTGTTACTATAATTTCATACGAAGACATTCTTTTAATGTTTTGTTACGAAAGCCAGAGGCAATGTCTTTAAATAGAATCAATGCATTTAACGAAACATATTTTATGATGATTTAGAGATTTTACAAACAAATCATGTCCAAAGGAATTCAAAAGTTTTGGCTACTAAAGCATAAAAACAAGTCAAAAATGTTTATTATCTCAGAATTTTTATTAAGCAAAAAAAATCAATTATTTTGGCTTCTTGCAAATTCCTCAAAGTTTGGACGAATTGAAGAAAATTTTGTTCTTTTTGGACAAATTGATCATGTGTTAAATCGACAAAAAAGTGTAGTCGATAATGAAGAGAGAGAGAGTTGAATATCTTATTTCAAAGGCCAATTGAAGCTGCCGATGAATACATAGCATTTTGAAGAAGCATCACTTCCACAACCACAAATTCTCGTTAGTAGAAGATCTTCATCCTCAAGATACTGTCGACAGAGTTAACTTGTGTGAGATGCTATATCTTCGACGTCAAAAGGATGAGATCTTTTTGAAAACAATTATCTAGACGGACGAATCTAAGTTATCGCATGATGGATTTTTACGTACCTACCTGAATTCGTTACTGAAGATTTTCTTGACAGCCTGCCTTTGAACTTGAGAAGAAGCACTAATAGACAGCTAATAAATAAGTGTTAACGGTATAGTTTTTGACATTCGATATATGCAGGCAATTAATGGAAATAAATATATGCTAGTTTAATAATCTTGGGATTTTTTCTTGCCAACCCATGGACATGATCAATTTGATAATCACTTTCTACTTCTCCTAATCCTGATTTCGAACTATCTACTGAATCTACAGTTTGCTCCTTTACGACATAAAATTATAAAATTGGGCTGGTTTCTCGGTAATTCTTTCAGTTTTTAGAATACTTCTTCTACCTCATTTTGCCATTCAAATATCAAATTATTCCTTAGCATTTTCTCTTATCGACTTCCCCCTTCAAGACTGCTTGTGTATAACACTTGCATAGTATTTTTTTATGCAATTATGACTTATTAGGAAACATTTATTAACAATATAAGCCCAAACTAATTTTCTAACACACAGGGAGATGTATTGCAGTGGAGTCATATCCCTGTGAATATCAGGAAAATGTTTACATTGACGTTTTTGAGATATGATCTTTTTTGAAACAAAGTTTGCATCTGGTTTTGTCCAAATAAGAAAACGCTCAGTATTTGTATTCTTATTAACTTCATCACGATAAGGATCATTTGTAAAATTTCGTTGGAGTTATTATCTACCTCATCTTCCTCAGACTCAGAGCTTGTTTTAGCGTCCTCAGATTTATCCGTAGACCCTCCAGGATGAGGGTCGTATGTGTCGTCGCTCTCAGATGACTCTTGAGACTCTGATGATACTGACCACTCGTCCGCAATTTTCTCCAGCTTAACTTTTGTCAAAGGTTCCTTTCTTTTCTTCAGCCACTGGATGGCGCTGCTACTAACATACGCATTTAGCTATAGAAAACCGACTGGTACACATTGATGCCATTTAACATGCTGATTAAGATTTTCAGTCTTGAAGAAACATTAGATGGTACATAGATGTACCTAGAGTCAAGACCGCTGCGTGCGGGCGTGCAAGGCGTGCACCACACAAGGGCAGCATTTTTAAGGGGGCGGCATCGGCGACAAAGTCATATCGAAAGGAAAACAAAACATTGTCGTAATTTGCATGTCCACAATTGTACAAGTGGCGGCCTAATCGGTATTGCACGCGGGCGTTAAAACAGATAGCGGCGGGCCTACCTAGAGTTTCTAAAGGGTTAACCAAGCATCCCACTCCCCCAACCCCTCGCATCTTCTCCCTCTCCCACCCCCCCAAATAAATCTTCAAATTAATTTGCTAGTTAACAATTACTTTTTACGTTTATTGAAGTATCATCATTGATCGCGAATTGGGCGCCAAATTCAAATATCTCACAAAAAAAAAGTCGGCCAAATTTGTTCATATTTAAAACACGATATTTTCCTTTAAATAAATATTAAGCTTTGTGCCCCTATAGATCATTACGGTGAACATAAATTTAATATTCGTTACCGAACCAACATAAATCTTTTCTTTTATTAACGTGACGTAGAATTCTGGAAATAACCATAGCTGTACCGGAAACAAGAGATTCCTTCCGCAAAATACCTCGAAATTTATTACGCATTAATATTGTTGCTTACATTTTATTACGAAAATAATGATTTATGTAACGTTTAACGGCCGCCCAGTATTATACCTCTACTAAAATCTAGCTTTTTTTATTACGGAAGTAAAGACATCGCGCGCATAAACTAAAACAACGTGTACGGAGTAGCGAAATTCGTGTGTCAGGAGGGAACTTTCGAAAGAATTACAATTTTACACATAACATCCCGCATTTTCCCTATTTTTAATATTGAGTCTAACGTGAGCTCTCTACCATACAACACATTACTGAACATTTACCAAAGATGCACACACGAATTCCACAACAACACAACCTCGCGTAGTATATACCGAGATATTCTGCAAGCGCAACGGAAATAAAAGAATGAACGTGCGACTCAAGAATGCATATTCGTGAATTCCATATTCCGGGGCCGTCTATATATACGAAAAGGTAAATAAATAGATGCGAGGTTTCCGAGAGCTGCACAGGAATAGAACGTGGTGCTGTTTCTTCGAAGATTTTGCCGGGTCTTTTGCTGGCGAAAGCTCTCTATCGAGATTCTCGTAAATTCCCCGTCAAAACAGGATATTTCTGTCTGATATCGGTACTCCTACAATTTAAATATTTTCGAGCGTAT
This sequence comes from Holotrichia oblita, assembly GCA_023690525.1. NCBI lineage: Eukaryota > Metazoa > Arthropoda > Insecta > Coleoptera > Scarabaeidae > Holotrichia > Holotrichia oblita. The sequence continues at coordinate 5,135,880 of CM043021.1, forward strand.
TTATAGATATAGTGCACTGTCTAGATGCAATATTACAATGCAATTTGTGTCGAAGACGCTTATTAATTCTTTTACAGGAACCAACCTTTTATAATCTTGGAACCAATTTAATAAAAATCACCGATTATCCTTGTTGTTGTATAAAATTTATACGAGCGAGATTACGCACGTATTAAAGTATTAAAATCCGAACCATTACAATATACAGGGTGTCTCAGCGAGGACCGTTCATTAGAAGTTTATGGCATTCTGGTCAAAATAAATAAATTTGAAAATTTATAATTATATAAATCGGGACTGGAGTTTTATGGCTATTGAACATGTTGCCAGCGCTCTGGCAGCATCTGATGCAACTGCTATTGTTCTTCAGTGGGTTATGGAAGTTTAGTCGCGCTGCAAGTTGTCGTTCAGTTTTTATAAACGAATTTGTGATTCACAGCTTCGGAACTTCTGTTTTGGGATTTACTGCGGTGGATTTTACCACTTGTTAAAATATTTATAAAGTAATATCAAAGGCACATATGCTATTAGTGTCTAATTTAGTAAATATGTCAACGCCAATGAAGAATGCAAGTCGTTTGGAAGAACCTTAACCTTACATCCAGCAGTCGAAAAGGAGCTTGTCAATTATATTCTAAATCTGTTTTTTCGGATTAACTATAGAATTACAGATGACTGGTAAAAAATGATTTTATTCCTTTAAAGCTGGTCACCCTGAATTAACCTTGAGGGAGCCCCAAGCTACATCAATGTTACAAATGAAAGGGTTAAAAAAAAAGTATTTGAGTTCTTTGATATTCTGGAAAAAATTGTCGATTAAAACAAAATTTATTCTACCGGAATATATAATGTAGATGAATCCGGCGTGAGCACAGTACAAACAAAATGCCAAAAAGTTCTACTAGGCAGTATCGTCACAGTTTCTGAAACTGGCTATATGACTACTAATTTGTTTGTCATGTGATTGAAGCACTTTATTGGCACAATTAGAGCAACTCAACAAAACAAGGTTTTATTAGTTCTAGATGGATACACGACTCATTCAAAAGACCTTGAAACTTTTCAGTTATCCAGAACTCATGGAATAATATTACTGCAACTCCTTAGGCACCGTATCCAACCCTTGGACCGGACATTCTTTAAGCCATTTAAAGGATTTTACAACCAGGCTATTCAAAAATGACCCTGGGTTGTGTGTGAGCCGATACCAAGTGTCTGGTATTGTAGCAGAAGCATATGGGAAAGCAGCTATCATCGAGAATGCGACAACGAATGTGACTTTTGCCCTGCTGAAACTCTTACTTTTGACAACACTGATAAGACTGCTACGCCTGTATAGATATGGTTAAGAAGCCTCCACAAATTGCACAAGATGCAAATACCTACAGGAACACCTAATGAGCCTATTAATGGTTCTTTGGATATTGTTTGGCCAAAGATCCAGATAAAGTCCAGATGATGCAGACAAACCTTCGCTAAAGTCGACGGAGTCAACTTTGAAAATTTCCATTGAGAAGATTTCTCCTATTTGCCCAACCAAAGTTAGAAAATCAAAGAACAAAACTATTTCAGGAGTACAAAAAGCGAAAATAGTCATCAGCAGTTCCTACAAAAAACAGCTGAAGATGGCTAAGGACTTGTAAACTGCACAGGATAAAGTAAAGGAACTGAAAATGAAAATGGTCAAAGTTAAGCCAAAAATCTTAAACAAAAAAAAAATGGAGAAAACCAAATCTGAAGACAAAATGTCAAAGAAAAAAGTTGTAAACGTGAAGAGAGAGCAAGATGGACTTAACAACAGCTATGCCTGCCCTCTACCTCGAACAATTGTGGTGTGGTTGTTGAGGTGTCGCAAGAGAATTGGTTTTACAAACTCTGTGAAAAACATTCAATTGAAGACATGGTGCAGTGTTTAAAATGCAGTGAATGAAACAGTTTTTTTTGTACTGACTGTAATAGTTGATTGAGACACAATTTCTGTGTAATTTAATATAGTTTATATAAAAAATACAAAAAAAAAACTTTTTCTTGTGATAACCTTCCTAAAAATATTATAGTTACAATAGCAGTACGATTTAGGAGACTGTGTGGTATGATTCAGGAAACTGGTATGCTGTATCCACATGCAGACGTTTGGTAAAAAACATTTTATATAGGTTCTTATAATAGTTATTTGAGGTTAACTATTTTTTTACAACTAGATTATAAGTTGTACTAAGTTACTGTATGAAGTTTAACTCAAAATGGAATAATTCAAAAATGTAAAAAATGAAAATTAAATCAATGAGAATATTATTAGATTAGTCACCATCTACTTTATTATTTTTAATGGAACACCCTGTATATTTTTACATATTTGGATTCCCCTATTTATAAACTTTATGAATATCTTTACTTTTTACAATTTGATTGGTACGTTTTGTAGTTATTCAAGTTTTGCTGAAAAAAATTGCTATAGCAGACATTTATTCAAAAAATCAGAGAACACTCGATTTTTCGGATATCAATTTAAAATTCATAATATACTTAAACAACATGTTGAAGTATATTTTAGCGCTGAGAACAGCTGTCTACATTGCGTGGTTACTTTACTATGGCACGTTAACTCTTCGAAATTTTGAAGAACCATAACTCCATTTTTTCAAATGGCACCTCCCATATTTTATTACTTAGTCGTCTTCGGAGTCCAATTCTACATCTTTTATGTCCCATATGTCCTATACATAAAATTGCTAGTTTAGGAGATAATTAATTTTTTTTTAAATTGCACACATAACTCATCGATACTTATCCAGTGTGCCATGGATAATAAACGTTCTCAAAGATTTATTGACAAAGTCTAACCGTGATGTCATTACGAAGATTGTAACATCTTTATTTGCCGTCTAATGGATAGATTTTTCGTAGTTTTTGGATCTAAGTACCTATGTAGGAAATTTGGGAAATTTTTGTGGAACATACTGTATAGTTTTGAATTTGTGGGGGAGGGGGTACGACTGACAGAATCTATTTTGAATAGGAATTTCGATCAAAGTTTAACTTTTTAGCTAATAATAAATTAATGAGAATGACAGATAAAACATCGGTCTCACCAACACCACAACTTTTGATTAATTACTACGGACACGTGTTTCGAGAGAGGCATCAGTATTTGGTTGATGATAAGAGCCCATCAATCAAAAGTTGTGATGTTGGTGATAGCGATGTTTTATCTCGATATTACGAGACCCCAACACTACAGGTACCATTAAAGATTTCATTCTACTATAACCTCATCAGTACACAACATGACACTTAGGCATGTAGGCTGCTATTTTCACTACAATATATTGCAATACGCAAATTTGTAAATCTGTCTGATACTTCAATATAATGCAATGTCTATTGTAATATACCTTTGTTTTGCATTTATATCTTTGTAATTCTCGTTTTATTCAATCTTTTTTTGCTAAGATAGATGAAATCAAACACTTATATTTAAATTTGACTTAACCAATTACAATTATATGTACAATGGATCAATAATAATAATAATTATTATTATTATTATTATTAAACACTGCAACAACACAAGATTGTTTCCATTAGCATGTGTGGCAGGTTTAATAGCGTTGCAGCTCAAATCACATCGCGTACTGATGAGGTTATAGTAGACTGAAAGTGATACATCTTCGAAAGCTCAATTTATTATATAAGCAACTCGGAGTTATATAATGCTAGAACTTTATAGAAAAGAGAGTAAGAGCGAAACCGTCTTGTGTTTTCCATATTCAACCACCGGATCTGCTTTCTCTTAAACAAGAATTTTAAGCTTTTTGTATCCTTTTTTATCAGTATAATCCAATCATAGACCGAGCAGCAGTAATTTAAAGTTGACAGCTAAATTTGTGCATAAAAGTGAAGGCTCTTTTTTGCGAGCAAACAGAAACGTGATATGTACATATATGGAAAATAGAAATGGCCCAAGTATGGAACGCTACGGCACTCCACTTCCCACTAGCAAGAGTGACAAGATTTTACTACGTATGTCGACAGACTGTGTGTGTGCGTGAAAACTTCTTATCAATAGACATACGTTATCACTTAAGCCTAGATAAGTAAGATCTACGAGATCTGAAACCTTTTTTAATATAGAAACCAGTCACGCCAACACGTCTTTCTATAATAATAATAATAATTCATGCCTTAGCATCCCCCAACAGCTTGCGCCAATTACAGGGGGCATCGGCTGGCCATGAGTTATTATTACGCCTGCGGCTGTAGACCGACTTAAGATGTAACCTTTCCGCATTTGCCGTGGAATTTGGAAAACTACAGAAAATCAAACTCAGAAAGGAAGCACCGGGGTTCGAACCCGGTACTGCCGGACTACGAGGCAAGTGTGCAAGCCACTAGGTCACGAGCCCAACAACTATGAACGTGAAACTATGTGGAAATAACATCAAAAACATTTTTCGAAAACTTTTTTTGTTTGAAAACTGAATCAATTAGGCACTTAGAATAGCCATTTTGACTAAAAGTGTTCTTTGCATCTTTTATTATCCACAATTGAGACACACAAATGACACAACAGTGCCGCCCCAAAGTCATCAAATCGATGAGGAATCTGCGGCCAACGTCAAAATCTCTCCATCACAATAACGCTCCAGCTCATCGCGCCTAAGCTAGCAACAAATATTTGACCACTGAAGCTGAAACTTCTTCAGCACCCTTCTTCTAACGACTGTGTATTGCAAAACTTTCTATTCCTTGTCTATAAATTAAAATCGCCATCAATTTTTAATGAAGTATTGATTTCGATATGTTACATTTTTAATTATGTTCGTGTGTGGGGTTTGAACTTGTATATGCAAAAAAGAGGAGGATGCAGGAACATCACCCTGCGGAACACCCTTATAAACGGTTAAATTCACCATTTTGTATTTGTTCTACTTTTCCGCAACAAAAACGAAGAATTATGGCCTTCGAGTTAATCAAGAGGTTTCCTCACCATTCCCCCTCTCCCTCTCCAAAGAGGAACAACGTGCAAGTTCAATTTGTTACACTGTGTGACCGCTCCTGAAATAGAACGTGCTTAATGAATGTTAGCCGCTTCGAAAAAGGAGTACCGAGCGTCGATTCGAAAAGATATTGCCTTTTGCAATTGGCATCTATGCAGGGGCTGGAGTAAACCTAATTTATATTACACTTCTTCTTCCTCATTGCTGCCAACCTAGTTAAATTATGAAAATTCTAATTACGTTTCCGCGGCGTAAATTCACTACGTTACGTCTACAATAGATCTTGCATAAAAGACCAAACAGCATCGTTCTTTAGAAATTCAAGATTATCTTCGCAGATGCAATGTCGACGCGAACAATAATACAAGAGAAGAAAATAGGTGGATGATGAGAGACAGGGAGAGAGAGAGATGGATCAGCGCAAGTTTAAATTGAATGATTAAAGGTATGCATTATCTATTAAGGACTCCTTAAACCAGTAGAGGAGCTTCTTCTCCTTTCGCCGAAGTACTCAACCCGCTTAACTATTTCAGAACGCGAGCGAAGCCAACTTTAATGTCGTCTATAGAGTCGCGGTGTACACATGCGGGCTATATGTAAGCTAAGCTGACGCCCCTCTTTCTTGTGCTGTTTGTTGAACCGAGCAACTTTCCCGATACTGCTAAATTATTTATACAAATTGCGGATTCAATTTGCCGAGGCGCTGTAGCTTAGCTGCCTTCCCGACGACCGCTAATACTCGTTAGCTTTAATTTAGGAAATGGAATGTCTTGTTTGCTATAGCTCCGCATTTTTTACCTCGCCTTCGCGACAGTAACGATGAAGATTTAGTTCTTTTTATTTTGTCGCCTCGTCTTCTTTTTTTTTACACGTGTTCTATTATTAGTAAATAGCAGTTAGGCATGGATAAGGAGGTCGTGGTAGTATGGTTGTGGGTTCGAATCTTGTTTTATTACATCGATACCCTGATTGAGCTGTCGAGACATAATTAACGACACAGTATTGTTTACGAGAAAGTAATGCTGTAACAAGGCAATGGAAACACATTTATACACTCGTATTACACAGCAAGAGCTGCACTCAATGGTTTTGACAAGCAATACAGCTTCTGGCTCCCTCTTCTGCTTAAGTGAAGTTCTGCTAAAGTTCACTAGATAAGCTTTTTGATGCAGGATCTTGATACCATACCTCCTTACCCAACCATCTACTCAAAAATATAGAGGATATAGAGGCCGAGATTTTAACCACCACCTTAGGTCGATCAAAGGCAATCGTTTTATTAAAACTCTCAATCCTATTAAGACTCTCTCGGATCTGATATCCAACAGTGCGCTGCTGGGCCAAACCTTAAAACTAGTCCTGGACATTATCGTCCTTATTATCTACGCCATCAGTGTACGGAGGCATTCCTCTGCTTCCTTTAAACCTCCCCTCTCCTAAGAAAGATATTTTAATTAACAACATAATCCAAGATGGGCAATTCTGCTGGCATTCTATCTCCTTCTGTCAAAAACAAAAAACCTGTCAAGCACTCCATCATAGTCAATGTTCCAAAAACTTGTTGTCTTAGATCTACCACCCTCCCTCTCTCTTTTCATATCTTCCTTATCTAAGATCGTAGAGCCAACGATCATCAGCAGACTACAACCAGAACTATTTATCCACAACCTCTTGCAGCAGGAACAATTTGGTTTCTCAGAAGGCCTCTGTACAGATTTGCAGCTGTTTAGAATCTGGGCGATTAGAGAGTTGACAGGGGTAATGATGTGGGGGACCAGCCTTCACAAGGAAAAGGAAACTCAATCTCAAAATCATCAAACTAGATGGGCAGAGCATTGAGTGGAAGACAGAGACTAAATATCTACATAGGTCTTAGATAATAAACTTCTCTGGAACAAGCACGAATTCAAAGAATTTGTAGAAACTTTGCAGGGAAAAATTGGGGATGAAACCCAAAAATTCTGCACTGGATGTATACACTGCAATAGTGAGACCAATCATCACCTATGGGGCAGTAGCTTGGAGTAAACGAAGCAGTCTAACCACAACGTGGATGCGCCAGGATGCGTTTGCATTACTGGTGCAATGAACACATGCCCAACGGCCGTTTTAGAAGTGGTATTAAATCTCACACCTCTTCACATTTTAGTGGAGAGTGTGGCCAGACAAACCACATACAGACTGATGCCCCATCAGGCAGAAATTAAAAATCCTGCTAGGAGATTATCTGTTGTGGGACTTGGAAAAAAAAATTATTACGAGGCTAAGCTTCAGAAGCGAATGGAATCAAAACACCATAAAGGAATTGAACAAGAATGACAATCGGTATATAGATTCCAGGACAATCGGAGCGATTGGAATTGGAGTATATGGGCCCAGAACCAAGTACTCCGAAACCTTCAGACAAAAATACACGCTATAGAAAGATGCGTCCGATTTAACCTAGAAAGAAAATACCGGAAAGAGGAGATTATCATCTTGACCGATGGTAAAGGAGTCATTAAAACGCTGTCTTCCTATACAATCAGCTCACAAATGGCTTGGGACTGCCTGTCTAAGCTAAACAAGCTAGGCAGGGAAAACAAAGTCACTCTCGTGTGGGGACACACCGGATTACAAGGAAATGAGAATGCAGACAAACTTGCCAAAAAAGGAGCGAATGCATCTATCTTGGGCACTGAACCTTTTTGCGAAATCAGTCAGAGCACAATATTAGAGAAACTAAAAAAAAAAGTTGATCAAAGGAAAACCAAGCACTGGTTTGATCAACATGGAATGAAACAAGCGAAAACCACTCTGGGGAACCTATAACCAGAACATAAATATTCAATGAAAGCAACTGATAGGAGTCCCATCAGGTCACGGTAGGCTCCGAAGGCATATGAAAAAAATTGGACTAGCAGGAACAGCAGAATGCCGTTTCTGCTAGGAGAAAGACGAAACTTCTATACCTATCCTCTCTGAGTGCGTAGCACTAGGTAATTCAAGGGCTATGCACCTACGATTTTAAGAAATAGAAGAGGGAGATCTGCCTAAAATCAAGCCATCCCAATTTTCTAAAGCAGATAAGCTTAGCAAGCTAGCTATGAAGTCGAAGGGGGACACAATAGACCTTTCAGGTCGGAGTGCAAATATCACTCCTCAAGGCATAGATACAACGACATGGGGAGGGGGTGGATAACCCCACCTTAACACAATTTGAGACTCTCTCTTTGGGGATCAAATTTTTTTGGTGCGTCAGTTCCTGACTCTTCCGTTACAGTCTTCTCCGAATTTATTGTTAGACTTAAGTGAGCCGAGGAATTCCTCCTTTCCTCCTTTCGTTTTGTGCAACGCCAGATAGCATATTCCTCTTTGAGGGATTGGTTCCAAGTTCAGCGATGCCATAATGGTCGATTAAAGGCGGTGGTGACGCCATTGGCCAAATCTAAATCCGAACTGGTCTCTTCAGCTTGTCCAGTTTAGTGGTGAATTTTGCTTGTTGTACCCAAGTACAAAATTATGTCGATAACTCACAGGACTCACAAAACCATTACGTTTCAAAATTCCTAACTAGATAGTTACAATTAAATATAAACTAACTTTAAAACGAAAAACTAATAAATCACGAGCGTGCCAAAAAGGGAAAACGTAACAAAGTTAAGCGCACCTTTTCCGAACACAACGCGATAAGAATATCGTAAGCAAGTGGGCGATAAAAACTACATTTTATTGGTTTTCCTCTTTTTCTCGATACACATTAGTTGTCTGAAGGTGGATCGATAGCACCCACGACGCTCTAACCATATTGAATCTTTGATGTTTGACGGGGAGTAGGATGCCCGAAAAAAGGGAAGAAGAACACAAGGGCACAAGGTTGCATGAACTATAGAACGGAGTTGCGTCGATCTTGGGGAATAACTTGGAAATTGAATTTCGTTCGCTTTGGAAAAATATACGCGTGTATACAGAAAACAGCACGCATCTTTCGACCCAGCAGACAACACAGCGTTTCTATTATATCCACGGATGGATTTTGGCGAAGAGTAAACAAGAGTTACGTTACTGTGGTTCCGGTAGCGTTTGTTTTCGTTTGCTTTTCTGATATGTAATTCGTTTGGCGCGTATTGTCAAGGATGAAGACGAAAGATGTGATACAACAGGCTAGGAGGTAAAAAAAATACAATAAGATAGGGGGAAATGAAATTGGAGATGAGTCCTTGTGGCCTAATATTTGAATAGGATTGTCTGGGATGTTCTATAAATATTTTCGTTCTTGTGTGATCAAACTCATATTTACAGTTAAATAAAATTAGATCGCTAATGAATTAGCAAAACATATTATCGACTTTCCCGCACAAGTGCGCGAAGTAAAAATTGTATCAAACGAATAATCATTATTACAATAACGTCGTAACTGAAACCCACCTAACATCGCACCTGTGACGTTATTTCTAACTTTTTTTTAAGAAGCATAATAGGCAGCTGCGACTAAGACATCTTTCCTACAATATTTGCATATACAGGATGTTCTTCTAAATTAAATGCGCACCATTTATTCTTTGTTAGTATTACCTCCGTATATTCTCCTTCACCCCCTCCCCGCTCCGCCCATCACTCCGTCCATCACCCCCCGCCCATGGAAAAGAAAATTCTTCGTTATTTCTTTTTAAGAGATCCCTGAATATGTCTTAGTTAGGCAATATATTGACATATCATATAGTGGGGAATAAACATTATTATTATAATAATTATTATTAAATTTGACACAGTTTTAGGTAGCTGATTCGATGATGCGGCTCTCCAAATCAGTCCATTTTGATGGAAGAAAGTCCAAGAGGTTAGGATTACTATTAACATGAACGCATGACACTCCAGTTTCGTCTGCATTAAAACCTTGGATGTAGGAAACGAAAACTTCTTCATCAAAGTTTCTAATTTGTCAAAAAACACTTGCACTTGCCTATTTAACCCCACAGCTCTCATGAGGCTTGTAGATTCTCCTGTTCTTAGGGTGAGTTCATGATAATAAAACCCTAAACTTGACATTCGTGTTTCAGTACAATATCTATTATTATAAAAGTCATGGCAAAAAGTAGACGTGCTTGAAGTTCTGAGCAAAATTTCAATATAAATTTGGCCCCCAGCGGGCCCAGCTTGGGGCTCGAATCCACGTTCACGAAAGGAAGTGAACCGATTAATATGAGTTTGTTTTTATATAAGAGCAAATAATGTGTAGAAAATGATTGCAATCGGATATCATCTTCCATCAGCTTCGTTAACGACAAATTCTCCAGGAAAATTATCTCTAATTTCTGACCGAGGTTTCCGCTTATTTTCCCAAAACAAAACACAACGAAACTCATCGTCGAAACAACACATACACGTATTACATACATCCGGTTAGCCCAATTAATACCGGAAATACATTTCCAAACTATTGTTTCTCCAGTTCAACGAACACACATCGGAGCATCCGAACACACGCTACTACACCTACTATTACACAACTAGATAGTATCCTAGAAGTACCCTTTAGCATTCGTCATTCAACTCAAATATCGGCATATCTTACTTCTATTATTACTACGTCAATCGTCTATTTCTCCCTCTCTCTGGAAGCGCCAGAGCAATAGCAGTAATAACATTCGGTTTCTCCGCGTGCAGATCTAATAATAATTTCGCGAACGCCAAATAGGAACTCTCCTCCACGTCTACTATATATTTAACTTTGGAAGTCCGTGAAACTGAAAAGTTAATTACAATTTAGCGGTGGTTGTGAGGTCGACCTCGTCAGTGGTAAACTGGGCGAGGGAGATGGGAGGGGGTTATCAGTTTGTGAAATCTCCAACGATTTCGGATGAGGTTATTGGGGTGGAAAAGTTCTTTGGGAAATATTAAGATGTAATTAAGTTCGTTTTGTTTTTTTTTGGAGGGAGATTAGTTTGTGTCAACTGATGAAGATTTCTTTTGCTTGACACTTCGTGTATCCGAATATTAAAAATTATTCCAGACTGGTGGTCGTTAATTAATTCAAACGAGATAGATATTAGATTGAGACTGAGCCTTCGAGACTCTCATAGACGTCAAAATTCTCTAATCGGTTGATAGACCCCCAGGAGACTATGTGGTGTCAGCGGAACTGTGCCATACGAGCACCTACCCAGACAGAATCTGAGTGTCAAACAAAGAGAGAGAATCTGACGAACATAGGAATTGTAGGTAGGTTAACACACGTCCATCTCTATCCGTCATCGACGCTCAACTGTACGAGTATTTGGACAATCTTTCCAGCATCTCGTTCACCTTTTGTCGAATATTATGAGTGTTTTCACTCGTTAAAACGGAAGTATCATCGGCATAGATAACTGTGGCGAAATCCCCAATGTCATTAATGAAGATTGAGAATAGAGTTGGTGACAGAATCGCTCCTTGTGGTACACCAATTATGACGTGTAGTAAATTTGACGCAAAAATGTTGTTGTTAGTTAAGGTTATCCGTGCAAATTGAAATCTATTTGATAGATAAGATACGAACCGTTTAAAGGCGACACCTCTTATATCTATTCTTTCCAATTTTTGCACAAGAAGATCATGTTGAACACAATCGAAAGCCCTGCTTAAATCACAGATCACTCCGATTTGAACTTTTTTCTGTTCTAATTGTCTAATGATGTACCCCTATACCTCCGTTATAACCGTAATTGTTGATATCTCTGTACGAAACTTGTTACGGGCGTGTCTCACAGATGGCACTGTTTGTCCCGTACGCTGGTTTAGCGATTGCAGTGTGAATTTCGCTCTCTATGAATTAATTTCGACGAATATCAGTGTTATATAGTGTAGTATTCTGGTTGGAGAAGTATTTTTATGATATTTGATGAAATTTTAAAAGTTCAACAAATGTGTTGGAACGTCCGTTTATTTTTTGGTTTAATACAGTAAAACCCCTCTTAGCGACCACCCCTTTTAAGTGACCACCTGTGTTAAACGACCGATTATTAATTCCCCCGTATTTACAAATAGCAATCCCATTGCTTTATACCCCTCTTTACCGACCGCTCTGTTAAACGACCGCGGGCACCCATCCTCGCCATTTTTACTACATCTTAATGTTAAAAACACCCTCTATTAAGGGCAGTAAAACTCGACCCGACAATTACGCATTGTTGAAGTCACGTTTAACTCAAGTACCTACCTAGAATAGTTACGAAGCCTTTGTAGAGGCGAAACATGTGTATACGTTCTGTTGAAGTTATATTTTGTGGAAATTTTAAATTTGTGTATTTTATTTAACATAATTCTTAAGAAATATAGGTTACCTACACTAGTTTATTACTTTATTCCAGGATTCGGAAACCATTCAAACGTTATGAGATATTATTATGTGATAAAAATCACGAGAATAATAAGTCCGTTCTTTTAAGAATTTTATCACCACCATATTTATAAACTACGACACTCAGAAATGAATGGTTTTACACTCTGTTTATGTATATAAAATATCATTCGCATTTGAGAGTTTGTTTAGATACATGAATTTGCTGACGCTATTTTTCGAAATTGCTTTATTGTGGACCGATCTATTCATTTGCTTACTATGTAGGATAAAATAGGGTGTTTGCATTAGTTTTGTTTTGAACTTTGTGAAGTGTTGCTGGTTGAATTTTCAGCTAAACGCGTAATCAGTGTACACAGATTTTTTTTTCGTAGTTTTCGTGTGTTTTAGGACTAACGTGATTATTTGAAGATGGCGGGAAAAAGAAAATGTCTATCTTTAAAAGAAAAACTTGAAATAATCGAGGAAAGTGAAAAAAATGGTTTAAGTACCAGAAAATTGGCTGAAAAATTTAAAGTGGGTAAGACCCAAGTGACTATGTTGCTTCAAAATAAAGCAGAAGTTAAGAATTTATTTCAAGAAGGTGGCACCGGTGAACAAAAAGAAAATTTCCTAAAACCGAAGGACTGGCAATTGATCAGGTTGTTTTTAACTGGTTCTGTAAGGCGCGAAACAAGCACTTACCAATATCAGGGCCCATAATTCAAGCAAAAGCCCTTGAAACTGCACAATGTCTAGGAATAGACAACTTCAAGGCATCAAATGGATGGTTGGAAAGATTCCATCGTCGGCACAATATTACTTTCAAGAAAATATGTGGCGTATCTGCCGATGTCAATTTCGAAGACGTAACTTCTTGGAAAGAAAATCTTTTGACCATTTTAAAGGATTATGCCCCAAGGGACGTGTTTAATGCAGATGAGACAGGTCTCTACTATCGTGCATTGCCAACAAAAACATATGCACTGAAAGATGAAAAGTGTCCTGGAAGAAAAGCAGCAAAACAACGATTTACAATTCTGTTTCTGTGGAAATATGGAAGGTGAGAAGGAGGAACCACTTATAATAGGCAAAAGCAAAAATCCTCGATGTTTTAAGGGCGCACACATCGATAAGTTACCTCTCCAATGGGTCTCGAACAAAAAAGCGTGGATGACAGCAGACATCATGACAACATGGCTTCATGGATTTAATACCAAGATGAAGAAGCAGAATCGAAGAGTGGTATTGTTTCTGGATAATGCAACATCTCATCCCAAAATTACACTGGATAATGTCAAATTAATTTTCCTTCCACCCAATACTACCTCACATTGCCAACCTTTAGATCAAGGCATTATCCAGAATTTTAAAATGCTCTACAGAAGCTACCTTATTAAAAGGCTTTTAACATGTATAGACAGCGTTTGTCCGCTTTTAGAAATAGAGAATAATATTACCATAACCAACGCCTTGATATGGGTTTCGGTGGCCTGGCGCAAGTTGTCCCCAATAACAATCAAGAAATGCTTTATGAAAGCCGGATTTATGTGTAATACAGATATTGACGACTTTGAAGCAGAAGATAACTTGCCGCTCGCACAATTGTTTCCTAACGTTAAGGACACATTTGTGAATTTGAAACAATTTGCATCTATTGATAGCGATTTACCAACAGAAAGTGCAGAATTGACTATCGTCGACTGTATTGAAGAGATCCAAGAAGCGCATGAAACTACTCCCAACTCTGAAACGGAGGAAGAGGAATCTGAAATTGTTCCAGTGTCGAAAATATCAAGTCTATCTGAAGCCTGTGCAAGTTTGAGAGACTTAGAACACTTTTTTAGTAATGTTAACAATTTTGAAATGTCTACAAATATATCTCAAATATTATTAAAATGTGAATCTGAATTTTATGAAAATATACTAAAAAATATGAAGCAAACATTAATTTCTGATTATTTTAAGAAATATGAATTTCAAAGTAAAGGTACAGTACATTGTATGTATATATTATATACATATGTACTAGATATATGTTAATATATAATATTTAATTTTAGTTCTGATAAATATACATAAAAAATATTTAAAATTATTATACTTACATATACGTATATTAATAAATAAAAATTGTAAAATGCAGGCCAGCTGTTTTAATTTTTCTCTCTTAACCGACCACCCCTCTTTAGCGACCAACATTTGATTCCCCGAGGGTGGTCGCTATTGAGAGGTTTTACTGTATATTACAAGCACCACTACAGTAATTTCCTTAGTTGACATTTTGTGAAATAGACGTCATCTCTCGATGCTGTATAGCAGCCCCGATGGTTAATTGAGCTGATAGCCGAGAGAGCAGATTTGCTGAATTTGTGCTCAAATGAAAGTCAGACGTTATTTTGAATATTCTTTAGTAATAGGTTAAGAATTGTTGTTATGAGGTCTTCCGGATTTTGACCGCGTCATAGTAAAGTACATACAGGCTGGGGCATTAGTGCGAGGAAATCCAATTACTCCTTTATAATATAAGAGAAATGAGAAAATTTTATGAGGATAAAAGTTGAAGCCCATGGGGGGCTATAACCTAAAACATATTTTTAACTATACAGGGTGTCAACTAAACACGGGGTAAATCAAACTTACCTTATTTTAAATGGAACACCCTGTATATTTTTACTGTTTACGATTCTTCTTGGCCTTACCTTTATAATAATATAGGGTTTTCCTATGTTATTCAGTTTACTTTAAAAGATAAGGGAAGTTTTGCATAAAATTAATAGCAAAGTTAACGTGTTCTAGCACGCTACAGTTTCGATAAAAAATGTTTTATTTGCGCTAGAAATATTTCTAATATAATCTGTGTTCGTTAGAAATTATTGATTTACCACAATATTCACTATTTATATACAGGACGAGTCAGAACTCGTATTTCAAATGGAACATCCTGTTTATTAAGCATTCCCTATACCTAAATCCACTACTTTATGAGTTATTTGCGTTTCTATATGTCGAAAACGGTTAAAAAATATTATAATGCTAAGCTAAGTCGTTAAAAATTATCATTATCTGACTCAAAGTTAAGTGAAAAAACCAGTACTCACGAACTGGCTATTATTGACCTGTGTGAAGATTATTTTACAGTTACTTATTAACATAAATAAATAGTAAACACAAAGTGATAATAAGATAACATTTAATTATGAGACAAGTAAATAACAAAAGTAGTAGAAACGAATTACAGAATTATTTATTCTTCATTCATTTTCTCATTTTTCAAAATGATCTCCGTTGCTATCGATGCACAACTTTCATATCTTCTTTTGTAGTAGGAGGTGTTTTATATAATCCCCCAAGAAGGAATCAACCTTTGTTAAGTCCGGAGATCTAGGGGGCCAATTAGCGGAAGCTCCCCTTCCAATTAATCTTCCTGGAAATTTATAATTCAAATGTTCTTTGACTAAAAAATGATGGTGTACTGGAGCGCCATCACGTAAAATCCAAATTTTTTTACGAATACTTAATGGTACGTCTTCTAACAATTCTTGTAAACGGTTTTCCATAAAATCAAAATACATTTTTCCATTTAATTTATCCTCGAAAAAGTAGGGTCCAATAACATAATCTCCAAGAATGCCACCCCAAACATTCAATGACCTGCTTGTTTGGCTTTTAGTGATGATATGGTACGGATTGGTAGTTGAATAATAGTGAAAATTATGTCTATTTGTAGTACCATTTTTGTGAAACGTTGCTTCGTCTCCAAATAAAACGTTATCAAAAAGAACCAGCATGTTCCTGAATTTTTCGTTGTGCTCACCACTGACAAAATTCAACCCTTTTATTGTAATCATTATCATTCAACTCTTGATGCAGTTGTATTATATCTTTTTAGAATTCTCCTTATTTAGATTTTTTATAATTCTAACTTCCAGTTCGACGAAACCGTTCCAACAAAATTTCAAAAGCTTCTGTTCGTGGTTGTTGTCTATCAGGGAATTGCTAGTGATAAATTCGTCTTGCAAGTAAAACATTTTTATTAAAGACTTTCTCCCAATACAAAAATCATATTAATTAATATTTCTCGAGAAAAATTCATTTTTAACCGATATAGGCAGCAGTAAAATTATTCTGTTATGTCATAAGTTCAACCTAATTAATGTCAAAGTCATAGCCTGCTCGCGAATTTGTGTTTTCATTCTGTTTTGTCTCGGATAACATTTAAGATTCCTAACTATACTAACTATTTTAATACTTTATTCATTATGAAGAAATTGCAACCGTAGTGCTATAGGTACTTTATTATTTCTTAGCTGAACATCAATATTTAGACAGTGAAGCAATTAAAATAACTGAAAAAGTAGTGGATTTAGGTATAGGGAAGGGAGGAGTTTACTACACTAATACTACAATACAGGGTGTTCAATTTGAAATACGTGAGAAAACAAACATTCCGAGTTCTGACTCGCCCTGTATATAAATAGTGAATATTTTGGTAAATCAATAATTACTAACGAACACAGACAATATTAGAAATATTTCTAGCGCAAATAAATACATTTTTTGTCGAAACTGTAGCGTGCTAGAACACGTTAACTTTGCTATTAATTTTATGCAAACCTTCCCATATCTTTTAAAGTAAACTGAATAACATAGGAAAACCCTATATCATAAAAGTTCTTCACTGGATCTCTTGGTGCAGAAGTAGAACACTAAACGCTTTAACCCACTGAACACCAAACAAGTTTTAACTAAAATACCGACGCGTTTCAACAGCAATGCTGTCATTATCAAGGCGATAATAAAACTAAATTAAAATAAAATCTACAAAAACAGGTAACCTAAATGTTATGCACGGTCAATCCGATACGAATCATTAATTTCCGATTAACGAAAACAATGACGAATACGGTATAGGTCCATTGTCACAGTTCATTACACAAGACTTATTTTTATATATTTCTAATCTTTCGAAAACAATGTGTTTGAGCCCACAAAACAGTTTGTTAGGGAGGCCTGCAAACATACTATTTCAAAAAATTTGAAATCCTATAAATCACCTCAGAAATCCGAAAACATTAAAATCATTAAAACTTTGCGGGAAAAAGATTATTTTTATTTGAAAGCTGACAAAGGGAACAAGGTTGTTATTTTAGATAAAGAGGACTACTATGATCGGGTTAATGACCTGTTGAGTAGTGGCCCTTATCAGTCAATTTCAAAAAATCCTTTACCAAAAATGATTAGAGACGTCAACAATGTGTTTAAAACTTGTAACAACCTTGTTATTGCCGATGTTAGACGTAAGCTACATGTTTCCAATCCTGTTGTCCCTAAATTATATTGTTTACCTAAAATTCACAAACCTGGCAAGTCGGTAAGGCCAATTGTTTCGGCAATTGACGCACCGACTTATAAATTTCAAATGGCTGACCAATGAATTTAATAATTTGCCAATACAGCAACCTAGTCTTGCAGTAAAAAATTCGTTAGAATTTATTAAAGAAATTCAAAATATACAGTTGCTGGAGGGTGAAATATTGATTTCATTTGATGTTAGTTCTCTCTTTCCTAGTGTACCGATTCCAGACACCTTGACATACCTCGAGGACTTGTTGCTTCAAAATAGTTTGAGTCAACAATGTATCCAGGAATATATTCGCTTAACTGACATCTGTATGAAACAGAACATTTTTCAATTCAACGGGAGTTTTTATGAACAGCTGGAAGAAACGGCAATGGGTCGCCCTTTTTGGCTAACCTTTTCATGAGCCGTTTTGAAAAGGACTTAGAATCTGAGAGCGAATACTTTCCTAGGGTTTGGTTGAGGTATGTGGATGATATTTTCGCTATATTTGACACTAAAAAATGTAATATTGACGATTTTCTCAATAGATTAAATAATCGGTTCGAAACCATAAAGTTCACTTGTGAAAGAGAAGAAAACGGTCAGCTACCCTTTCTAGATACTTTAGTAATTAGAAATAACAATAGATTAGAGTTTGATGTGTATAGAAAGGAAACCAGTACACTTCGCTACATTCCTTCAGATTCCCATCATTGTGTTCAACACAAAATGGCAAGCCTGAATTTTTTGGTCCACAGACTTCTCACTTTTCCCTTGAACAAGGCGAGGTATGAGAAAGAGCTTAAAATTATAAAAGATACGGCCAAGTGTAATGGTTTCCAGCCTCAGCATATCTATAAATTAATTAGGAAATTTAATTATAAGAAAACTGTGAAAGAATCTACGACTTTTCGAGAGGTTTGAGTAAAATCTTCAAAGAGCTAGATCTCATAATAGTTTACAGTTCCGGGACTAGTTTACGAAGTCTCATCGATAACCCTAAAGATAAAATACAACCTCTAGAAAAGTCAGGTATTTACGAAATCAATTGTAAAGATTGTAATCAAAAATATATTGGGCAAACCAGGAGAGCAGTCTCAACTAGATTCAAAGAGCATATGGCTAATCTTAGATTTAATAGAATTGAGAAATCGAGCGTTGCCCAACACATTTTTGAAACAGATCACAACTTCGATCATACGAATGTTAAATTAATTAGACAAATAAACAATTGTAAGTTTCTAAATGTTTTCGAAAGTTTAGAAATATATAAAAATAAGTCATGTGTAATGAACTGTGACAAAGGACCTATACCGTATTCGTCATTGCTTTCATTAATCGGAAATTAATGAAGCGTATCGGATTGACCGTGCATAACATTTAGGTTACCTGTTTTTGTAGATTTTATTTTAATTTAGTTTTATTATCGCCTTGATAATGACAGCATTGCTGTTGAAACGCGTCGGTGTTTTAGTTAAAACTTGTTTGGTGTTCAGTGGGTTAAAGTGTTTAGTGTTCCTATATCATAATAAAAGTAAGACCAATAAGAATCGTAAACAGTAAAAATATACAGGGTGTTCCATTTAAAATAAGGTAAGTGTTTATTTGACACCCTGTATAGTTAAAAATATTTTTATGTTATAGCCCCCAATGGGCTTCAACTTTTATCTTGATAACATTTTCTCATTTCTCTTATATTATAAAGGAGTAATTGGACTTCCTCGCACTAATGCTCCACCCTGTATATACAATACAAAATAAAATAAAACAAAAATGAAAAAGAAAAATACAAAAAAGGGGTCAGTCCTTCAGACGTAAATTAATTTAGTATTTTTAACATTAGGTAATTTTTTATTGGGTAACACTCGTATCATGTCACTTTGACGTGATTTTCGCACATAATTATTTAGTTTTAATTCACAATCAAACGTTTGATTAAATATCGTTACTGCTAGTACGAATTAATTATTATTAAGGTAGCTAAAGTTAAGGTAATCGATGTTGAGCTTAACTTACATTCGAGTAATTAGAGCATTCAATCATTTAATCAACAGTCGTAACGATTTTAGGTAATTTCAGAGGGGATACCTGTCAGTCTTGGTCAAGTCATAATTAAAACTTGCTCATTATTTTAATCACTGTGTGTGGGTTTACTGATTTATCAAGGTAATCAATTAGTCTTATTTTTGTGATTTTACTTAATTTAATAATTAGTATACTTCATTAGAAGTATTGAGTGTTGGCTGAGATAATAATTTGTGACTTTTCAACGATTTATTTGGCTTTTGTTATACAGGGTGTTACGTAGTGTGTGTTTAGCTGAAGACCTAAACTATACAATATAGTAGGTATTAGTAAATCTTGGCTTTTCTTTACTCGAAGGGTTCATTTTCGTTACCCTACTTTTTTTAACATCTTTAGGGGACCGTGGGGGACCCTTTATGCTTTACTATATACGCGGTGGCGCAATTAAGACCGTTTTCTATAGTGTTCGGGTGACCTTACGGGAGCTACCCAACCTTCTGACTAGCTGGAGTAAAGCACACGCAGGTAGGTCCGAGAAGGAACTTAGCGAGGCCCAAGGTTGTTTGATTAGTTTTTTTTATTTGTTTTTTTTTATTTTTGAAGCAGCACTTGCCCGCTCACGTAGCAAACTCATGTTGGTTCACACCAATGATGGTGTGTTTATGTAGAAATAATTCAAGTCGCAATAACATCGCATATTCAAGTACTTTGCCAACTGAGGACGTTAGGGAAATTGGAGACATTTTTAATGTCACCCCTTTTATGAAGTGGGATCACTACTGAGGTTTTGAAACATGCTGGAAAGACACCCTCTGCGAAAGAGAGATTGACTAAGTGTGTTATTGGAGTAATAATAAAGTTGACAGCTGTAATTTTTTGTAAAAAAGTAATTTTGTTATCATGACTGTAGATTCTTTTAGGTGAATATGTTTTCGGTGAAGATTTATAAAGTGATAACATTATACAGGTAACCCCCGTTCTTCGCGAAGGATACGTTCTGGAGATGGTCGCGATTAGCGAAATTTCGCGATCAACGCTTTATTAATAAGTCAAATAACATAATTTTTAATTAATTCATTTTGCTTCGCTTTGCAGAATTCCCTTGTTTGGCCTCTCGACGTTTATCATGCAAAATTTCCCGATAACTGTCAAATAATCCAGCACAACCACGCTTTACAGCTTCACTCGTAATCGTCGTCGTTTTCTTCTAACAACTCCATACATTGGTTGTGAAGAGAAAGTGCCTTTTCAATGATTTTGAGACTTAATTTTCGCAGGGGGACAGGTTCTGAGACGTCATATTCTTGGGATTAAGTATTGCAGTCCATTTCCTGCAGCTCAACGAAGTCGTAATATCAATTACATCAGCACCTTCGATGCCTCCGGAAGTGAGTATAAAACTAATCTCTTCGATGATATTTTGAATATCATTTTCATAATTGATGTGCTCTGAACAACCTTTTCCAAACACCCTTCATACACGATTAGGTGACTTCATTCCACGCTTCGTCGATGTTTTTGGTAGCTTTCATAATATTAAATTGTTTCCACCAAACTCGCATGGCATCTCTATCACCCTTATCAGTTTCTTCAATGAGTTCAATGAGTCGCATCGTTTTTCTTAAATAATAGGCCTTAAATGTTGCTATTGTGTCTTGATCTATAAGCTGGAAGATGGAAGTGGTATTCGGAGGTAAGAATACCACTTCAACACCAAAAGAGCTGGGCAGAAACAAGTTTTAAACCTGTCGATAAATAAATTTTGTGTCATCCAAGCCTTAAGGTTACTGCGCCAAAAAAAAACTGGTAAATTGTTTTTGGAATAACCTTTGATGGCACGAGGAGTTTCTGATTGATAAATCAACAACGGTTTCAATTTTAATTCTCCGGATGCATTTCCGCCCAGAAGAAGAGTTAGTCGATCCTTGGCTCCTTTAAATCCAGAATCAGCAAGTCTTCTCCTCCATGGAAATAAACGTACGTGTTGGCATTCGTTTCCAATAGAGTCCCATCTCATCTACATTAAAAATTAAATTTGGTGGATAATTTCCTCTTTTCACAATTTCACCGAACTCCATTGGATATTTTTCAGCTGATTCTACGACTGCACTAGCTGATTCGCCAATCATTTTAAGATTATGCAAATTTGATCGTTTTCTAAACCGATCACACCAACCTTTGCTTGCTTTAAAAACTTCTTCTCCTCCATATTGAGATTTTAAATGATCCCAAAGACTAAGGGCTTTATTCATTATAATTTTAGTACTCGCAGGCATGTGGTGTTGATTTAGATCCTCTATCCATTTCTGTCATCAAAAAGCTTCTGGTTCGTGAAACTTTTGTCGCTGTAATTGGAGTAACACTTTCACCAGCCTTTTCAATTTTGTCTTTTTGTTGCACAATTGATCGCACTGTAGAGTCAGGCAATTTAAAATCCCTTCCTACAACTGTAAATTTACCACCACTTTCTATTCTTTCTATAATTTTCAGTTTCTTTTGCGAACTTTCTTAACCGATTTTTCACATTGTCTTTTTGACATTTTAAAAATTACAAAGGGATAAAGAAATATCTACTCAATTTAATCAGCATGTGTTTGAGAACGCAGCTAAGATTACACTGAAGGGGAAACCCAAATGATGCACTGGCTCAACCGTTCCAGGCAGCCGAGGTAGTACCGATTTGGCGCGTAGAGCGATATAACGAATCCGCACTCGCCGGGGTCGCGAAGAACGGGGGTTACTTGTATTTGCAACGAATTGATAAACAAGCAGAAGAACATTGCAATAATTCTTGTCAACCATCAATAAGTTCGTCCTCAAAGTTTCAACTTCCTGAAACTGTTACTACAGTTTAATCAGCAAGGAGAAGGACGTTGCGTTGGTGATACTTGTCAACCATCAACAACTTCATCCTTTAACGTCAACAGAAAATTAAAATTCCTCATTCAGTCGCAATATCACCACCGAATGCTCCAGCTCAGGAGCTCTATCAAACTTGTAGAGAGATCTAATCGACGATCATTGGGGCAACATCAGTTCTTGAAAAATTATCATCAGTACCGGATGTTAGCAAAGAAGCTTAATGTAGTCAAATTCTGACTTCAACTGTCTACAAAGATTGTATCGAAGAAATCTAAAATTTGAAAAAAAATTTTTTCGGGGAATCAAGCAAAATAGATAAAGCTTCGAGGAAGACTGGTTTCAATGCTAAAACTATGAGGGCTGGGCTCATGAAGAGTGTACTGGTGCTGAAAAGGACGACGTCAATTTTTGTTTGAAATATTATTATACAACTATTAAATATAAAATTCAAATTTGAACTCAAAGTCAACATTTAAAGTAAACATGCAACATCTAATGTAAAATCAGGCAGTAGATAAGGGTTAAATCACTAATATCTAACAAATAAACAGGCTCTACCGGCTCGTAATAGATTTAAGGGGGACCCTGTCACATTTCGTCGTCGGGATACGCAGCTCAATTTTGGAAATGTTCACGTTCGCATTACATTATGTAAAACGTCACTACAAACGTGTCAGCCAGCTCGGCTACTTTGAATGTATAAACCAAGTTGTTGGGGCATAATTCCTCCGCACAATATCCAAGGTTCAAACCAACTTGTCCCGCAGCGTGATTCTCACTCCTATATCTATCTCTCTATGTATATATAGATATATCTAGATATACCTGTTCTTGTCGTTGCCTAGGATGCGTATATAGTTACTCATCCGCAACACCAAGTCCCGGTACTATCTGAATTGCTCGCCTCGATCCTCATCCGACGACAGTGGTAGCTTTGATAATCAAATTACCACCCTTATATAGGTAAATAAACAGGGCAACTCAGTTAAATGGCTGAATTTTACTGGTGTTGGATTCAATTTAAATCGAATGGAGGAGTGAAACATCCATTTAACCAACATATCCGGCGTGTACTGTTAATTATCGTCTTTTCAACGATATTGCTTGGCCTACATACACTATAGATGGATGTTGTGTAATAGCTTCGACGATCCGTAATCCCCTAATAGACGTGGAGTTGGGAGCCGGGGGGGTTGGGTGGATGGAAGAGGGCGATTTATTGAAAAGTAAATGGGTAGATGGATAGATTGTGTTCTATATCGAAATGGAGGTTCAGGCATGTCATGTCGAGAGGTGGGGACGATTACGTACACGGGATGAAGGGTAGCCGTGTTGTATAGGTATAAATCGGGAAGTTGGGGGTGAAGTCTCCTCCCCCCTCCCTCCCCCCCCACTTTCCATCCCTTAACCGTTTTAAAGGAACATTTTATTACGTTAAAATCACGTTTTGAGATATTTTAAGGACGTGTGAATGTAAGATTTTTCTTGCACATAAAATAATGGAAGCTCTGCACCTTTTTCTTCTGCATTGTTTATTGTTCGTCAAACTGTAAGGCTACGCTCGGTATTAGAACCAACTTCCTTAATATGCTCCAACACGTTCTCAACCATTATTTTTTATAGTTGATCAGGTGTTAATTCCCTTGTAGGAACTTCAACACTATCCTCGTTGTCTAAGTTGTCCTCCTGTTCTTCATAAGCTCTTTGTTCATCTATCTTAATAATTGTTTGATTATCCAATTCATTAGTGTTCGATTCAATGCATTCAATTACGTTGGCGCAATCTAATTCTTCGAAACCGAGGTTCTGTCCAATTTGCACTATGTTATTAGTTACCTCGGCAAAATGAGTTTCAAGATCAATGAAATCATTTGCACTGCTCTCATATTGCTTGCTGTTAATTCATGCCATGCTTCGCTTATGTTTTCGATAACGTTTCTGATGTTATAGCTTTTCCAAAATTCCGTTAATGTAGGTGCATTTTCTCCTGTTGTAGCTTTAATGGCTTAAGAAAAAGTTCATTTAATTCCCAAAGACTAGTCGGACGATCTGGGGCGTTATCTAAGATTAGTAAAATCTTAAAATCCAACCCTTTTTCGTTACAATAAAGTTTCGTTGCAGGGCAAAAGTAGTTGGTGAACCAATCTTCAAATAAAGCTTTTGTGACCCATTCATCACCCCATCATTTTTTGCTACATTTTTAAAAGCTTCTTCGGATATCTTAATGCAGCTTCTTTATCTGCACTGGCAGATTCACCAACAATGCGAACATTGTGGATACCAGTTCGTAGTCTTTAAGTCGTTGTAGAGACTTAGTGATTTCCATTTGACTAAGCTGAAGTCGCTTTTGATTTAAATCTTCGATCCATATGGATGATAGTCGTTCCATATTTACTATTAGAGCCTTTCTTGTTTTAGTCACTTTTCTTGCCAAATAAGAAGCCGTAGCCCATACCTTACGATTTGTATTAATCTCTTTTTTTGATAAGTTTTCGAATTGATGACCCATCCATTCCTTTGTCACGCCCTATTTTACCAAAGGATGCAGCTTCTTCGTGAAGCTTGATTATATCGAGCTTTTATTCTAAAGTAAATCATTTACGCTTTTTGATGGCAGAATCACTTTCACGTTTTTAATGGAATTCAGATCTGATTCTGAAGCTTGCTGAGCGCATCAGCGAACAAAATATTCAGTTACATTTTGATAATTTTTTTTCTAATTACAACCTCCTTCAGTATTTGAGACGCAGGCAACTCGAACTGCAAGAATAGTTCAATTCAAAAGTCCTTTTTCTTCTACCGATTCAGAGATGGCAAAAATAGGCTGTGGTGCTGCAGAGGAACTTATTAGCGATGATGGAGAAGTTAATTTGACGATAAAAGTTTTGTGTAATGTGTCAAGAGTGTAATGTGCTAAAAAATTGCAAAAAAACAAAACTGCAACAATTTGTATCATACAATGAAATAAAATATTTGCTTAGTAAAGGCTTTTTTTGGCTTTTATTAGGTCTGGATCATGTGTTATTATAATTTTAAATTAATTAATTAATTAATTAATTTTTGTAAAGGTAGTAAGTCCCAGTCAGGAATTGGGGACCCTCAAATTGGCGCCATTTACTCCCCTCTTACCTTGACCGGTAAGTAAACGCGAACAGTCAGTAAGTAGGAACAACTAATACTACATCAACAGTCATTCGTTGACAATTTCCGACGAGAGAAGAGTACTTTCACATGCTCCCACGTTTCTTTGGTGCACATTTGTGATCAACATAAGTTCAGGTTATATTTTTAAAGTTTATAAAATGAAATAAAAACTATCCGAAAATACATCAAACTTAAAAACAACGCAAAACAAGAAATTAGTAAAATGTTGATCACAAATGTACACCAAAGAAACGTTGGAGCATGTGGAAGTGCTCTACTCTCTTCGGAAATTGGAAACTGTCAACAAATGACGGTTGGTGTAGTAGTTGCTCCTACTTACCGACTGTTCGCGTTTACTTACCTGTCAAGATAAGAGGGTGTGCAACAATAGTAAATGGCACCAATTAAATGTCAAAATTGAAAGGTTTTGACAGTTTTGAATTAAGATTTTTCTTGCACATAAAATAATGGAACCTCTAAAGAAACTAATTGCACTGTCGAACACAATTTTTTTCCCTTATACTCATACACCATTAAATATAGTTCTGAAACTAATCATCAGTTACAACTCAGGAATAATATTTAATTACCTAAAGTTCTCGCCAAGTTTCATTAGATCTAAATCCTGTTTTATACCCACCCTCATAAGATCTAATTAAGATTAACCTAAAAACGAGGAAGATTTAAAACACATCCGCAACTACACATTCATATTCAAATCTCGAGTTGATAAAATTATACCCAACTGCATGCACTATTTCCGCATACAGATCAAGAACTTGAAGAGGGCTAGAAATGAGAGATAGCCGCTCTCAAGGATTAATGCGTTGAATTTATGTGTTACATGATCTTCCCGTTGCTGGTCTTTTCCCTCGGCTAACGCGAGCTAAACGAGAGAAGAGATTTTACCGAATTTACAACGTATACACGCTAGGATGATCGCGAACATGAACGTACGACCGAAACTCTGCCAGACGCAAATTACTCTCTTCTACTGAGTATTATGAAAGAGATATGAGAGTCAGGTGGACTTACCACTACTAAATTCCACATTTTGGCAGCTTCCGCTACGGTAGTGCAGACCGTACTGCATCCTGCCAACAACATCAGCTTTTGGGGCTGGTTGTAAAGAAGGTTGTACATGACGCTAGCTCCCAAACCAGGTTCACACTGCAACAAAACCATATCTATATTATTCTACAATTTATTAATTCATTAATATTATAATACAGTAAAGTTATCCAAAACAGTGGCAGGATTAAAAGCTGAGCTGCGCAAGATATAACTATACCGCAATATGCGTCTTTTCCTCTAACAAATCCCTGTAGGCGTTTTAGGGCTTTTGCGTTCCCTTTAGGATTTGAAAGAGGGAGTAGAGAAGCCATTAGTAATGTAACCCTCGTGTAGCATATATTTCAGCTTTGCTCTATATTCTTCCTCGACGAATCGGCTTCAACCTCGATTTAAAGAGGAAATGTTGCTAGTATTCACTAAAACGTTAGATACGGTGTTGCGACAAATAATATTGATAAAGTTGCTATAATATTTTGTGGTATAAAATTTAATTGATTTAAAACTTTTTTCTAGAAGACGGCCGAGATAAACTAGTTGGAACTCATTACATGAGTTCGTGGACAGACTAGACGCAAGAAACAGAAATTTGATTGATCTTAGAAATGTTGCAGAGTATTTTATTTTAAGAAAACTTTTAACAATAATAATCGTGTAATAATACCTTATTTCTAATTAGCAACTGACTACTCAATCGAAACTACTTATGCATACATAAAAAAACATTTACTAATATAAGAAAAACATAGGAAACACTTCATAGGACCAGAACCCGTATTTGGAATCACAAGGGATTCTACTAGAAGGGCGATTTGGTCTTGGTTAGATAAGGAAAGAGTAAGGAAATGGAGGTCGACTGAGGGTCAACTCCATACTAAAGCGCTAACAGGGGACGGGGACGTTAAGTTCTCTGAAAGCCTAATTAGACGCAGTAAAAAACAAGTTAAGACCATTATTGGGTTGATAACTGGACACTGCCCCTTAAGGAAGCATCTATGCAACACGGGCCGGGTGAGCGAACCCTGGTGCAGGAGATGCGAGTTACAGGAGGAAACAAGTCTACATTTAATCTGCACATGTGAGGAATTGAAGGTACTCAGGCAGAAACATTTCGGAAAGGATCTACTGGAGCCTTCGAGGGTACTGAAGTTTGCAGTGGGCAAGTTACTGGACTTTGTAGAGGACAGTAAACTTCTCAACTGGAAATGAGGGCTCCAATAAGGATGGTACAAAGAGCACCCAGCTCAAGTGCCTGGACAATAGGTGTCCAACCCTAACTGAATGAATGAATGAATGAATGAATGCAGAAAACATAATTCTAAGCTTAAACACTTACCATCGATTACGCAAGTACTCAAAAACAGTCTTATTAAGTGGTTGTACTTCAGTTCAACAATACCATCTCTAATCTTATCTTTAATACAGTGAAATTTAATATGCAAATGTTTCATTCGACTTTGACTGTGAAGACATAAAGCTATCAAATTTGTCATACCGATACAAGCAGCATAACGCCTTATAGGGCTAAAATTTCATCGATATTTTCTCGAGAACCGTTTGATGAATCTACTTCGCTCTGGGCCAGATGGTTCATCTTGTTAATCTAAACGAGAGGACAAACCCCCAGGAAGGCACATTAACGCGTTTGAGCGCTGTGACTGTTCAAACTTTCATAAATTTTCTGGACAACTTTTTCATCATATAAATATTACCTAGCTCGATAACCGTTTGATGGATCTGCTTCCTCCTCTGCAAGTAGGTTGACCTTGTTAATCTAAACGAGAGGACAAACTCCCAGCAAGGCACATTAACGCGTTATAGAGATAAATTTTCTCGAGAACCGTTTGATGAATTTGCTTCGCTCTGGGCAAGTTGGTTCATCTTGTTAATCCAAACGAGAGGACAAACTACCAGGAAGGCACATTAACGCGTTTGAGCGCTGTGACCATTCAAACTTTCATAAATTTTTTGGACAACTTTTTCATCATATAAATATTACCTAGCTCGATAACCGTTTGATGGATCTGCTTCCTCCTCTGCAAGTAGGTTCACCTTGTTAATCTAAACGAGAGGACAAACTCCCAGCAAGGCACATTAACGCGTTATAGAGATAAATTTTCTCGAGAACCGTTTGATGAATCTACTTCGCTCTCGGCCAGATGGTTCATCTTGTTCATCTAAACGAGACGACAAACCCCCAGGGAGGCACATTACCGCGTTTGAGCGCTGTGACCGTTCAAACTTTCATAAATTTTCAGGAAAACTTTTTCATCATATAAATATTACCTAGCTCGATTACCGTTTGATGGATCTGCTTCCCCCTCGGAAAGTAGGTTCACCTTGTTAATCTAAACGAGAGGCCAAACTCCCAGCAAGGCACATTAACGGGTTATAGAGATAAATTTTCTCGAGAACCGTTTGATGAATCTACTTCGCTCTCGGCCAGATGGTTCATCTTGTTCATCGAAACGAGAGGACAAACCCCCAGGAAGGCACATTAACGCGTTTGAGCGCTGTGACCGTTCAAACTTTCATAAATTTTCAGGACAACTTTTTCATCATATAAATATTACCTAGCTCGATTACCGTTTGATGGATCTGCTTCCCCCTCGGCAAGTAGGTTCAACTTGTTAATCTAAACGAGAGGCCAAACTCCCAGCAAGGCACATTAACGGGTTATAGAGATAAATTTTCTCGAGAACCGTTTGATGAATCTATTTCGCTCTCGGCCAGATGGTTCATCTTGTTCATCCAAACGAGAGGACAAACCCCCAGGAAGGCACATTAACGCGTTTGAGCGCTGTGACCGTTCAAACTTTCATAAATTTTCAGGACAACTTTTTCATCATATAAATATTACCTACCTCGATTACCGTTTGATGGATCTGCTTCCTCCTCGGTAAATAGGTTCACCTTGTTAATCTAAACGAGAGGCCAAACTCCCAGCAAGGCACATTAACGGGTTATAGAGATACATTTTCTCGAGAACCGTTTGATGAATCTACTTCGCTCTCTTCCAGATGGTTCATCTTGTTCATCTAAACGAGAGGACAAACTCCCAGGAAGGCACATTAACGCGTTTGAGCGCGGTGACCGTTCAAACTTTCATAAATTTTCAGGACAACTTTTTCATCATATAAATATTACCTAGCTCGATTACCGTTTGATGGATCTGCTTCCCCCTCGGCAAGTAGGTTCACCTTGTTAATCTAAACGAGAGGCCAAACTCCCAGCAAGGCACATTAACGGGTTATAGAGATAAATTTTCTCGAGAACCGTTTGATGAATCTACTTCGCTCTCTTCCAGATGGTTCATCTTGTTCATCTAAACGAGAGGACAAACCCCCAGGAAGGCACATTAACGCGTTTGAGCGCTGTGACCGTTCAAACTTTCATAAATTTTCAGGACAACTTTTTCATCATATAAATATTACCTAGCTCGATTACCGTTTGATGGATCTGCTTGCCCCTCGGCAAGTAGGTTCACCTTGTTAATCTAAACGAGAGGCCAAACTCCCAGCAAGGCACATTAACGGGTTATAGAGATAAATTTTCTCGAGAACCGTTTGATGAATCTACTTCGCTCTCTTCCAGATGGTTCATCTTGTTCATCTAAACGAGAGGACAAACCCCAGGAAGGCACATTAACGCGTTTGAGCGCTGTGACCGTTCAAACTTTCATAAATTTTCAGGACAACTTTTTCATCATATAAATATTACCTAGCTCGATTACCGTTTGATGGATCTGCTTCCCCCTCGGCAAGTAGGTTCACCTTGTTAATCTAAACGAGAGGCCAAACTCCCAGCAAGGCACATTAATGGGTTATAGAGATAAATTTTCTCGAGAACCGTTTGATGAATCTGCTTCGCTCTCGGCCAGATGGTTCATCTTGTTCATCGAAACGAGAGGACAAACTCCCAGGAAGGCACATTAACGCGTTTGAGCGCTGTGACCGTTCAAACTTTCATAAATTTTCAGGACAACTTTTTTATCATATAAATATTACCTAGCTCGATTACCGTTTGATGGATCTGCTTCCCCCTCGGCAAGTAGGTTCACCTTGTTAATCTAAACGAGAGGCCAAACTCCCAGCAAGGCACATTAACGGGTTATAGAGATAAATTTTCTCGAGAACCGTTTGATGAATCTACTTCGCTCTCGGCCAGATGGTTCATCTTGTTCATCTAAACGAGAGGACAAACCCCCAGGAAGGCACATTAACGCGTTTGAGCGCTGTGACCGTTCAAACTTTCATAAATTTTCAGGACAACTTTTTCATCATATAAATATTACCTAGCTCGATTACCGTTTGATGGATCTGCTTCCCCCTCGGCAAGTAAGTTCACCTTGATAATCTAAACGAGAGGCCACACTCCCAGCATGGCACATTAACGGGTTATAGAGATAAATTTTCTCGAGGACCGTTTGATGAATCTACTTCGCTCTCGGCCAGATGGTTCATCTTGTTAATCTAAACGAGAGGACAAACTACCAGGAAGGCACATTAACGCGTTTGAGCGCTGTGACCGCTCCAAATTGATAAATTTAACGTAAACTGTGTTCCACAAGCCCGGACACAAAACGGACCCTTGTGGGCAACCTTTTGCTATAACTTTCAAGACCATGTCGTATGCAGACCTAATCATTACTGTCCTGTTCCGGAAATATTGCTGTAACACACTATATAAATTATTTAGTATATTACACATTCTCAGCCTCGATCATAAATTATCAAAGGTACCAGCAATATCTATAAAAATTCTTAAGACATATTTGTCATTAGCGTTTGTTGTTACCTGTTGCAAACGGCCTACCGCAACTACTGTCGATTTACCTGGTTTAAAACCAAACTGGCTGTCAACAGATATATGATTTGCCCCATAGTGCATGAGGATCCTTTTCATTAGCAGTCTTTCGTAAGTAACCTGATCTCCCCCGGTTTCCGGATATCCAGAAAAGTGCCTTCCACCAAACAACTATTAAAGATTGCCAACAATAGCTCACGCTTCGAGAGCCAAAGTTTTCTTACAACTTCGGATTCAATCAGACCAGACGCCTTTCTCAGTTTCATCGAATTGACTGCTAACTCCTTCCTGCTTCTCACTAAGCAAATTATAGACCGACTTCCATGGATTCTTATTACCCTCAACCATTACATGGTTTCTCAATGCATTCAATTTTCTCTTAAATAAGAAGCATTTACAAAACAAAAATTCTGTATAAGTAATCGTGGGTCGCCAGTTTAGAATCAGTGCAACCGGGAAATCAGTACACATTTGTTTATCTAATATAGTCAAACCGTCTCGACGCGATGGTACCTGCATTTATTACACATTGAACGAGGTAATAAAAAGAGTTAAATGCTTCCTGTACTATGACGGGTATTTCCCCTATCTATAGACTACACGGAGTTGTAATAAAATCTGAATTGAATTCCGATTTCTCAACAATACGCCTTCAGCATAAATGTAAATTTATTTAGAGGAGTATTATTACGATTATCTAATTTTCCTTGAATTGTATATTCAAGGAAAATTTCTGTTCCAAATTGTGTTTTTATGGTAGAATTTTTTTAAAAGTTGCGCTATAAAAGAATGGTTGTAAATTTATTAATTGAATATATCTGAGAGTCGTAAAAATATATATTTCATTTAAACAAAATTAAAGTTTCATTTTATATCGTACAACTTTTCGGCAACACGAAATTTTTCCTTTTTTTTATACTTGTTTGATAAATTACACCATCGAACTTTTCCGATAATATTAACCAACCTCTTACGTGAACGTAATATCTTAGAGAGCAGAAGAGGTAGATCAGAAAACGACCTGAAACTTTAGCGAGAAGTGCGCGAGAAAGAAGTCGGGAAAAAAAGGAACCCTCTCGCGAAAGGTCCTCTATTATTATCTTAGTGTATAGGAGAGATCGACGGCGGCCGAAATCCCCGGAACATCGTCCGGGGGAACTTCAACCTTCGCTGATCCGCGCGCTTATGCTGGGGCCGGCTTGCACCTCGCCCCGTACACCGCCGCTTTTGCATTATTAAAATTCTTTTAGTGAGGAAAAACTTTATGAACATCTCTGTTATTAGTACCGACCATTATAGGCTAACGTAAATTTAATTCCGGGGAATTCACGATGGCTCGACGGTCTCGGGTCGGAACAAGAATTGAATTGGTCCATACTGATCCGCTCACGCGACGATATAAATTCTGGATAAGTTAATTTATGCTGTGGAATGAGGAAGTTTGATGTGTTGAATGTGTGTGAGTAACTAAATTAAAGTTATTTATTAAGCCTCGATTAACTTAACTTTTCCTGAGAAACTTCGGCCCTTCTACTAGTTTTCAAGAAACTGAAATTTTTCCACAATTGCGCCTCTAAACCTCTAAACGTTAAACGTTTTTCTATTTTCTGTCGTTTCTTTTCGGTCTCCAATTGTTTTGTTCCTTTCACCTCCTATTTGCATAAAGGTGTTTCCTTGCTACGGGTGCAAACTTTGCTCGTTCTTTTGTATTTCTGGTCATCCTTTAAGCTTCATTCCACGTGGCATCTCCTTTCTAAACTTCAAAACTGACGCCAAGTCGTTATTAAGTCAATTCACCTCGTTTTTGTTTCCTTTGTTAATTTGCCGAACATTTCTGACGTGGCTCTTATCATTTTTTTTTGGAGGGAAGTGAGAGAGTGATAAGTTTGAAATCAGTGGCGTTGTATTACCATACAAACACAGTTGTGACAACCTTGACAATTATCGAGCAGTGACGCTAAACATCACTGGCAATGAAGAAAACATCGAGACAGCCAAAGAAATTTTTCTTCTCGAAGAGGAAACTGGGATACCGAAAGGCACAGTCTATCAAATTTTGACCCGGAAGATTTGGGCAAACAGAAACTCTACCCGCACTTCGTAACAGACGACCAAAACGGTTGGAGAGTTCAGCATTGCAAAGACATGTTAAAAATGTCCCGAAGGAATCCGGCAAGCATGTCCCAGCCATCGTAACTAGTGATGGAGGGTGTTGGTTTCAATATGAGTCAAAACTGAAACGCCAGTGTGCGGCATGGAAGTCACCAGAAGAGCCAAATCCGAAGAGCAAACTCAAGACAATGCTGACCGTTTTCTTCGATTCAAAGGGAATTGATCAGAGTGAATTCGTCTCAAAATGTTAGACGGTGAACGCTCGAGAATTCGACGAGTCCAACCGGAATATCGACAGTCAAGCAGTTGGTTTTTGTTGCACTACGATGCAACGTCGCACAAAAGCATCATGGTTCGTGAATTCTTAACCTGATTTGGCTCCATGCCACCAAACTGAAATTGGCGATGAAAGAAATTCGTTTCGGTCATCGAAAAGACTTCGACCTCTATACTAAAGGTCATACCAGCCGGTCTTGACACACCAGTGTCAGCAACCAACTAGATGATGCCACTAGTATCAGACCACAATTACGTCATTCCTATAGTTTCAGAGCAATAATAGGTAATACAGAATTGAATAAAGATGATAAGTTTATCCAATTCGGAGTTTTTGATCATAATCTGTCAATAGACGAAGAAATGGTTCTGTATTTTGGAAGACATTCCTGTAAAATGTACATCCGAGGTAAGCCCATCAAATTTGGGTTCAAGTTATGGTGCTTATATTCCCATGATGGTCATCTATATAAATTTATTCTGTAAGGTGGAAAAGTAGGTACAAGAAAAAACTGAAAAAACACCTTTCATTGGGAACGAGAGTTGTATTGGATTTATTATCGCAAACCTACACAGAATTTTTTTTTCGACAACTTTTCCTCTTCTCATTCTCTTTTCGGTATCATCTGGAAAAGTGTCCAATTGAAACAAAAAATGTTATGAATAAGAAACAACGAGGTTCATAATATATGTTGTGTACGTTTGATACTAATTTGGAAGTATTAGTAGTGCAATGGAACGACAATTCTGTCGTCACTGTAATGACCAATGTTCGCAAAGTACTCCCTCTGGTCCAGGCTAAATGGTACAACAGAAAGAGGAAGCAATTCCACAACCTAATGTAATATCAGAGAGTACAATAAATACATGGGAGGTAGTTGATCTTCACGACAATGGAATAGCAAATTATCGAATAAAAATTGTGGTGGTCACTATTCATCAATATGATTGACAGCTCAATAGTCAACAGCTGAAAAACTTTTATATTGTTAACCATATATCTTATTGAGGTTAAGTAATTTCTTCTTCGTATTTGGTCAAAGATATTTTATAAATATCTTCTTTTTTTGTCTCCAGAGCGAGTTGCCTTGTGGGAATGCTCCAACTAACGAGGTAGATATTGGCTCGTTGTTTCAGAAGGACACTTGTTTTAATAATTCGGAAGAAGTCAGTTATATAAAGAGACTTCAATTGATTTCCAATGTACTACCCTCACCTCTTGTCTCAAAAATATAAATAAATAATAATAAAAAAGACGACCGGATTTTCTAAAATATCCTCCCCGTTAAATTTAATTTAAGGCACATTATAGTAATTAACAGCAGCCCTGGTAAGTAATAACGTACGCGCTTTATTTGACTGGTTTAATCATGTTGTACGGAGAGCAAGGGAGGATCTAATGGTCTAATGAAGGTAATAAATTACTGCAAGCTCTTAACGAGGCATCTCTGAAAACTCGGAAACGTTATCGCAGATGGATGCTTTCCGGAATTTCTGCTCCATCCGATACTGGATATCTTGCCAAACGCCGCGAAGTTGATGCCTACGTCTGCTAACACTTTCTGGCGCTGTAACGGAGCGACGTATACATACATACGCGCTTAACTTTTTAACTGACACCTTCTTGAAACCACCTACTTCGCTAACGAGGGCGTAATTATATGGATAAGCGTGTGTATGCGTGGATGAAGTGTTAACAACATGCTAAAATGAAACTTTATATGTGTATATGTGGCTGATTTCTGTAAATAATCATTAATTACCGATGTTTATTGGGGATACTTTAATTATTGTATGCATTCGACGTGATTATTAGGGAGTGTGCCTGTCAAGAGGATTAATTAATGAGGCATTCGTTTAATTAATAAGAATTAATGGTACTTGTATTAAATGAAGTGAACTAGATTTTTTGCTTTCGGTTTTATTTCCTTCCTCTCCTAAATCTGTCCGAAGTATTTTCAAGTGTAGCAAATAGATCTCACTAACGAAAAGACGTCATTATGCACAGTAAAAGGAGCCAAACCAGGTGAATACGGTGGTGATGGTTTTGTGCGATAGTGCATACAACTGTCTGGCTCTCAATATTTCGGACGAACTCGTCGATTTTACTCTTCTGATTTGGCTCTTCCGGTGACTTCCACTGATGGTGACTCTGACGTTTGGTTGTGGTGATGTCGTGGCGGTGGATCACGTTTGATCACCAATTACAATAGCTGGCACATGCTTGCCGGATTCCTTTGGGACATTTTTTAACATGTCTTTGCAATGCTGAACTCTCCAATCTTTTTGATCGTCTGTTACGAAGTGCGGGTAGAGTTCCTGTTTGCCCAAATCTTAGTCTCGCTGACACAGAGCAGGTCCACGCAGGTCCTTAAAATTGGCCAAACCAGAGTTTTATCGGATCTGGGACAGACTGGGATATGATGATACTCGGTCACTTAATTCGCTCACGATAAACGCGTTTCTAACATCAATCGTTATCAAGGTGCCCCATTCAATCGTTTTTCCTGTGATCGCCTCCATGACTGGTCGAATTGCGTGGATCGTAGATTCCCCCCCCCCATATTGGACATTTTCAATACTAAATTCGCCCAAATTTGAAGTCTAAATGTCAAACTAGGCCATATTGGGCATTTTTATTGTTTAGATTGTCCAAATTTGACAATTAAATGTCAAAATCGATCGTATTGAATATTGTGAACGTCTAGGTTGGCCGCGTTTAACATCTAAATGTCAAAATCGATCACATATTGGACCTTTTATCGTCTGCGCCCCCTTCATTCGACATTGAAATGGTAAAATCAACCATATTGGAGATTATGAACATCAAATTCCCACCAACATTTCACGTTCAAATGACTATCCACCGTATTCATCCTTTCTATCGCCTACATCCCCCCCTCCCGCCCCCCCCCTATTTGACATTAAAATGACACTCTTACGCATATTGGACATTTCCAATATCAATTTCGCCCAGATTTGGCATCTAAATGTCAAACTCGACCGTATTGAAGACTCTGAACGTTAACTTTGATCACATTTGACATTTAAATGTCAAACTAGACCGTATTAGACATTTTTAAACATTTATATTGTCCAAGATTTGAGATTTAAATGTCAAACTCGACCGTATTGAATATTGTGACCGTATTGGACATTTTGAATATCAAATTCGCCCACATTTGACATCTGACTGACCGTATTGAACACTCTGAACGTCTATTTTGATCACACTTGACATCTAAATATCAAACTAAGGCGTTTTAGACATTTTAAACGTCTATATTAAATATATTTGACAGATGTCAAACTCGCCTGTAATTTAAGCATCTGCATCGTCCACATTTAACATATAGACGTCAAAATCAATCGTATTGAATATTGTGAACGGGTAGGTTGGTCAAATTTTACATCTAAAAGTCAAACTCGACCGTATTGGACATATCGAACGTCTTTCTTCTCATTTCACATTTATAGGAGCAAAACTGAGCCGTATTTCATCAAGCTCGCCTATATCTGACATCTACATCTGTTAAACTCGATCGTATTGGACATTTTTAACGTTTATATCGGCCAATTTTAACATTTAAATGTCGAAACTCTACCGGATTAGACGTTTTAAACGTCTAGCTCGAGCATACTTAACATTGAAACATCAAACTCGGACATTGATTGATATTGTACATTTTTCTGCTGAATTTGACGTTCTAGACGTCTAAATCGACCAGATTTGACGTTTAAATTTCAAAACTCAACCGTATTTATAATTTTGAACACCTGCATCGGCCACATTTGACGTATGTGGGGCATTTTTATTGTGTACATTATCCAGATTTGACATTTAAATGTCAAAATCGATCGTATCGAATATTGTTAACGTCTAGGTTGGTTACATTTGACACCTAAACGTCAAACTCGACTGTATTGAACACTCTGAACGTTAACTTTGATCACATTTGACATTTAAATCCAAAACTAAACCGTATAGGACATTTTTAAACGTCTATATCAGCCACATTTGACGTCCAAATGTCAAATTGAGCCATATTGGGCATTTTTATTGTGTACATTGTCCAGATTTGACACTTAAATGTCAAAATCGATCGTATCGAATATTGTGAACGTCTAGCTTGGTCACATTTGACACCTCTAAACGTCAAACTCGACCGTATTTGACATTTTGATTATGAAGTTGGCCCACATTTGACATTTAAATGACCGTTTTGAATACTATTTTGATCACACTTGATATTTAAATGTCAAAGTAGGCTGTATTAGATATTTTGAACGTCTATGTTAGACATATTTGACATCTAAATGTCAAACTCGACTGTAATTGGACCTTTTAAGCATCTGCATCGTCCACATTTAACATATAGACGTCAAAATCCACGTTTCATCATCAATAGTTACAATGGCTGACATGCTTGCCCGATTCCTTTGGGACATTTTTAACATGTCTTTGCAATGAACTGAATTCTCCAATCTTTTTGGGTCGTCTGTCACGAAGCGGGAACAGACTTTCTGTTTGCCGAAATGTTCGGTCAAAATTTGATAGTGTGTGTGTGCATTTCGATATCCCAGAACAGGAGAAATGCAAACGAGGTTGGCATCACAAATTAACAACTAGAAGTATCAGCAGTAAGTTAAAACAAAGACGCAAAAAATATCTAAACATAGATATCTCGAGAGACATCTAACGTGTCATAACTAACACTGATACTGGTGTGTTACTGCCAAGAAGATCGCAAGTTTTTAATTAAAAGTGGCATTATTATTCTTGTTGTTCGCATATGCGTGTGTTGCGAACAACAAGAATAATAACTCTTCTTTACGTCGAGGAGAGTACGTAGGAATTAAAATGTGAAACACAATCCATGCAGATTCTAAATCAACAAGTGAATTCTTGAAAAAACAATTGCAAACTGCGTGGTAGTCTTGCTTAAACAGAACAAGCAACATTTCTATTGATCCCTCGCCATTACCTAAATAAAGTAATATTCCTGATTAGATATCGATTTTCTCAATGAGCGTGTATCCCACCCGAAGCATAATTAATTACATTTCCTCCATAATCTTGATTCCCCTCGACTTTAGCGTTCCGATTATTCCATTTTAAGTGGTCCGCGAGATCCGATTTAAACGTCACAGACAAAATCGGAATGGTATAACCCTAGGGATGAGTTCCCTAAGAGTGGTAGCGGTCTTTATCTAATAAAGGGGATAATATGAAAACTTTGCACGTTTACGCAGATATTGCTTCACTTAAAGAAAAGCCGTGGAAGGGAAAAAAAAAGGTATAAACGACGGGGAAACGTAAATAAGTGCCTTCTTTTATTTTATCTTCTTCTGGCGAGATGAAACTGCGATAAACGGAATCTGTGTACATCGTTCGCTAAAGAAGGTCTCTCTGTAATTTTATGCCTCCGCTGCTGTCATATTAGAAAGGAAATGAGATAGAGTACGGGAAAGGGGAAATAAAGTTTGTATATGATGAGATTAATGGTGGATCGGAAAAAAAATAAATTGTTGGTTATGTATGTATATAAGGGGGCCTAGAAAAATTCTAAAACGAACGCAATTTTCCTACAAATATATAAGGGAGAGACTGATTTATACCGCCCCCAGGCCTACATCGACAAACGCCTTTGTACGTAACATTTTCCAATTTTTTCTTGTCCCATCCCATACGCCGAGATGGAGATGCGAACATTGTAAACATATACGAGTATTGTATCAATATGTCCTGAGGTAATATACAAAAAGAAATTGATGCGTATCCATGTATGTTGAAACAAGGTTTTTATTAAAAAAAAATTTTTCGTCTTGTTTCGATGGATGCTATCTCAAAATTGGAATACACATACATATATATCAAAGTTCTAACGACCCTTTTTACCACAATTAGCATTTATTCAAATGCAATTCGCGAAGAGAGGAGCACTCCCGTCGCCTTTGCGGAGCTCATGTCTATGACAGTTAAAAGAAGAACTTCGAAAGAATTAAATTCGCAGTCGGAGAAATAACGGGAACTTATTCAAAAATTGCAAACGAGTTCGCAATAAAGAAATAAGACTACTCGCGGAGCGTTCGTGGAATGGAATTAAATTAAAAGTGATAAAGTTAAAGGACTAAGTAGTGAAACGTTCGCATTACAAGATGAACTTTGCCCCTTTAACGACTTCTCTAATTACTTTTAAAAGGCAAATATTTGATTCTTCTAAAATGACGAATGTTACGTTTTACTTTAACAAATATTTAGTACAAACTTTGTAATAAATAATCTGTAACAAGGAACGAAACGCCATCTATATCAATTATTGTAACTTATTGACGTATTGACGTATTGGACATTCCGAACGTCTAGTTTGACCACCTTCGACATTTAACTGTCAAACTTAGTCATATCGAAGATTTAGAATTTCAAACTCGACCATGTTAGACATTTTGTGGTCTATATCGTGCACATTTGACATTTAAATGTCAAATTCAATGGTGTGAAACAGTTTGCACGTCTGTGTTGGCCACATTCGACATCCAAACGTCAAATTCGTCAGTATTGAACCTTTTTATCATCTACACCCCTCGTTAAATAGAGACGTTTAAATTTCAAACTCAACCATCATGTGCATTTAGAATCTTAAATTCGCTCACATCTGGCATCTCAACCTCAACAACCTCAAACTCAACCGTATTCAACATTTTTATCATGTTTGTACATCGGTCACATTTGACATTCAGATGTCAAACTCAATCGTACTGAACATTTTGAACGTCTAGGTGGGCCACATTTGACATTTAGATGTCAAACTCAATCGTATTGAACATTTTGAACGTTTAGGTTTGCCACATTTGACATTTAGATGTCAAACTCAATCGTTTTGAACATTTTGAACGTCAACGTTAGCTACATTTGACGTCTAAATGTCAAAACGGACATATTGGACCTTTTTTATCGTCTGCACCCCCTTCATTTGACATTCAAATGTTAAATTCAACCATACTGGGGACTATATGAACATCAAATTCCCCAACAGTTTTATCATCTAAATGATAATATCGACCGTATTTAACCTTTCTCTATTACCTACCGCGCCCTTATTTGATATAATATTTAAATGGCATCTTGGATATTTTCAATATCAAATTCGTCCGACCGTATTGAACACTCTGAACGTCAACTTTGATCACATTTGATATTTAAATGCCAAACTAGACTGTATTAGACATTTTTAAACGTCTATATCAGTCACATTTGACATCTAAGTATGAAACTGAACCATATTGGGCATTTTTATCGTTTATATTGTCTAGATTTGACATCTAAACGTCAAACTCGACCATATTGCACATTATGAATATAAAATTCAGTCACATTTCAGATCTAAATGACTATATCCACCGTATTGACATTTAAATGGCGCTCTCATCCATATTGGACATTTTCAATATCACATTCGCTCAGATTTAGCATCAAAATGTCAAACTCGACTGTATTGAACAGTCTGAATCTCTACTTTGATCACACTTGACATTTAAATCTTAAACTAGGCCATTTTAGACATTTCGAACGTCTTTGTTAGACACATTTGACATCTAAGTGTCAAACTGCACCATATTCAACAATTTTATCGTTTACATCGGCCATATTTGACATTTAAATGTCAAACTTGACCGTATTGAATATTGTGAACGTCTAGCTTGGTCACATTTGACATCTAAACGTCAAACTCGACCGTATGGGACATTTTGAATATCAAATTCGCCCATATTTGACATCTAAATGTCAAACTCGACCGCATTGAACATTCTGAAAGTCTATTTTGATCACATTTGACATTTAAATGTCAAACTAGGTTGTTTTAGACATTTTGAACGTCTATGTTAGACGCATTTGACATCTAAATGTCAAACTCGACCGTATTGAACATTCTGAATGTCTATTTTGATCACACTTGGCATTTAAATGTCAAACTAAGCTGTTTTAGACATTTTTAGACGTCTATGTTGGCCTCATTTGACATCTAAATGTCAAACTCGACTGTAATTGGATGTTTTAAGCATCTGCATCGTCCACATTTAACATATACACGTCACAATCAATCGTATTGAATATTGTAGACGTCGAGGTTGGTCAAATTTGACATCTAAATGTCAAACACGACCGTATTGAACATTCTGAAGGTCTATTTTGATCACACATGACATTTAAATGTCAAACTAGGCTGTTTTAGACATTTTGAACGTGTATGTTAGACACATTTGACATCTAAATGTCGAGCTCGACCGTATTGAACACTCTGAATGTCTAGTTTGATCAAACTTGGCATTTAAATGTCAAACTATGCTGTTTTAGACATTTTGAACGTCTATGTCTATGTTAAACACATTTGACATCTAAATGTCAAAATTGACCGTATTGAACACTCTGAATGTCTATTTTGATCACACTTGGCATTTATATGTCAAACTAGGCCGTATTAGACATTTTTAGACGTCTATGTTGACCACATTTGACATCTAAATGTCAAACTCGACTGTAATTGGATGTTTTAAGCGTCTGCATCGTCCACATTTAACATATACACGTCAAAATCAATCGTATTGAATATTGTGGACGTCGAGGTTGGTCAAATTTGACATCTAAATGTCAAACGCGACCGTATTGAACATTCTGAAAGTCTATTTTGATTACACTTGACATTTAAATCTCAAACCAGGTTGTTTTAAACATTTTGAACGTCTATGTTAGACACATTTGACATCTAAATGTCAAGCTCGACCGTATTGAACACTCTGAATGTCTAGTTTGATCAAACTTGGCATTTAAATGTCAATGACATATAGACGTCAAAATCAATCGTACTGAATATTGTGGACGTCGAGGTTGCTAAAATTTGGCATCTAAATGTCAAACACGACCGTATTGGACATTTCGAACGTCTTCCTTCTCATTTCACAGTTATGGGAGCAAAACTGAGCCGTATTTGATTAAGCTCGTCCATACCTGACATCTAACTGTTAAACTCGATCGTCTTGGACATTCTTGACGTTTACATCGACCAATTTTAACATTTAAATGTCGAAACTCTACCGGATTAAATGTTTTAAACATCTAGCTCGGTCATACTTGACATTAAAACGTCAAACTCAACCATATCTGTCATTTTGAACACCTGCATCGTATGGGACATTTTAAATATGAAACTGGCCCACATTTAATGTCTAAATGTCAAATTTTTGCCGGATTAAACGTATTGTACGACTACATTTGACATTGAAATTGCAAATTCGACAAGAATTGACGTTTTTGACTAGGTTGTCGGTTCTATTCTCTGACATTTATATGCCAAGCTAGTGCGAAGTGTTTGACATTTAAACGTCAAACTTGACAGTATTGTAGACGTTTAGATGGAGCAAGTTATTACATTGAAATAATGAACTTACATCTCTGATTGGGCCGCGTTTGACATTTAAATGTTCTACTGAATTAAAGCCAAAAATACCTACATGGAAGCCAAAATTAAATAAATGTCAAAAGAGAGCAAGTTAAAAACGGTAAACGTTAACGTAACGAATTTATTTGTTTCCGCATGCATTATTCTAACCGTGTACTTGTTGTTCATCTAGATATTTGTTATTAAACGTATGTATACGACTCGGTGCGGTGGTACGAAGTTGTAGAAGCTCCTACATAAAAGTTGCCAAGTTTTCCACTTTTCGGCTTATTTATGAAAGTCTGTGTACGGTAAACTCGTGCTTTATATTACGGTCCGTGCAGCTTGTTGTTTTATATGCGCCTCGAGGTGTTTACGCCTTCATTTTGCGTTTTAGTTTAATGTTTAATGAATAGAAGTGGATGGGTAGATATTAAAACTTCATTCGAAAGAATGATACAGTTTTTTACGAGGGAAGATCGTGATATGAATGATATGATATTTTAAAACGAGATATTGCTTACGAGTAATATCCTTTTTAAATATTCTTTCGAAGTATTACATCTCCCCGTTATATATAAAAGAATTTCAAGCACGTTCTTTTTTCGAACAAGCTTCTTATATTTTACAAACTTAGATGATTTAAAGGAGAAAAATATCCTTACGAGCTTATAACTTAAAAGAAAGAAGAAAGTCATGAGTTATTAGTGGATAAAGTAAGTTTTATGAGGGTAGCATAAATGGCTTTACGATACTGCTTGTTCGACGTAAAAGATTTAGAAAATACTTATTCTGCATAAATATACCTACGAGTAACATATCTTTAAATTACTTATTTACCTCAGTTGTTCGTTCGTTCGTTCGTTTTTTTTTTCATTATAAAACCGGTGGTAGGTAGTTAGTAGTACAGTACCGACTGCAATTTAGTTAAGCCGTAAGCTGAAAAAGAACATATAACAAGGTAAACTGCGAGAGAACTTGGTCCGTTTTAAAG
Organism: Holotrichia oblita; assembly: GCA_023690525.1. Classification (NCBI taxonomy): domain Eukaryota; kingdom Metazoa; phylum Arthropoda; class Insecta; order Coleoptera; family Scarabaeidae; genus Holotrichia; species Holotrichia oblita. The sequence goes on from CM043021.1 coordinate 5,180,248, forward strand.
GTAATTCCTTTCGCGTGAAATCTGCTTAAAACAATTTTCCGTGGAGTGTATTAGTCGAAAGTTTATTTTTCGAAATATGCAACCGGCGAAGGGCGAGACAAGGAGAGAATAGACGAGATTAAGAGATGGGAATAGCAAAAATATGTAATTACGACGAAGCAGTAGCGAATAATTAAAAGGCAATTTGGTTACTCATCGTGGAAATGCGAAGCGTTTTACTTTTGAAAATTCTATTTAATATACACCGTCTGCTCTATTGCACTGTGTAACATATTTTACGATATAGTAATATGAGTCACCTACAATAAGTACTGAATTATTTACCAGATTAATGCGATTAAATATTAACAATGCAGTTTGATCGTAATTATCATCAATCATTCTCTCTACCTTACCGACAGGAAAAATTTTCCGATTATTTTTCGTTTATAGAACAAGCCAAACTGTCCAGCTCAACCACATTTGACATTTAAACGTCAAACTTAACCATAACCGTTTTCAATATCTCTCTAGCTCACATTTAACATCTAAAGACGTCAAACTCTTCCTCGGCCACATTTGACGTTTAAACGTCAAGCTTGAGCATATTGAACACTCTGAACGTCTAGCTCGACCACATCTGGCATTTAAATATCAAACACGACCGTATAGAACATTCTGAACGTCTATTTCGACCATATTTAAACCAATTTAAACGCCAAACTTAACCATATTAGACATTCTTAACGTCTACTTTGGTCACATTTAACATCTAAATCTCAAATTCGACTATATTGAACACTCTAAACATCTAATTTTGCCACATTTGATATTTAAATGTCAAACTCAACCGTCTTGGACATTTTGAATGTTTACTTGCGCAACAATTGATATCTAAACGTTAAACTCGACTGTATTGAACATTCTGAACGTCAAGCTTGATCATATTGAACACTCTGAACATCTATCTCGACCACATTTAGCATTTAAACGCCAAACTTGACCATATTAGACATTATTAACGTCTACTTTGGTCACATTTGACATCTAAATGTCAAATTCGGCCATATTGAACACTCTAAACATCTAATTTTGCCACATTTGACATTTAAATGTCAAACTCAACCGTCTTGGACATTTTGAATGTTTACTTGCGCAACAATTGATATCTAAACGTTAAACTCGACTGTATTGAACATTCTGAACGTCAAGCTTGATCATATTGAACACTCGGAACATCTATCTCGACCACATTTAGCATTTAAACGCCAAACTTGACCATATTAGACATTATTAACGTCTACTTTGGTCACATTTGACATCTAAATGTCAAATTCGGCCATATTGGACACTCTAAACATCTAATTTTGCCACATTTGACATTTAAATGTCAAACTCCACCGTCTTGGACATTTTGAATGTCTACTTTCGCAATAATTGATATCTAAATGTCAAACTCGACTGTATTGAACATCAAGCTCGAGCATATTGAACACTCTGAACATCTATCTCGACGACATTTGGCATTTAAATGTCAAACATGACCCTATGGAACATTCTGAACGTCTATTTCGACCACATTTAAACCATTTAAACGCCAAACTTGACCATATTAGACATTATTAACGTCTACTTTGGTCACATTTGAAATCTAAATGTGAAATTCAGCCGTATTGAACACTCTAAACATCTAATTTTACCACATTTGACATTTTAAATGTCAATAACAACCATCTTGGACATTTCCAATGTCTACTTGCGCCACATTTGATATCTAAACGTCAAACTCGACTGTATTGAACATTCTGAACGTCAAGCTCGAGCATATTGAACACTCTAAACATCTAGCTCGACCACATTTACCATTTAAACGCCAAATTTGACCATATTAGACATTCTTAACGTCTACTTTGGTCATATTTGACATCTAAATGTGAAATTCAGCCGTATTGAACGCTCTAATCATCTAATTTTACCACATTTGACATTTAAATGTCAATATCAACCGCCTTGGATATTTTGAATGTCTACTTGCGCAACAATTGATATTTAAACGTCAAACTCGACTGTATTGAACATTCTGAACGTCAAGCTCGAGCATATTGAACACTCTGAACATCTAGCTCGACCACATTTACCATTTAAACGTCACACTTGAATATATTGGACATTCTGAACGTCTAGCTTTGGTCATATTTGACATCTAAATGTGAAATTCGGCCGTATTGAACACTCTAATCATTTAATTTTACCACATTTCATATTTAAATGTCAAACTCGACCGTATTGAACATTCTTAACGTTAAGTTTGAGCCTATTGAACACTCGCAATAGCTAGCTCGACTCCTTCTACAACTGAAGCTTGGGAAAAAGTGGCATTCGAATTTTAGGATCTGTAGCAATAATACTCTGTTTTAAAGAATATACTATTGCTTTGATTTTCTATTTCTATATGCAGCAAATAAAGTTATCGTAATTTCTTCCATTGTATCATTTTCTAAGTCTGTATTTGCCAACATCCTTAATATCTACTTCGAACAAACTCGCAGAATACATCTATCATATCTTTGGTTTTTTTTTCTCTGGACATGGAAAAGATGCCACAACAGATAACGAAACCACACTTACTTGTCAGCTGTCTACTGAAAAATAATATGAAAACAGCACCAATTTCAAAGCCAATAAGATTCATGAAACAGCTGCCTACATTCTGGTTAGAATCGCATTAGAATACTGCGCAGAAAAATGACACAAATGACAAATTATTTTACATTTTTCTGTATGATACGTTCATTTTTTTGCAATACGAAATACTAATCCAAAAATGTTATAAAAAAATGATCGTCTCATACGGGCTTTAGACAGTGAAACAGTCATTGTAATGTAACTGTTTGATAGTTATTATCCTCACAGTGTTTTTGACAGCTGTCACACAGTACTTGTATATGTTTAACTGATTTTTTTTTAATGTGTGGTGGGTGCTTAGTTGCAATGACTCCGTAAGCTGTATTACTTGTCTGGCTATCATGCAATTCTTGCGGTGTAGTCTTGTGTGTGTAAATTGTGCTCAAATGACTTTGTGACAGCATAATATCGCCTTTTATAATGCCTACTTTGTTCCCAACACCGAATGGTAAAAAAATGTGACTGTTCCTCCAGAGAATTGGAACCCGACTCCTATCGTCCCACCAAAACGATAGTCAGCCGTCTAACCACTGCGGCTATCGACCCGTTTTGACAGGGATAATATAGTTCTTAAGTTCTTGTTATTGTCATGAGGCGAAGAATGCTTTTAAGTGCAATAATTATTGAGGGAAAAAAATCGAGAAATTTATTCAGAATCGTCATCAACGCAATACAGGGAAGGATTAAACGGTATTAAGCCTGCAGCGTAGACCTAATACGTGAGTTATGATTAAGGAAGTGGAAACAGACAGATATAATGTAATCAAAACCTCTAATCAGACAATAAGAATCTATTATTAACGCGACAACCTTCGTACAATACAGTACATTCCCCCCTATCCATCCTTTTTGGAGCGCTCTACACTTACGTATTCTACCGTAACGTTTAACTTTAAACGCATCGACGAAACCAGAGGGTAGCAATCGACTCACAAAACGGGGTTAAATACAGTTTTATGTATAATCAATGACACTCCACAGATAGAGCACAGACACACACACACACACACACAAAGCTACTATATACCAGCATTGGTGAGATACATTTCTGTGTGCCGAAAATAAATGTAAAATCGATACAGTGTGGCAGTCAGTGGAACTGTTTTGGAAGTACCCCGTACGGTTTTCTCGCTTCTCAACGCTGCCACCCTCTTGAAAGGGCACATAGACACACACACACACACACAACACCATGATTGAAGCTCCATGGAGATGGGATAGGATAGTCGGCGGTTTACACATGCCAGATGCTATTCTAGCTTTCCACATCGTCTCCGAGCTATAGAAACTGGAACGAGGAGGACTTTGATAAATACGCTTTTGACCTGGTCGAGGGTATTCGATAGTGCTCCACGGAATTTTAATGTAATTTATATATAAAGTTTGGCGATCTTGATATATGTTTGCGGGGCGCAGATCGAGAAGGTTGGGGAATGGGGTGGAAGGAACGATTTGGGGATTAGGGTGTGAGATAATCAACTATGACTGAAAAAAAATCATGAGTAAGATCACCCATTTAGTACCTCTATTACGTCTAAGAGCTTACACGCAATAGTACCTTTATATTTCTAAATCTTCACAAACAACAATAATAGTCTTGATATCGAACAAACGTTTATATTTAACTTAAATAGTAGTTGCCTGATATGTCTCCATTATAAAGAAAAATCATTGCTGAATCCGAGCTAATTTCCAAGTCGTTACAATAGATAAGGCAGTAGGATAAATTAAATCAAATTGTCGAAGGAAATTTTATACAGAATGAGGGGGAAGGGGGTAGAATTACGATTTCCCTAAATAAATACACAGGGAGTTAAGAAGTGCTTAAATTGAGCACTTTTCCAGCTAGAAAAAATTAATTATGGTATTCCTTAGGCTCCATCTTGAGCCCCGCTTTCTCTTCTTTTTATTTGCACCAAAAGTCTTTTATCAGTAAGAATAATACTCATCTATGGAGCCCTCTCTTACTCACGTATTGCCAAAACATACATTGAAAGACTTGAAGCACAACAAAACCGAAAGTATCATCAAAATCGTGATCTTCTACAAGACCTGGACGTCCCTTCCTTGCAACAATATGCTTTCCAACTACCATTGAAACCTCTAGAGAGTTAAAGGAGCCAAAACCGCAGAAATGGAGCCGAACATGACCACACCCCATGCAGCCGAAAAAAGACCACAAGAAGTACTTGTGGAGGAAAAATTAAAGTTTGTCGAGTTGGCTTGGGTGTAAGGCAAAATTCCTCATTGTAAGTAAATGTAACGTTTTGTGACGGTGTTGTGGCGCATCTCGCTAGCATCGATTTGATTTGACATTTAGACACGCAAAATAGACAGCAAAAGCTACCTAGAAACAATACAGTTTAAAAGCCATTACAGCTGCACCCACCACAAGTACACAAAAATGTGACCAATGTGGACGTTCAAAATGTCCCAATGCATCTGAGTTTGGCATTTAAATGTCAAATGTGGGTGTGTTTGATACTCAAAATGTCCAATATGGTCGAGTTCGCCATTTTAAACGTCAACTGTCATCGAATTTGACATTTAGAATGTCAAATATGGTCAAGTTTAACATTTAAATATCAACGGCTAATCCAGTAGAGTTTGACGTTTAGATGTTAAATGCGGACGAGTTTCATATTTAAAATGCCCCGTATGGCCGAGTTCGTTATGTGATTATATTTACAGTTTAGAAACTGTATTTTCATATTAATTAACAAGGATTCAAATAAGAAAAATGTTTTTAAAATATGTTGACAGTTAGATCTATTTTGATTGTAAGTGTTGTCAAAACAAAAACTGTTTTTTATTATTTGACAGCTGTCAGAAATATCTTCATAATTGCATAAATGTCAAAATTTAACGACATTGCCATAATTCCACAGCTATTAAATGTGTTTAGGCAGATACAGTAGTCAAATCTAAAAAAAAAAATATGCTTTTAAGTATAATTTGGATACTGTCAGAAACATTTTCACAATTACATCTACGGAAACCGCGCAATTTGACAGCTGTCAGAGATTGTTTCATAGTTGTTGTACTCGAAATTGTAAAAATTAGATGTATTTTGACAGCTGTAATGATTGAATCTCAAAGGAAAATAGAGTAATGACAATTCGGGGACAACTATCAAAAGTGTTTTGACAGTTACACTTATGCAACCCAAAACTGATTACGCCTGTAAATGTTAAAATCGTAAAAATATTACAGTTTTTACAAATTTGACAGTTGTGAGAAATTACTTCATAGCTACTACACTCCAAATTATAAAAATTAGATGCATTTTGACAGCTGCAATGATCGAATCTCAAAAGAAAATACTGTAATGACAATTTGGGTGCTGTTCTTAGATGAAGTAAGAATTGAAGGTCGTTTTTTTAGACATACGAGGGAGCGTTTTTATATTCGTGGAATGAGCGGGTTGTAGGGGGGTGATTAGGCGCACTGAGGGCGTGGCCTGTGCAGTGACTCATAATTAGTATAAATACGAAGTTTCGTTGTTATTAGACAGTTAGTCTAAGGTCAGCGCAAGATGGGTGCCGAGAATGCTCACGCCGCCGCAAAAACAACAGCGCGTAGAGTGTTCGCGTGCATTTTTGGACCTCTGTAATGAAGACAAGGATGGTGTATTGAGTCGAATTGTTACTGGAGACGAAACTTGGATTCATCATTATGAACCTGAGTCCAAACAAGACTCCATGCAGTGGCATAAAAAGGGCACAGCACCTCCCAAGAAATTTAAAGTGTCACAATCAGCTGGGAAACTCATGGCAACGGTATTTTGGGACTCGGAAGGAATATTGTTGATTGATTATAAAGATAAAGGTGTTTCTATAACCGGAGAATATTACGCTTCAATATTAGAGCGACTAAAAGAAGCCATTAAAGAGAAAAGACGGGAAAAATTGACGAAAGGTGTGCTGCTTTTGCACGACAACGTGCCCGCCCACAAGAGCCGCGTTGCGTTAGCTGCCCTCCATAAGGTGGGCTTCGAAATTGTGAATCACCCACCCTACAGCCCAGACCTGGCCCCGAGTGATTATTACCTGTTTCCGAAAATGAAAAAAGAGCTGCAGGGTAAAAAATTTACTGCCGATGATGAAGTCAAGGAGACAGTTTCGGCGTATTTTGCAGATAAAGAGAAATCATTTTTTTATGAGGGTATAAATAAATTAATTGAAAGATGTGAAGAATGTATCCGTCTTGCAGGTGAATATATTGAAAAAGAAAAATAATTTGGTTTTTTTATTTCCACACCTTATCCCCCATTCCGCGAATATAAAAACGCTCCCTCGTACGATCTCGATTATATGAAGAAAAAGAAATAATTCGTTTCACAATCTTCGTTGATCGTTTGAAACCCCTCATAAATACAAATCTACGAGTAAAATCTTGTCGATTTCACTTCATACCTTCATCATCAAACAGATATATACGAATATGTATTTTTCAAATTATATTTCCCATCCTTCCCCCGCACCAAAATTTACCGGAAAATTTAATTTAAATTCCAAAAGATATTTATCTGTCGATTTCCTTAATTTATGTTCCTCTTTCGATTTTAAAATTCACTTTGTACCTCCGGCATAATCAAGAACAAATAATGAAGGAAAATACCCAGAAATATCCAGTTTCTCCCTTAAGAGTAAGGGAGACGAACTTATTACGCCTCATACCGTTCAAGTTCTAGTACCCATCGCAAAATCAATACCTTCCAAATTATATTGAGGGAAAAAAAAAGAGTCCCGAACGTACCTCTATTCGGGAACACGGAAGACGGGAGTGGGAAGTGTCAACAAAAGATTTTTCCGAATTCCTTTACTTCTACATCCGCGGAAAAAAACCGGCACGATGAACGGAAGTAAGAAGAAAAAAAAAGGGCAAAGTCTTTATGTAAATATGGAGGGGAAGAGGACCTATTAGAAACTTTTCCTTTCTTTTAATGTAACCTTCTCCTCTCCCCTCTTCCTACAACTTCTTTCCCGCTGAAACGTTCGATTTAATCCTGAACAAAGTCTGAATGAGTGACACTTTTGATGATATAGCTCGTTTTAAAAGCGTTTCCACTATGTTGGAACACCATATCTGATGTCCTCTAGCGTTGCAAAATCGAAATTACAGCTTACGTTCTCTTCAGACCGAACTTCCTATACCTTAAAATCTACTTTTCCACATCGCCGAGAAAGTTTTCCTCCCTTGAACGACGACGAACATAATAAATTGTCGTCGGCGGCGTCTTGATCCTACCTGTTTCCTTGTTGTTCTTTATAGATTCTGCAGTCTTTCTAGTAAGGTGAGTGTTATAGGTATGATGCGGATATGTCTCATCTGTCATTTTATGCCGGTAAATTTCATATTTAAGATGTAAGTTTAGTTGGTAGCTCTGGTTCATGAATATCCCTAACCCGCCACCAAATATCCAACCTAGCTTATGACATTCGCAACAACTATGAAGTTAGCTTATCTAAATCAGGTATGCCAAATGCGTTCAAACAATCTCGCTCTCCCTGTATATTGCACCATTGCTGCTCATGAATTTTGTAGACATTGACTTGTCTTAATGTGACGTAAATTCACGTCAATTAAATTGTCAATTGTCAGTTGTGGTTCATTGTGTTTTTACCAGTTTATATGTGCATTATGAAAATACTATAGTACGACGTTGTATAATTAAAAAAAAAACGGGTGTATTGGTAATCGTAACAGTATATTTCAATATTAGTTTTCAAAAAAATTTAGTGCCAAAATATAAAAATATTATAGAAAATAAAAAAACAGATTCGATAACATTAAGGGTTATATTTATAGTCCGTACTTGAGGTTGTGTCGATGCTTGAGCACGCGATTTTGACATAAATGTCATTACAAATCTGTCAGAATCGCGTGCTCAAGCATCGACACAACCTCAAGCACGGACTATAAATATGACCGTAAAAGAAAAAGAATCGGCATAGAAAATGCTCACTAAATAATTTAATGTACTGTCATGTTATGTCATTTCGATCATTTCCAACAAAATTCGTTAGATTCATATATTAAACACTGTAAATTTAGGATGAATTGAAATGTCAAAATTACACGTACACACAAGCTACTGCTATTTAGAAAAACTTAAAAAAAGGAGGTCAAGAAAAAAAAGGAAGAACGGTTTTGAAAAGTAGATTGAAAAAATAGAAAAGTCATTTGTCCTGCCAGAAGGACAGCTGTACACGGCGTTTGGGCCTGCTGAAAGAACCACTTCATATCTAAAATCACACATTTTTAGGGCCTGCCAGAAGGACAAACTGTCCTGCCGGCAGGCCCCTTGGACGTTCTATCATTAAAGTAGAATTATGCAAAGCACAGTTAAAGGTAGCCAAGGCCGACTTGGAATTAAAGACTATTAAAATTGATGCAAAGAAAAAGGAAATTGGCGAATTACAGAAATCAACAATGCAGGGCTCTCTTCTCGGCCCTGAGCTCTTCATTCTTTTCACCAGCCACGTCCCTAATCCGCCAAGCACTAGACTGGCAGTGTTTGCTGACGACACTGCCATATATTCCACATCAAGGAACGACGCGCTGATGATAAGACGACTACAGCGATCTGTCGACGATCTGACAGAGTGGGCCCGGAAGTGGCGGATGGTCATAAACCCCGATAAGTATGTGGCGGTTGGTTTTGGTTTTTCTAGAAAACGAAATCCACCTCCCTCGCATGTCACCGTAGAGGGACGTCCGAGGGTCCAGTACCTTGGTATGGTCCTCGACTCCAAGCTGACGTTCCGCCACCACTTCTCGATGATCACATCACGTTTTTTGAAGGCGAGGTGGGCTCTGGCTCTCCTTATATGCTTGAAGAGCTCCTTGAGCCTTAAGCTCAAATTAATGATATACATGGTGTTTCTCCGACCGATACTGACTTACGGCGCCCTCACCTGGTCCAGCGCCTGCAAATCACAAGTGAAGAGGCTCGAGGAAGGAGGCACAATTAAAGCTATTAAGGCAATAAAAATTTTTTCTTCTGTTCATCAATCATTTTTTTGTAAATTGAATTAATTATTTATTTTAGATTTTATTTTTTTACATTTAGATGTTTTGGTTAATTAGTGTTGTATGCAATTAACATTATTGTTTGTACAAAAAAAAATAACGAGTATAGGAATTATAAATTTGCAAAATAATGGTTAATAAATTGTCCAGATCATTTTCATGGGTCTGCAATGTCTTATAAACTAGAAGAAACATGTCACACTAACGAATGAGTAGAAACGTCCGAGGCAACAAGTAATCCTGTTGACACAAGCTCAAATATCATCTTTCTCCTTACATACTTCGTATGTATGTATGTATATATGTGTGCATATAAGATGACGTGACAATGTGAACTTCGCCTTGACGATCGCCCTATAAACCTTGGCCCCTTATACAATATATTGGAAACGGAACTCGCGAAAAAAAAAATAGAACAACATGACATGAACCGCTTCGCCGTCTCATTCGCGATATTAATACATAATAATAAAGGACGCAGATTAATGTACGATACCTGCATAACGATTTTTGGAGGGTGGTTTTGGGGGAGAGGGGGGGGGTTGGTGCCACGGAATTTTAACCTAATTGAAAATCTAACGCGGCAAAATATTTCTAGCACTACAAAGAGACCCCCTTCGAGACGGCCTTGGCATAAATATTCAAATTTATCGATCCACTCGCGCCAAGCTCCTACTGTCCCAGCCACCTACGACGACGGCCCTTAAGCTGTTCGCACGGGGAGTGGGTGTATGTTACCAAAACTACGTGCGGATCGCGTATTTTTCTATTCTTGTGCGGGATCAAACTTTGTATTTTAAAGATTCCAGAACGGTTCTTTAAATATTGTTTAGTTTAGTCTTCGATTAATTAATTAGTGAATAATAATTTATGTTCTAGAATAAATTGATTCTTCTTCATTTATGTTCGTTACTACTTGCACCGATAGCTACGAACCGTTTTACTCGTCAAATTGTGTCATTTCATAACCTCTCTCCCTCTCTCCCCCAAGTGACGCGATCGCCTTCTAGAGAGTAGAAGACGAGAGAGTAAGAGAAAGACAGGGGTAGGTAAGAGAGACCGCGAAATTTTATTGAATTATGCGAACTTGATGATGGCATAATTTATATTCAATTTTCCATGGCGCTTTTGCCTGCCAACCGACTCGGTCCGAAATTGCTTTGATCCAGGCTACGGCAAAATTTCTAATCTCGGTCCTTGATTGAATGTTGGGCGGTTCAGTCTATATATATATATATATATATGGCGTTTCCGGAGGATTGTAGTGTAGGTATATGACGGGGGATTATTTTTAAAAAGTCGCAGCGTAATAGCGACTCGGTAAGAAAATTAAACGTGTTGAATTGTGTGTTTAGTACTTACCTCGCTGTCATTGCTGTGCAGCCTGAGCGTGTAACCAGGTAAAAGATCCTTCCGCTTGTTGACGTCTTCCAAGGCGAGTTCGGCCGCCGGCATGCAAGCTTGACCGCCTTGCCAACCCCCTTGGCCACGAATGGGGAAGATGCCACCGATATGGAGTACATGACTAGAGCCCTCGTGGGGCAGTACGCCGCCTAAACAATGGATTAGCACTGCTCCAACCCATACCGGCCAGTACTGTAACATAAAATTGAATTTTACATACATAAGTAAGATAATTAATTCGATTAGTGTTTTAACAACAAAATTTTATACAGCATATCCCAAATTTGAGATATGACGTCATCAACAAGTTTCAGGTTTTTATCTCTTGTCATTAAAAAGATATTTAACAAAAACTAATTTGAAAAATGAAGAAATTTGATTCGCCTCAATCGCATCTCTTCTACAATAAATGTTCAAAATGTTATCCATGCACTTCCTGACAATACTTCAACAAAAATTAGCCTACACTCCTGTTATTCAATCTTTCAACACCTCAATATTTTCCGGTTTGGTTTTAAAAACCGCCTTTCAAGTAGCGGCATAAGAAGTAGTCCATTGGTGTTAAATCCGAAGACCTGGGTGGCCATTCAAAAGGTCCTCTTCTACCAATCCATCTGCCTGGAAACACACCATCTAGATACTCACGGACAGGTCTTGCAAAATGAGGAGGCTGGTCTTGTTGAAACCAAATATTTCTATTCTGGACATCAGCTTCAAGCGGATTAGGAAATAGAGTAGTCAAATTCGGAACTAGTTCTTACCTCAATATTTTCCGGTTTGATTTTAAAAACTTTGCCTTTCAAGTACCTCCATAAGAAGTAGTCCATTGGTGTTAAATCCGGAGACCTGCGTGGCGATTCAAAAGGTCTTCTTCTACCAATCCATCTGCCTGGAAACACATCATCTAGATACTCACGGACAGGTCTTGCAAAATGAGGAGGCTGGTCTTGTTGAAACCAGATATTTCTATTCTGGACATCAGCTTCAAGCGGATCAGGAAATAGAGTAGCCAAATTCGGAACTAATTCTTCCTGCAAGAAATCTAAATATCTCGCTCCATTGAGATTTTCTTGGAAGAAAATTAGACCTATTACTCGATCACCAACAATGCCTGCCCAAACATTTACTTTTTCTGGATGTTGAGTGTGGCCTTCCCATTTGTTCGTTTTGTTCCCATTTGTTTGTTTTTTGTTCACAAAAGTCTTCGATCCGGATCACCATTGGTGAGTTCCTGGAGGATTGTCAATTTATAGAGATAACATTTGTGCGGTTAATACCGAAGACTGGCTAATTTCGAATTCCCTACCTATCAGCCTAGTGGAGATATTAAGATTTTATTGAATAGAAAGAAGTACATTCAGTTTTACTTCTTCGTTGAGCCCACTCTGACGATGATTATTTGTTTTGCTTAAATGCCCGTTTTCCCGAAACTGTCTTTCAATCTTGCTTGAGGTACTTTGAGATATAGGTGGTAAATCAGGATAATTCTTTCTGAATAAATGAGTACCTAACTTCATTTTGTGTTCTTGTCCTATCTCCGTAACCAATCATCATTAAAATTTTTGTTTCTTACAAAACGACAAACTAATAAATGTCCTCGCTCAATACGAGTCGAATAATAGCTTCGCTTCTTACTTATTTTTATTACCTTGTTTTTTGACATTGTGATAAGACGTCAACCTGATTTGACAAAAAAAAATTATTAACAAAAACCTTTTAACGTGCCATTTTTAAACTTCATCAAAATAAAGTTGAATCAGATTTCTTCATTTTTCGAATTAGTAGACAAGGAATAAAAACTTTAAATTTGGTACACATGTGCAATTTGATGTACCCTTCAAGAATATTTATTAAAAAATTAGAGCTGCCATTTAAAAAATTGTCGATTGACGTCATATCTCAAATTTGGGACACGCTGTATAAAATTTTAACAGATGAAAAAGTGGACAATTTAAAATGCTAATCGACGTGTCCGAGCATATTTCCGGCAAAAAGACCGTCTTCGCTTTACTGAATTTATTCCAGATTACAGACTCGCACAAAATAATATTAACAAATTTAATTTGTATTTGAAATATACAGGGTGTTTCATAATTGTAATATATTGTGTATTTTGTTATAGTTAGTATGTAGTATGTCATTTTTTATGTAAAAATTGTGTCATTATATTGTCCTATTAAATTTCTTAATACAAAGGTTGTATTAGTCATTGAAGTTTAATATATTATATTTGGCGATGATGACAATATAATGTAGGAGAAGACTGGGCAATGTACCAAGAAAGAATGGAGCAGTACTTAACGGCTAATAATATTGCTGAAAATAAGAAAGTGTCGGTATTATTGAAACTGGTGGGTGAACAAACCTACAAAATTTTAAAGGACTTGTTGGATCCTGCATTACCTAAAGACAAATCATAGGAACAACCTAAGGATTAAAAACAAGGCTATTACTTGCAAGTTTGGAAATTTGCTTATTGAACAGCTAAAAGACAAGTTCGTGACTGGACTACAGAACGAGAAAATATTATATAGATTATGCGAAAAAGAGTATAAAACTACATGGAAAGACCTAGTTGAGGTAGCTTTAAAAAAAGAAGCAACTATTTATTCATCATCAAGCTTGGTTAATCTCAATAAAATAGGAACATCATCTAGACAGTTTCCCGAAAGAAAGTTTGTGAAAGGATTGTATAACAAGAATCCATGGTGGAAAGGAGATAATCCAATACTGGATTGAAAACATTGGCGGTTCAAATTGACTTCTCAAAACCGTACTTTTTCCAGTAGCGGCGAAGTTGGGGAGAAAAACAACCACTACCCCTTCAAAATCTTCACCAATTATGACTTTAAAAAAATGTTCTCGTACACAACTTAGCTTATTATGAGTAGAAAATGCTTACAAAAACTGTTTTCTTTACGATAAACGGTTCCGGAGATATTTGCAAAAATTTTTTTTATTAAATTTCAACACTCTGTATCTTGAAAAATGGTGTATTTTAGAGGGTAAATTGATAAAAAAAAATTTTCAAATTTTTGGACAAGCTATCACATCCTGAAGTCCTGTGTATATATTATTAAACATCCTGTATAACTAAAATGATTTCTTCTGAAGACTCAAAAATAGTCACAAAAAAAACAACAAAATTTCCAAGAAATGTTATAACTTATTGTTGCCTACCTCTGCATAAGCACTGCAACTAACTAGCAATATTTTCAGCATTTAAATATCTCTCAAAACCTATAGAAAATGATCCGGAGACATGACCGAACAACTCGTAGCATTTACCGCCTTTGACCACCTTTAAAAGTTGGTTGACTTGGTGATGAGACGACCAGTTTTCACGGTTTTAATTTATTTTTCAATGTTTAACCACCCTCTCCCCTCTCCCAAAATCTCTGAAATCTCTTGTTGTATATAGCTTCCAAATTTTGTTTATGTGTGGTGGGTGCTTAGTTGCAGTGACTCCGTAAGTTATATCGCTTGTCTGCAATTCTCGCTGTGTAGTTTGTGTGCGTAATTTGTGTTCAATGGCTTTGTGATAGCACCATATCGCCTTTTATGATGCCGCGCTGTTAATCATCACTTAATTCACCCAACGGCGAATGGCGAATCGATCCGGGATTAAACTCTCTGAAAAAATGTTACCGCCCCTCCAGAGAACTGAAACCCGGCACCTATCGTCCACCCACAACGATAGTCAGCCGCCTAACCACTGCGGCCATCGACCCGTTAATCGCGTAGATATTAAGGTTTTTTTGTTTCATTTTTTGTGACTGTTTTTGAATTTCCTGAAAAATTCATTTGGTGGTCAAACCATGGTCAACAGAGTTCTAAACGTAAGCCTAAACGTAAAGTGGTCAAATCGATAAAGCTGATAATTAATAATGGAGAATAAATGGCTAAATCATTTTTGTAAATTTTTAATCAGTTTGTGGTGCCAACTTCGTACAGCTCCACTTTTAATAGTGCCATATTCTTGTTATATGATCTTCGATCTCTCGTCAGAGGCTGAAGAAAAATCCCTTAATCGCCGTTAATCACTGATATTCAGCTCTTCGAGCTGAGGGTGTAGAAATTCTGAATAATTTCTATAAGGAATCTAGGATGGGTAAGATTGACATCGTAGAACACGTGGTGATTCTTCCATCGTTGATTGTCAATACCCTCTTGGTGATGGATGGTCAGGATCAAAACCAACCAGCTCACTCACAACTGGATTCTCGAATCTTTCAACCCTTTCCATCATCTTAGTTGACAGCTGGATCAAACAATTCTTTATGGAAGGTACGTTAAGATCTTCCTGAAGCATCTGCGATTTCAAAACATTTCACGTGCGTTTTTGGCATGCTTCTCAGGAATGATCTCAGGAATGAAAGATAGATGAGCAACACAGAAGAGGGATTACAATTAACATGGCGATGTTGTAATTTTGGGCTTCAGGGAAGCCTGAAGTTGTCAATCATAAGGTTTTTTTACAACCACACATTTTGTGAAAGGAAAGTCTGATATCAACTTAAGAGAGTCGTCATGGCGCTGGCCCCCCAACAGCCCTCCATCTCGTGTCAGGATAAGACGTTACCTCCAAGCGGACACACAGCCATCTCTAGAAACCCCACATGCACACCGCAACCTCAAGCCAGAAGGACCATTCTACAGTATGATAAAAAGGCTAAAGGAGCTGGTGTTCAGTCTTGGTCAAGGAAGAAGCCCTATTAGAAGATGAATATGTAAGATATCTATTTGTCTAGATGGATTTGTCAATTTATTTCTAACCTGTAGCATCTTTTCATGGTACCTGTACAAAAATTCTGGCTTCAAAATTGAAAAAATTTTGGAAATTGGGATAAACTCAACATTTATTTGATCTTATTTTGGTGAGAATTTAAACCAACAATAAATAGATATGTAAGTACTTTATTCAATCGAAACAATTTCCATTTCTTTCGAGCAATTCCCCTACCGATACACACATCTGCGTCTCAAATAACATCTTAAAAGGTTCTCGAGTCAACAAGGAATAAAACAACCGTGGAAAAAAGATGATTCAACCAGCATATAAACAAGGACGCAAATATATACGTAATATAGATAGATCTATATATATATACATACATAAATATATATATATATATATATATATATATATATATACACACACCATCATGTTATGACGTGACTATATCGACAAAGAGCGAGGAAATTGAGAAATTTTCTTATCTCCAGAGAGCCGACGTCGTCTTCGCCAGAGGCCCTGGGGACTCCTCCCTCTTTCTCTCTCTCTGCCTCGACAGTAGTCGTATAACATGATGCTACTTACAAAGAACTCGTTAACAAAGGGGTCCTTTCTCCTCCATCTCTACAAACTACAAATTTCCGGAAATGGAAGGAGAGAGAGAGAGAGAGAGAGAGGAGTCAACATAAGGGAAAAGATCTTTCACTATGCATATAATCATGGATATATCTTTTGCGTCCTCACTTATCTCTTGTATACTCCTCGTCGTGTTTACAAATAAATAAATAAGTAGTTGTGATGATATTTTTATTGACCCAAAGTAAATAGAAGTATACAGCCTGTCCCAAAAATAACGCTCATTAATCTATCTGGGTCACATCCAGACTGTGTTACTACTTCGGATTATAAAATATTAAAGGGTGTCACCTTTCCCCTACAATGCGGATATCGTAAAAATTGCAACGATCTCTGGGAATTGGAATTTTAAAACTATAGCCGTCGCACAATTGCTTATTCAACGTATCCACTTCCTAGGTACTATATAGAGCGGTAACTTTCATCCTTTACGCAAGTAAAGAGTCCATAGAATAGATATGATGTCCCGAAGGAAAAAACGACAATGAAAGAGACAAAGTATAATACCCGAGGTCGAATGGGACATTTTTTTGTTTTCTAAATTTACGATTCTATTCTACAGTTGGTATTAAATGATTTAAGCACATACTATAAAAATGGTTGGTAATAAAACTTCGAAAACCGGGGACTCGACGGTTAAAAAGAGAAGTTGGCATATTGTATCATTTTCTTTTATCCGGAAGGCTATTTTTATACGATTGCTACAGATTCTCTCCAAGTTTCAGTTTCCTTCCACAATGGTGGCAATTTTTTTCGTCCCTTTTAATCTCTTTGATTCGCGACAGCTTTTCTTTAATATTATAATTTAATATTTCAAACTGGTCTCTTTTAACTTGAGCATTGATTTGCTCGGGTTGATTTTTTACTGGTTCTGGTTTCTAATTTAATTTCCTTTTTTTATAAATTTTATAATTTGAAACGTCTAAATCATTGCATCGCATGGACATGCTCGGTAGTGGAGAGGGAGAGATGGAGTTACTTTGGGGTCGATCGTTTAGATGATCCCGGAGTTTCGATTAGTTGGTTAAGAATACTAAGTTCTTCGCTGGATCTCTTGGTGCAGAAGTAGAACACTAAACACTTTAACCCACTGAACACCAAACAAGTTTTAACTAAAACACCGACGCGTTTCAACAGCAATGCTGTCATTATCAAGGAGATAATAAAACTAAATTAAAATAAAATCTACAAAAACAGGTAACCTAAATGTTATGAACGGTCAATCCGATACGCATCATTAATTTCCGATTAACGAAAACAATGACGAATACGGTATAGGGCCATTGTCACAATTCATTACACATGACTTATTTTTATACATTTCTAAACTTTCGAAAACATTTAGAAACTTACAATTGTTTATTTGTCTAATTAATTTAACATTCGTATGATCGATGTTGTGATCTGTTTCAAAAATGTGTTGGGCAACGCTCGATTTCTCAATTCTATTAAATCTAAGATGAACCATATGCTCTTTGAATCTAGTTGAGACCGCTCTCCTGGTTTGCCCAATATATTTTTGATTACAATCTTTACAATTGATTTCGTAAATACCTGACTTTTCTAGAGGTTGTATTTTATCTTTAGGGTTACCGATGAGACTTCGTAAACTAGTCCCAGAACTGTAAACTATTCTGAGATCTAGCTCTTTGAAGATTTTACTCAAACCTTTAGTGATAAAGGGAGCGTAGTGTTCTACTTCTGCACCAAGAGATCCAGTGAAGAACTTCGCAATATGGCTACCAGGTCCAAGGATCAGAACTTATACCATAAGGTTAGTGCTAAAATTAGGTTTATTAGCGAAGATATTAGATTTCTGAAAACTTGTAAACGTTTTTCTGTTTTTCCAAACTTTATTAATGTTACTGTCTCGAATAATTGCAAAAGTAGTGATAAAGTCATTCGTTACGCGAAAGAAAAATGGTTGCGTTCAGAAATCGAATATCTTTTTGCCAAACGCAAACTTGAGATTCAGCTTAAACTTTGAAATTTTCAGATCTTAATGATGTTGAAATCAATATGGTGTGATTTTCAGCGTGTTTATTTCAATCGATAGGAAAGTTCAGAATAAGAAATTCTCTCATGATAGGAAATTAAGAAAGTTAGGTTGTTTTTTAAAAAATAAACATCATGTTCCGATGAATACCATTAACATAGTAGAAAATCATTCTTCGCAAACCTTTAGTGAACGGGATCTTAATCTTTTGAATAAAGGATTGAAATTTGGTTTGCAGACTCCTGAATCGAATGTTGAGTGGGTTATTGCCGGGATAGAATCCTCTATCCAGCGGTTTCCTGAGCCCACAAAGCAGTTTGTTAGGGAGGCCTGCAAACATACTATTTCAAAAAATTTGAAATCCTATAAATCACCTCAGAAATCCGAAAACATTAAAATCATTAAAACTTTGCGGGAAAAAGATTGTTTTTATTTGAAAGCTGACAAAGGGAACAAGGTTGTTATTTTAGATAAAGAGGACTACTATGATCGGGTTAATGACCTGTTGATAAGTGGCCCTTATCAGTCAATTTCAAAAAATCCTTTATCGAAAATGATTAGAGACGTCAACAACGTGTTTAAAACTTGTAACAACCTTGTTACTGCCGACGTTAGACGTAAGCTACATGTTTCCAATCCTATTGTCCCTAAATTATATTGTTTACCTAAAATCCACAAACCTGGCAAGTCGGTAAGGCCAATTGTTTCGGCAATTGACGCACCGACTTATAAGGTTTCCAAATGGCTGACCAATGAATTTAATAATTTGCCAATACAGCAACCTAGTTTTGCAG
Organism: Holotrichia oblita; assembly: GCA_023690525.1. Taxonomy (NCBI): domain Eukaryota; kingdom Metazoa; phylum Arthropoda; class Insecta; order Coleoptera; family Scarabaeidae; genus Holotrichia; species Holotrichia oblita. The sequence continues at coordinate 5,199,512 of CM043021.1, forward strand.
TAAAAAATTCGTTAGAATTTATTAAAGAAATTCAAAATATTCAGTTGCTGGAGGGTGAAATATTGATTTCAATTGATGTTAGTTCTCTCTTTCCTAGTGTACCGATTCCAGACACCTTGACATACCTCGAGAACTTGTTGCTTCAAAATAGTTTGAGTCAACAATGTGTCCAGGAATATATTCGCTTAACTGACATCTGTATGAAACAGAACATTTTTCAATTCAACGGGGGTTTTTATGAACAGCTGGAAGGAACGGCAATGGGTAACGCCTTGTCGCCCTTTTTAGCTAACCTTTTCATGAGCCGTTTTGAAAAGGACTTAGAATCTGAGAGCGAAAACTTCCCTAGGGTTTGGTTGAGGTATGTGGATGATATTTTCGCTATATTTGACACTAAAAAATGTAATATTGACGATTTTCTCAATAGATTAAATAATCGGTTCGAAACCATAAAGTTCACTTGTGAAAGAGAAGAAAACGGTCAGCTACCCTTTCTAGATACTTTAGTAATTAGAAATAGCAATAGATTAGAGTTTGACGTGTATAGAAAGGAAACCAGTACACTTCGCTACATTCCTTCAGACTCCCATCATTGTGTTCAACACAAAATGGCAAGCCTGAATTTTTTGGTCCACAGACTTCTCACTTTTCCCTTGAACAAGGCGAGGTATGAGAAAGAGCTTAAAATTATAAAAGATGCGGCCAAGTGTAATGGTTTCCAGCCTCAGCATATCTATAAGTTAATTAGGAAGTTTAATTACAAGAAAACTGTGAAAGAATCTACGACTTTTCGAAAGGATGTTAAAGCTTCACCCGTTGTGGCCCTCCCTTACGCTCCCTTTATCACTAAAGGTTTGAGTAAAATCTTCAAAGAGCTAGATCTCAGAATAGTTTACAGTTCTGGGACTAGTTTACGAAGTCTCATCGGTAACCCTAAAGATAAAATACAACCTCTAGAAAAGTCAGGTATTTACGAAATCAATTGTAAAGATTGTAATCAAAAATATATTGGGCAAACCAGGAGAGCAGTCTCAACTAGATTCAAAGAGCATATGGCTCATCTTAGATTTAATAGAATTGAGAAATCGAGCGTTGCCCAACACATTTTTGAAACAGATCACAACATCGATCATACGAATGTTAAATTAATTAGACAAATAAACAATTGTAAGTTTATAAATGTTTTCGAAAGTTTAGAAATATATAAAAATAAGTCATGTGTAATGAATTGTGACAATGGACCTATACCGTATTCGTCATTGTTTTCGTTAATCGGAAATTAATGATGCGTATCGGATTGACCGTGCATAACATTTAGGTTACCTGTTTTTTGTAGATTTTATTTTAATTTAGTTTTATTATCTCCTTGATAATGACAGCATTGCTGTTGAAACGCGTCGGTGTTTTAGTTAAAACTTGTTTGGTGTTCAGTGGGTTAAAGTGTTTAGTGTTCTAAGAATACTAAAACAACACGGGGGCACAATAGGTCTCTCCTATTGTGCCTTTACGGTTCTCCCAACAGAGGAGTCACAAAAAAAAATCTGCTAGGTTCCAGCATATCGTCTGGTGCAACTTCATCTCTTTAAGAAATATTCTTTATCTTATCTTTATCTTCTATACAGGAAAGACGGTGATTAATCATCCAGTCGCCCCAAACTGAACTGGAGAATTTCTTGAACGGCTTGTCGAATGTGCGATCAGTCTGAAACTTATTTGAACATGATTACTTTGGATTTAGCGGAAATGAATTCCCCTATGATAAGATCGAAGCTATGATTATCGATAAGAAGCAGGCTGCTTAGAGTGTACCTTCCAGTGTCTCTATAAAGCACTTCCAATAGTAGAAAATTCTTCTCCTCTTGACATCAAAAAGAAAAAGAGAAAAAACTTCAATACTGGATCGAAGAAATTTCTTCACATTTAGCAGTGCAAAAATGCAGCTTCTATTAAGAGAGGGAAGGGAAAAGGGAGAGCAAAAAAATTTTCTTTTATTTGCCAACAGCAGAGTGAAGAGAAGCTTAGAAAAAGCAAATTTGGATTCCTGAAAACGGACTGAAAATGAAAGCTATTAACAGCTACGTAAGAAAAAGCTAATCAAACTGTCCGATCAACATCTTTTAAGATAATTTTGTTAAATTTAAATTTAATAAAACGAGTATTTAATTTCAGAAAAGGCTTCAAATTGATACTGGAACTCACGGTATTAACAACTACGGAATTGTACAGTGACCTACAAAGGTATCCGGACACGGCTAGATAGAGAAATAGCTTACGCTCAATACTTTACTCCAAAGAGCAGCAGCAACAATAAAATTGTAATAAACAAATGATACATTGATTAATGTATAGAAGAGACTTCTAACACGAGGATTAGACACCAGTGAATAAGAAAGGGAGCACCGTGAACTAGAATAGCTAGAGACTGTATTGGACTTGAATTTATCCTACCGAAGTTGTTTATATTCGAAAATCGGTAAGAGAGGCACAGTTCTAGGAACATTGTTAGTTTGCACCAAACCATTTGATATTCTCCATTATGAAATATTAGATACCAAGTTGGAGGTCGTCAGTTTGAGAGCTACCTTCAACAGAGGCATTGCATATGAGTAACCAAGAAGAATTCATGAAAATCTATGATCTAAAATCTACACAGCTAGCATTATAAATAAACGTTCTTCCTCAAGGTATTCTATTGGGTCTAGTATTGTACATGGTGGTCAGATAAGAATGCAAAGTGCTGTATCTCTGAAATTATTCGTCGTAGAGACTTGCGGTAAAAAATTTTAATTCTAAAGTGGTCAAAAGAAGACCGTGGAAAATATTTTCAGATTTCCAAGATGGTCGCCAGGGGGCGTAACCGGCATCTTAAACCTTTAAAATGATTTTTCACTGAAATCCACCTAGTAAATGTCACGAAAAAATATATGCTTTTGAAATTTAAGCTTTACTTGAGTAATTTTTGTTTAACACTTTTTGACGTATCTATTAACATAAAGTGGTGGGGGGTAATTCAATGTTTTTTTTAAATAAACAGCTGTAACTCCTAAACGACTGAACTGATTTTAACAAACTTGGTCTCATTGAAAAAAGCATTTATTGTTCCATCAAACCTATCTTACCTGTGATATGTCTATTTCTTAGTGATGCCGCTAGAGCGCGCATTTTGATATAATAACAGAAAATCGCAAAATTCTCTAAAAAGTGCAAGGTACGCAGAATATGAAGAGTAGGCCATGGAGGAAAAACAAATGTCTAAAATAAACAAATTACATTTATAGAGGCAGTGTAATTTATGTTGTTTGCACACAGAAGTAAGATTTAAAAGTATTAAAATGCTTTTTAGAATAGATGGAAACGTTAATTGGCATAATATGCATTATTGGTCTGACAACAATCCTCACTATATAGTTGTGCGAGGTCCAATATCAAAACCATTGGAGTCTTAATGTGTGGTGTGGCATCCTGGACGGAACTATTATAGGTCCCTATTTATTTGATCAACCACTAAACGCTGCCACGTTTCTTGATTTTCTGGTAAATCAATTGCCTATTTTATTGGAAGATGTGCCCTTGCAATTATGGCAAAATATGTTGTTGCAACTAGATGGTTGTCCAGCACATTTCTCAAGAAGAAGATCTAAGATATCGCCAAAGGTGGATTGGGCGAGGATGTCTATTTCCTTGACCTCCCCGATCCCCAGACCTCACCTGTTTGAATTATCTCTGGGGTCGGTTGAAAGATATTGTTGACCAAATTCCACTAATAACGTGAGATGACATAAAAATACGAATACAAGAGGCCATTCGTAGCCTGTCAAGAGCAGAAATTGAAGCTGCTGTAATGTCTACGCATGAGCGGGCTCCAACAATGCATTGAGTGTGATGGAAGACCATTTCGAGCATTTAAGGAGGCATTAAGTTTTATTTCAAAATCAGTCCTTTTGTCTTATTATGCCCCTACACATTTTTCTACTCTACCTCTATAAGTATAATTTGTTTATTTTAGACATTTGTTTTTCCTCCATGGCCTACTCTTCATATTCTGCGTACCTTGCACTTTTTAGAGAATTTTGCAATTTTCTGTTATTATATCAAAAAGCGCGCTCTCTCTCGGCATCACTAAGAAATAGACATATCACAAGTAAGATAGGTTTGATGGAACAATAAATGCTTTTTTCAATGAGACCAAGTTTGTTAAAATCAGTTCAGTCGTTTAGGAGTTACAGCTGTTTATTTAAAAAAACATTTAATTACCCCCCACCACTTTATTTTAATAGATACGTCAAAAAGTTTTAAACAAAAAGTACTCGAGTAAAGCTTAGTTTTAAAAAGCATATATTTTTTGGTAACATTTACTGGGTGGATTTCAGTGAAAAATCACTTTAAAGGTTTAAGATGCCGGTTACGCCCCCTGGCGACCATCTTGGAAATCTGAAAATATTTTCCAAGGTCTTCTTTTGACCTCTTTAGTATTAAAAATTTTTACCGCAAGTCTCTACGACGAATAGTTTCAGAGATACAGCACTTTGCATTCTTATCTGACCACCCTGTGTACAGGGTGGGCAAATAAGCGAGGTAAGCGGCTGTATCTCAGAAACTAATGATCGTAGAGAGTTACCGTAAAAATTTTATAGGTAAAGTGGGCAAGGGACAATGCTGTAAATTATTTTCAAGTTTCCAAGATGGCCGCCAGTGGGCGTTTCCACCATCTTGAATTACATAAAGTTACGTTTCTCGCGATTTTCTCCAATGAATATAACAAAAAAGTATTTACGTTTTAATGTTAACTTAAAGTCAAACATTTTTTGTAAAAACAATTTTTCTCTATCTTTCGAAATAAAGTGGTGGGGGGTATTTGAATGTTGTTTTAAATAAATGCCAGTAACTTCGAAACGGCTTAATGGATTTGGATAAATTTGGTATCATTGAAAAGAGCATTTCTTGGGCTTTTAGGTTTCTCGTAATCATGACAGTTGTGACCTACACGGCCGCCGATAGAGGGCGTTATTCGATATTATAACCAAAATATTGGATTTTCTCAAAAAATTTAAATGCGATGATATGATTTTTTTTAGACTAGAAAATAGGCAAATGACCAACCAATAAGCCACCCTGTACATAAGGATTACATATCAGCAGGGTTGGGCAAATTTTCCGGGGTGGCTTAACTACAAGAGAGCGAAAAGTGATAGTGGATCCTGATTTTCGACAATTGTAAGACTAAAAACTATACTATTTTCATCATGTATCAAAATCTAGTGACATTTGTCATTTGTGTTATTATTTATACTAGTCATTATTCATACTGGGCATAATTATTCATACTGGTTTATTATTTATATATAGTTATTAGTCTAGTATGAGGCAACAATGCATCGACCAACGTTAAGACATTTCAGACCGGCAACAGGATTTCGACCAACGCTAGAACTATTTTATTGTATCGTAAGATGTGAAATGAAGACAATTTTCACATTTTAATACTTATAATTAATTCATTAATATAAATTTAACCCCAACATTAACTTCGGAAGCGAAAGGTAACCCAATACATCTACGGGAATCAATTTTCACGGAATCTTGTTCCCGGCCATTAGAACGGTAAACTGCAACCATCAGTTTTATCGAGCGCGCCGCGGAAACCCCCAGTTTAATTACCGCTTCAATTGTTTCCAACGTCCGTTACCGCCGGCTTCGATCATTATGCGCCGCGTCTAAGACGATGATAGTATCAGACTACGACATTGTTCGTCTTCGTCCGAGGCGGCGTTTTTTCCGATTCGTCCCATCCCTTCATTTTTTTTTATTCTTCTGTTTCGTGCGCCTTTTTTCTTGTTCTGAATACACTCGAACGCAAAAAAAAAAAACAAGAACGAGAAGTTACAATTTTAATGATTGTCGGAGGCAATTGTTTCGCGTGAAATGAAATACCACCCTCGAATAAACACGAATGGAAGTGGAGATATCAGAGTTGAATAGGAGATGATAACGTTGAACAAACCGCTCAGATAAGATTGATGATTGGTAGATTTAATAATGATTTAAAATATGTTCTGATTTTGTTGTTAATTCAGGAATCGTAATACATCAAGATATGCGCGCGAAGTTCTCCGAAACTAATACTGGAAGAAGGGGGAGAAAAAAAAACAAGAAAGTTTGGGTTTTCTTTTTTTATCCCTTATACCCTACTTTACGAGATTAGCAGAACTAATACACTTAACTTTCGTCCCGAACTGTTTCTTCTTCGGCTGTGTACGTTCGAACTGTGAAAGGTTCGGGAATTTTGAAAAGTAATTTTAAAGTTCGTTAATTTTGCTGTTCTGTGTGCCCGAGTTTCGTTTGTTATTGGTGGTGGTGCCCCGTGGACCAGAAGTTCGGTTCATTTGTATTGAAATGAAAGTTCGTATTCGAATCCTTCGCCCACGTCTTTTCTCCCTATTTTTTTTTTTTTTAGTTTCGTATTGATCCATCAACGAGTTCAAACTAATAAAATTAATTTTATTAATTTAAAAGTCTAGATGGGATTGTTTAAACTCAGTACTAATATGAGCCGGAAGACCTTCCGAACACTCCACTGGGGCGGTTGTAAAATGTCCGAAAAATAAACCGAAAGGGAGAAATTGTGAGGGTTATCAGTGATGTTGGTGGGCCTATGCGTACGTGTGCCATAGTTAGGATTTCATTACACGAAGGAGAGTTACGGTCGTGCCCATGTGCCGTTTAACATTTTTTACGACCAATTACTTTCGTTTTTATGTGTCATATATTAAGAGATGGAGGCCGTTTTTCCTTTTTCTTCGAGGAAGAAATTAATTTTTGTTCGTCTTGATTGTCGCTCCGTTGTTGTTTCGCTTCTGTATAGTACGCGATAGCAATATGAATTGTTAAAAAGTTTGATACAGCGTTGACGAGAATACCATTCCCTTGTAAGCGTTGGTCGAGATCAGATTACCAGCTCATGTATTCTTTTCAGCCGCGGTATTAAACAATTGAAATAAAATGAAATTTAAGTTTCTTTGCAGATTTATCATTTGAGGAGTTCTGTGATCCTTCAAGTGGTGTTGGCTGAGATTCTATTGCCAGCCTGAAATATTCTAAATCTATTGATGGTCGATTGATTGTTGTTGTACAGTCAATTGTACAGTGACCTGCAAAGGTATCCGGACACGTCTAGATAGAGAAATACCTCGCGCTCAATATTTTATTTCAAAGGGCAGCAGAAGACATCATCACACTTACGTCTCTGGCAGAAGAATTTCACGCTTCAAGAAGCAGCTGCTTTAAAGCTTTGAAAATGGAAAAGTTCAAGTTATACAAAATTTTAAAAAAGTGCGAAACTATTGCCCCGTGTTTACCTTCCAAGAATGGAATTCTGATATTTCTGGATTGAAAAAAATTCATGGAAATCGAAATATTTTAAATAGCATCCTATTTTCTAATGAGAGTTCCTCAACATTAAATGGCAAAGTTAACAAACAAAACAGACAGGTTTGGGCAAGAGAAAATCTCTACAGAACACAAGAAATACATAAGCAATATCGTGATATCATGATCGGGCACACTGGCACTACGGGTACGGTACTGGACGAGCCTTTGCTGCAAATGTCAACGGACAGTACGGCACCCGAAATTATTTTCACTGAAAAGGTGAAAATCCTAATACCGAACAGAGACCAGCCACGGGTGACTTCGTTGACTCTGATAACTGGTTCACGGACGGATCCAAATCCAGTAAGGGCACAGGTGCCGGTATTTATGGTCTGAGCCCAAGACATTGGATATCCTTAAGCCTGGGAGAGCATGCAACGGTCTTCCAGGAAGAAGTATTCGCTATTGCAGCCTGCGCAGAACTGACTGCAAAGGGAGGCTGCACGAAGAGGAAAATAATCATAATGACTGATAGTCAGGCCGCTGTCAAGGCAGTTATGAATCCTCTTACCAGATCAAAACTGGTTAAAGACTGTAAACAGCACATCAGATTGGCACAAGACAACAAGATATCTTTGATCTGGGTGCCTGGACATGAGGATATTAGAGGCAATAGAATAGCCGATGAACTAGCCAAGGAGGGTTCTAGGAAACACTTTATAGGACCAGAACCCGTATGTGGAATCACAAGGGATTCTACTAGAAGGGCGATTTGGTCAAGTTAAGACCATTATTGGGTTGATAACTGGACACTGTCCCTTAAGGAAGCATCTATGCAACACGGGTCGGGTGAGCGAACCCTGGTGCACGAAATACGAGTTACAGGAGGAAACAAGTTTACATGTAATCTGCACATGTGAGGAATTGAAGGTACTCAGGCAGAAACATTTCGGAAAGGATCTACTGGAGCCTTCGAGGGTACTCAAGTTTCTAGTGGGCAAGTTACTGGACTTTGTAGAGGACAGTAAACTTCTCAACTGGAAATGAAGGCTCCAATAGGGATGGTACAAAGAGCACCCAGCTCAAGTGCCTGGACAATGGGTGTCCAACGCTAACTGAATGAATGAATGAATGAAGGATGGAGCACGAGCCCATTCTGCTGCCATCGTCAGAGAGTTTTTAAACGAAACATTTTCTGATAGTTGGATTGAATGGACCATTCCATTGACTTGCTCGAAGCCTTGATCTAACATCACTCGTTTTTTTTTCTTATGGGGGGAGGGGGGAACATAAGACCTCATAAAAGGTCAACCAGAAAGTCTGGAGGAACTAAGGGTAAGAATAACTGAAGCTTGTAATTCCATTACAGTGCGAACTTTACAACACTTGAAGAAATTTTCAATATCGCTTGGGACACTGTCTAGCAGCCGAAGGGAAACACTTTGAACAGTTCCTTTGATAATTACTAGTAGTGTGTGAGTTGTTTGTGCTTTAATGGTTTCTACGTTTTTTTTTTTTTATATAAATAAATGTTTACATGTTCTGTCTTCCAAAAGCTAATTTAGTCATAGCCTCGAGGAGCTTTCGCTATTTATTTTTTAAAACAACGCCTGCTAGAAATTATAGTGATAAGAAAACTCTTTTTCAACACTTTTCAACAGTTTCGAATATTGAATTGTAATCTATCCGATAGTTTAAAGAATCTTCCAGCTTTATTCCAAAAATGGTTTAAATATTTTCATCAGAATAAAAGTTAACACAGTCGCTAATACCAAGATTTCTCTTCAATTTAATGACTAACAGACAGTTTTAATAATATCTATGTAAATGGCAATGAAATATAACGTTCAATAAAAGTAAAAAAAAGTTTCCTGAGAATCTAAACAATTCTAAAATGTTTTGGAAGCATTCTGGAAAAGGTTAGGTTAAAAAGCCGATAGCCTCGCCTTACCACTTAATGCAGTGGCTTTCACCAAGTATACTTTCACATTTTTAATTTCTCTGATAATACTCCCACTTTAAAACAATCTTATTAATCCATCAAGCTACCATCTGCTTGTTAGAGCCGTTTAGGGTTAACTCTGTTAAGGCTGCTTCACACATATGCGGTTCTATTCGGTTCGGTTCGTTTTCGGTCGCTGCCTACAAGTGTGAAACGATGCTTCGGTTTCTATTCAGTACCTAATACAGAAACAGTAAAGCATCGAACAGTCCCTCGACACGAACAGGTTTCATCAAGTCTCTGTAAGGTACGGACACGTGTCCAGGGAACAGAGAGCAAATCAACACGTTCACACACACGCGGTTCAGTTTCTGTTTTAACCTGATAGAGAGTTGCGGATCTTTATTTTTTTAAAGTTTTAGTCCCAATTTTTCTGAAAAAATGAACGATTTGCCAGATGTTGATGTGGATCGCCTGATTTCTGCAGTGCAATCTAAACCGGTGCTGTTGGACAAAACTTGTGAAAAATATAAGGATAAGTTTAAGATGCACGAAGCATGGCTAGACGTTTGTGTTGAACTTTTCAAAGACTATGATGAATTTGACGTCACTAAAAAAATGGAATTCGGTAAGTACCTATACGAATATGAATGTAACTTGGCGTTGAAGACGGTCCTTTAACTTCACGTGCAATTCATCAAATGCCTTTGTTGATATCTTGAAGTAATTAAAAAATTTGTCTTCCTGCTCTCTTAGCATCGGGAAAATGGTGTAGAATGCTCCAAATTCCTTGATGAGAGGGTGCTCCCAATAAATTTTAGTATCCTTTCATTTTCCGTTGTAACCGAAAACGAACCGAACCGAATGGAACCGCATATGTGTGAAACAAGCCTTAATCTAGTAGTTAGTCACAAACTTCACTTGTCAGATTTCTCGAAACAAAATCCATAATCTTGACTCTTCACACTATTCCACGCCCTCTTCTTGACAAGTCTTAACACCGCGACATTTCAAAGTTGTGCTGGCGGATTATCGAACAAAATTTTCCTCTAGAGTGAACGCGAAAATTGCTAAACAAAAAGGCAGAAAACTAATTCACACTTCGTTTACTACGTAGTAACCGTAGCGACGTAGTTTGAACTGATCACCCACTTGATTACAAAACGATGAATCCAACCGAGATATCGAAAGAAGAAAATTTATTCGGAATGGACGATTTTCGACGCCAACCATTCTTTCGTTTTCCCGCTATTTTTCAGTGCCTTCTCGCATTCTCATTTCCGCTCTTTTTTCCAAGCGAAAATTCTCCTCCCCAATCACCGCTACCCGCCTGCTGATATCCGCAACGCCGGCAATGTAGATCAAAGTTGCTCTTTCCCGCTTATTTTTCCATCGGAGCGAAATATGGAACGCGTTCAGCCGATTGTTCGAATCGCGTTTTCCTCCCATCCCCGTCGCGCTGGAAAAACTAAATTAAATGGAAACCGGATTGAATCATATCCGGTAAGAGCGGCGAGGTGTAATTCCAAAAAGACTGCAAGGGGGGAGCGGTTGGACCCATCCGAACCGACGCTAATGGTTGGCGTACTCGTTCGCCTTTAAACGATTAAATTTATTGTATCCGAAAGATGTCGCCGTTTATCGGTAAAACTGGATTTACCGGGGGAATTGTGGAAAGTGAACGGTTTTGAATGGGGAAAGGGGGTGGTGAGAAAATGAAGAGGATTTTGAGCGTATGTGGTAGGAAGGCGGATTTTTCTTTTTTTATGTATTAGGCTAACTGCTTCAATTTTGACGCCCAACCTCATCCTTAATAAAACGGCTGAATTAAATCACAATTTATCTCTAAATAACACCGAATACTCAATTCCCAGTTTAACGGAAAAGGAAAAAATAAACAATGAACCTGTTCTGGAAAGAAAAACAAAAAGGTTACGAATCCCTTCAACACCGACGCCGTGCGACGGTGATAAAACGAAACAACAGGAATAAAAAAAAAGCGAATTCAGGAAAATATCAACCTTAAACCGTTGTATCAGAGATGCTAGAGACGGGCATCACGCACGCAATTATGAAAGCCTAATCGCCAAAGAATTATTGCCGAGCGGACACAAGCTTAAAGGTTGTGCTTTTCCGCCTTTACTTGGCTGACATCGGGGTGATTCCCCCCCATCTCCTACCTCCAATTTTCGGTAGAGAGAGGGGAATCCTTTATTATTAATGGCATTGTTAGTTCGCCTTGACACATCAGTATTCCGCTCGTTGGCAATCGTTAATAAAAGTCTTTTTCCTGCCATTGTCGCTCCTGTTGGGCGGCCGTTTTCTCCCCGTTTAACTTGAGGAATCGTGACGCACGGGACCGTCCGACAAATGCGAAAATTATTCCAAAAGGCTAATACGATTTTGTCCGTTAGATGGCGTTGCGTAACCGTGTCATGTGCGCGTTTTATTGTTTTGGGGTAAGGTGAGGTGAAGTATTGAAATCTTCGATGTTAGGTTAGATGGCGTGTTGCCTTCGTAAGCAATATAAATAATTTTTTGGGGATCCTACTCTCCTCGCCATTGGGTGTAATAGCGTACCTCAATTTGGTAAAATTTGGTGTAAAACAAAAATATTACAACGCATTGGATTCATCCGCGAACAAAATATTTTACAAGAAGTAAATAGATGGACTGAACCAGGTAAAAGCGTCCTATATGAGGTGGGCACCCAAAGGAAATTAACTTTGGCCTGCACCCCTAACCACACGGTCGTGAAAAAATCGCAAATAACCCATTTAACCGGGTCGATGGCCGCAGTGGTTAGGCGGCACACTATCGTTGTGAGAGGATAATCCCGGATCGACTTGCCATTCGCTGTTGGGAGCAAAGTGATTAACAGCGCGGCATCATAAAAGGCGATATGGTGCTGTCACAAAGCCATTAAACACAACTTACACACACCACACCAGACCACACCGCGAGAGTTGCATTGATAGCCAGGCAAGTAATACAGCTTATGGAGTCACTGCAACTAAGCACCCACAACACATAAAAAAAACCGAGGAAGCATAAAATAACGCTAGGATGTAAACATAAGACGTTTATTGTCAATAATAAACATCTTAAATAAAATATAAGAAAACACACCTCACACCATTTACAACCTCTGGATGTTGGATTCTTCGGTCGACTACATGAGCCAGGCCTGCGATTCCTTTTTGGTCAACAGTCCTATCTCAAAGCGGCAACTGTAGGAACAGGTGTTAAAGATGTTCAGAAGTGCGGCATTGAACCGTATGATGCATCAGTATTTACTGACGACGACTTTGCACCGGTAGAAACAACAAATAGAGAATTGGTGTCAGAAGAACAAAATCCTACAACTTCTTAACATGCTTCAAAGAATGACTCGTCCGATGATGATCCAATTTATGTCACTCGAATACAATTTTTGAGCCTCCTTCAACTCCAACCAAAGAGCATCAAGCAAATCAAACTTCATAGGATTCAACTTTAAATAAAGTGACCTAGATGAATCAGGATTCTCCAAAAGCTAGCTTTAGTTACACAGTTTCTCAGTACAGTATCAGAGCACCCAAAGCCAAAAGAAATGAGAAACGGAAAAGCCGTAAAATGGTTTTATCGGTTTTAACCAGAATCACAATAAAACACCAGTTAGAAGAAAAACACAACGAACTGAAAAAAAGGGTGCCAAAAAACGAAAAGAAAATGTGCAAATGTTGGAAGTCTTGAAATCGCAGAGGATGTACAGGATGTACATGTTCAGTGTGGCACATGTTCCAATTGGTGGCATGAAGCCTGTATTGACTATTCCGGTAAAAGAGGCTTTAAGTGTGATTTATGTTAGGTTCGCCTTCTTACCCCATTATGCTCATTATGCTCTCAGAGTAAGATGATGAAACTAGATAAGCGAATACTGTATTTTGTTCCTTAGACGCTGGTGAAAATACTATTACGTTTCTTACTTAATATTAGATTTGTACTTATGCTCTATGATTTTTTTACCTTACTGTCGCCATCTTACTCCACTCTCCCCTAGTTATATCCTTCTTCTCTTTTCTGTTGTATCTTTTAGAAGTATTGAGTGGTTGAACGCTAAAATTATTACTGCACATCGTAACGACTGGGTTGTCTTTGTAACGAACAAGAGATATCTTTGAAATATTATCAAATGCTGAATCATAAGAACCTCTTTTGTGCCAGTTGCAAAAAATCCTTTGTTTTTTAAGAAAACAAATAAATTGTAAGATGAAAAAAAAAAATTCAAAATATATTTGGTGATTGTTCAGTCTTCATTGAAGCTCCACTGTAAGGCAATGAATAGAACAAATACTCATCAGATGAACACAGACACCATTTTCCTTTTATCTTCCCTTTATCTTACATGAATGTCGGCCAAAATATGGTATCATTTGCTCATCGATGGATAAATTGAATGAAACAATGCTAAATTGTAAATTTTTGTCGTTCAAAACATATTTAAAAATGGTCGGACTTTTGCAAATTTATCATTTTTGTCTAGTAAACTATTATCCGCACCATGGCACCGTAATAACTTGTCATTGACCGTAACTACTTGCTCATCCTCGAAGGAATCCAATGATGCCACCGTGCCAAAATCAAAACAGTCACTTGTTTTGGGTACATCGGCTTGGCGGTCAATGATGACTTCTGAATTCTCTAAGCCTCAACTGCGACAATTTTGTTTATTAACATAACCTCCAATGTTAAAGCGAATCATTTATTCGGTAATGTCAGGGGTAAGGGGAGTACATTTGTTGTGTTTTTCTTTATTCGTGGAAGCAGCCAATCCCAAAAAATTCTAACCCTGTTACATGTGGCGATCTCCGTCCTATTAGCATTCTTCCGATGTTGTCTGAGGTCTTGGAGAGCCTAATTGCTAAACAGCTGCGTCTACATGTGGAAAATTTTAACATATTGTCTTCTATACAATCTGGATTCAGGCCAAATTATAGCTGTGTTTCGGCTCTTACTAAAACCGTCGCTATTTACTCTGGCAATCAGGCTGCACTTAAAGCGATCAGTTCCACAAGTGCTGACTCAAAGCTGGTTTTGGGTTTTGGGATTTGGGATTCCAAAAATAATAACCGAAAGACGGGAAAGTGCGATAATGGAGACGGAGAAGTTATTGATGAAACTGTAGATGGAAGACCACATCCAACAGCATATTCCTTGGAGTCTCATGGTAATACAAACAAAAGCAAACAGCAGATTTTTTCCTTTTCTTCCGTTTCGGCATCTGAGTCACTTTCTTCAAGATTTTGAGTAGGCTGAGGGTTTACCACAATGTTGATAATGTCCTCATCGGTTAGTTCTTGTTCAACAGGCTCATTCTCGTCGATTAGAAGCCACTCCTCTACCTCATCTTCAGACAGGTTTTTCAAGGGATTGTCGGCACTTCTAACGACATCCAAAACTTTGGTCAGAGCGTCTTGTTGGTTTTCTTCCTCATCAGTCTGTAGAGTTAGGTCAGATGCAGGGTTTGCAGCTGGCCAAAGTTTTCTCCATCATTTTTGGAGTGTTGTATTTTTTACCTGGTTCCAATACAATGCAATAGCATAGACGGCATCTTTTACTGTAAACTTTTTTTGAAAATCAGTCACGTCACAGTCAGCATTTAACAGGCCTTGAATAAAAGACCTTCTATAAAAGCATTTAAAATTTTGAATAACCCCTTCGTCCATGGGTTGAATCAAAGATGTTACGTTAGGTGGGAGCAGAGTAGCAAAAATATTTCCAGAAACTAACTCATCTACTGGCGGGTGGGCTTTGCAATTGAAAGAAGGATGGTTTTAGTATCTTCTGGTAGACCAAGGCTTTTGAAGGATTCCTTGACCTCAGGCACAAAGTGGTGAAAAAACCAGTCTTTAAAGAGGGCGGCAGTCATCCACGCATTTGATTGAGCATCGTATTGGACAGGCAAGTGTGTTAACACATAACAAAACGGTTAATTTGTCTTTGTTTTTTTTTTAACCCTTGGCTGCTTTTTCTCCTCCCCCAGCTAGTGTAGATGTTGGTAAACATCGCCAAAATAGTAGCCTTGTTTCATCAGCATTGTAAATCTGTACACGTGTTAAATCATTATCAGCCACGATTTTCTCTAACACGTCTTCGTATTTTTCTGTAGAGTTTTGGTTTGCTGAAAGTGTTTCTCCAGTTACATCAAGTCTTCGAATTCCATGCCGAAACTTAAAGTTTCTGAGCCAACCATCAGAATAATTACATTCACTTTCAGCAACTCCTAAATCTTGGCCGAATTTCTTTGCAATTTCAACAATCATTGACCCTGTTACCGCCTTTCCTTCAGAACATACTGCACTAAACCATTTGAACAATACACTATCTAACTGTTCCAGTTTTGGTTTTTTTAATGTTTGTCTAGAAGCCAATTTTCCAGTTACCGATTGAGAAGCAAAGTTCATTAGTTCATCTTTTTGTTTTTTAGAGTCAGTGTTACGTGTTTTCGTTTCTCTCCTTTTGAACTCGAAGGCTTAGGTTTTGAAAACATGGTCACTGTACAGTTAGAACGAAAATCACTTTTTTTTATAAACAGTTTCAAAAGTTACGTCTACTGCGATGTGAAAGGACACAAAACAACAACGCACAAAAAAATGGCGAAGACGCTTCGTGATTGATTAACGGAGCTGTACTGCACCTGAATTTGTTGTGAAAACTTCCGAATAGCTCTCGAGCGTTTTTATTTGCTTTAAAGACACACTTTTGGAGAAAACCAAAATTTTTACAATTTTCCCGAGCGATGCCGGACTATCGGGCATTCCGAACTGTTAGATGCCGGACTAATAGACTTCTATTGTAATATATCTACCTCGAAACTAATGGTCACATTAAGAAATAAAAATAAACAATTTCATAAATTTCAAAAAAAAATTGTTTAATAATATTGGGATTAAATGGGTTTTAAAACGTCCGTCTACAAATGAACATATAATAGGTCCAAGGAATGGTGGAAAAGATCACCAGGACAAAGACAAGCAAAGGAGTTCCTAAGGAAACAGAGACCTGAGTTTACTGAAGACCTACAGAGTAAAGACAGGAAGACTGTCAAAGTGATAGTTGGCCGGTCATTGCAGACTGAATAGGCATATGACCTGAGAGATGATGCCCTCTGCAGATTCTGTCAAGAGGAAGAAGAAACCCCAGTTCATGTTTTGTCCCACTACGATGGCCTAGCGAGGTTTTCAAGCAATGAGCGTAGAGAACCCCAGGTCCTACCCCAGGAGAGCGTCCTCTAGGATAAAGGGGATGCCACACAACTAACTTAACAATTGAACTTTTGGGCACCGAATAATCAGCCGAAATTCTGAGTTAACCATCCAGAGACGATTGAAGCCTTTGAAACATAAAATCCAAGTTGCCATTCATGACATTCAAGCCTAAACGATCGAAAAAGTATTTGATAATTGGGTTTGATCGGATAGCGTACTGTAGAGCCAGTTCACCCGGGTCGGCGTTCACCCTATAGCGTCGACCCTTAAAACTCTGCGGCTGCACTACCCCATCCCTGGTTTCATAGTTCCAGGGTAACGGGCGTGGCGGGAGTAGACTTCGTATATAGGGGAGGATGCTTGGGCGTAGGCATGGGCATACGCTCCGGTGTCCGGCCGCTAACCGTCGGAATATACGGTGGGTAAGTGAGGCACCCTACGGCGCTTACCTAGAGAACTCTGCAGCTGCACTACCCCATCCTTGGTGGCCACACTCAGGGAAACGGGCGTGGCGAGAGAATTTGGCGAAGCTAGTAGGGGAGGATAAACGTCGGTTCGCCGAGGAGTAGTCCGCCCGCTGGTTGTCTGGTTGGAAACCTTCGGTTTCATCCTAAAACAACTCGGTGATTCTGGGACCCTACGGTTTCACTGTAGCTGCCGCGGATACTTGATCGCCGGAGGGGCGAAAGGGTTGGCGCGGTTGGCATTTTGGGGTAGGGCTTTTGCCCGGCCGTCCCCGTAGTTCAGGCTTAATTCACGGGCGGGCTGGTTGTACCTCACGGCCAGATTCCGTTTCCCACGCTTGGCCGATAGTAGCCATCCGCAAGGAGGCCTAGGCCCCGTGGGGTTAGGTGTGAGGTAGGAGTTCGCTAAAGCGTCTCCAACGGTGACCCGTCCAACGTTGACAAGAAAACTTGTCTAACATGGGTAGCACGGGGGAGAGGAGCCCACCGGTTCGCCGGGCCTCTCCGCGAGGTGTCGGTCTCGTGCGGGCAACTGGTTTCGTGCCTCTTTGTCCTGAGGAGTGTGTGCACTTCCCTGTTTTGCCGCATACCTAACGGTCGGTCGGCAGCTGGTGCCCCTTTGGGGTCCAGCAACCACTTTCGTGTAGAGCCAGCCGAGTTTCATTTCAAATTCCAAACGGTAGATGGCCTACCCGTCGTGTTAAAAGCTTTTGAATAATACATGTATACGAGTGCAAAATCTATATCAATATCCGTATTATTCACTCTTGCGCTCTTACCACTTGACCCTATACATATTATGAGTATGGGCACTTGTAGCGGACGACACAGAGCCCACTCCGTTTCAAATTTAATTACATTATCTACGCTCGCATTTTAACTGATTGCCTACCTGTAGATCTACGTTAAACGTAAAACGTAAACGCGATAGGACAACAATGCTTTCGGCTGTAGTGCCTAAAGGAAACCGCGCGATCAAATACGAGGGAACCTCGAATAGCGTGATTCGAGGCGACGAACGAAAAAGAGAAACATCGTAGAAAAAAAGAACACAGGCGAGAGAAAAATAGAAATGGAAAACGCTTATCTCATCTCAGATCGCAACGGAAAGTACGAAGAAAGCGATATAATCCGGCTTAAAGCTGTTGTTTTGTGTGTGGAGAGAAATATATCGGGGAATTAGGTTGTTTCGGTTCGGTTTTTCTTTTTTTTTATACTGTTGTGTTCGATTGCGCGGAGAAATTATTTTAATTTCGGAACTACCCTCGTATACGCTTCAATTCAACTCACGTTTTTTTTTCCGTGTACCTACATCCACTCACTAAAAATGTTTACCGCGCAAGCTGTTCAGGCCAGATCAAGAAAGGTTTCTAAATTCGTATCGCGTTCTACGACGTTGTGTCTTTCACCCCCTTCCTACGTATACATACAAAACATCGAGGGGGACGCAGATGAAGAATATATCTCTTCCTGAAAGGTTTATCGACGCCGATCGAAACGTTGGCATCGAGAAGGACGCTTATATGGCCGCCGCCTAATTCAACCAGGCGTAAAAATATATATCTTACGAAATTAAACATAAATATCTCTCGTAAATATCGCTTATAAATATATATTTTTCCTTTTATTTCTTGATCTCGTTTCGCGGGGAATCCCGAGATCGGCTAGTTAGAATCACGTTCCTTCGTATCGATCCGTTTTGGTGGTAACCGTAAGTTGTTTGTTTTTGTAGCCGGAACGTGAGATGAATCCGTGTTTGTTGAATGAAAAGACGTTCGAGCTTTGATTTAATGTATCTATTGTATGTTTATGTTTTTTCTTTTTTTTACAACGTTTAAACGTGAATTTCTTTTTTGCTTCGTTATGATCGCTAAGTGTTTAATCCGATCTTGTTTCTTCTTTACCAGAGCTTTAATCCCTTCCTTTAGGTCAACCCCGTTTTACACAGATTCTCTACCACGATATTATTCCATATTTTGTTCGGGCTATCCCTTTTCCTTATCTGTT
The DNA here is from genome assembly GCA_023690525.1 of Holotrichia oblita. Lineage (NCBI taxonomy): Eukaryota > Metazoa > Arthropoda > Insecta > Coleoptera > Scarabaeidae > Holotrichia > Holotrichia oblita. The sequence continues at coordinate 5,218,543 of CM043021.1, forward strand.
ATACTTCAAAAAAGAAGAAATCCCTGTTTTATTGCCAAAATATCTAATTTCGTCCTCCATGTCATCCTCTTCAATTTGCAGAAACAAAAACCAAAACGTCAAATATTAGTACAGTCTTATTAGTTTTTCACTCATAAGTTTCATTGTGCTAGTTATTAATTTGACAAAATCTAGAATCTAATTTAATGTGCAGAAAATCCTCTTGGAGGGCAAAAGAACACTACGTTGAATTATATCCACTCCGAACACAACCAATCCACTCCGAGACTGTACCGAAAATTTAGAGGCAATGAAAGTGTTTTTGCCAAAACAAGGACAAAAAGGACTTTTATAAAAAGCGAGGCCGAGCACGGTACTATGCATAGGATTCTGAAGAAACACAAATTCATTCCTTATAAGTTCAGGTTTTTTTTTTCCAGGGGATCCCGACAGAAGAATGTTTTTTTGCCACTGGTATCTCAACTTTTGTCGCCAAAATGTACTTTCGTTATATTTTATGAACTGACGAATCGAATTTCTCAAATTGTGGAATGTACAATAAAAAAAATCATCATTACTGGTCAAAGGAAAATCTTCTTTTAGTACATCCAAGACGCCCACAAGTCTGTTTCAGTTTTAATGTTTGGTGCGGCTTAATTGGTTCAAGGAGTGTTGGTCCTTTCTTTTATGAGGGCACTCTAACTGGTGAAGGGAATTTTTGACTTAAATTTTGAATAATTTCTTAGACGATCTGGATCTCATAAGTACACAGAATCTGCATTTTCAGTAGGATGGCGCGCCTGCGCACAATTACAGAGGTACTCATCAACTTTTAAATACTATTTTTAACGGGTCGATGGCCGCAGTGGTTAGGCGGCTGACTATCATTGTGGGAGGACGATAGGTGGCAGGGTTCAATTCTCTGGAGAGACGGTGACATTTTTTCGGAGAGTTTAATCCCGGATCGACTTGCCATTCGCTGTTGGGTGAATTAAGTGATGATTAACAGCGCGGCATCATAAAAGGCGATATGGTGCTGTCACAAAGCCATTGAACACAACTTACACACACAAACTACACCGCGAGAGTTGTAGTGATAGCCAGACAAGCGATACAGCTTACGGAGTCACTGCAACTAAGCACCCACCACACATTAAGAGCACCACACAAGAGCTGCGAAAGCACATTGTAACATTGTACAGAAAATGTTTTATGGAATGTCTCCAGTGGACATAAGAAGGTTGGCCTTCTAATTTGCCATCGCCAATAAAATACTGCATCCTTTTAACACAGAGAGGATTGGCTAAAAAACCTTTATTGAAAAGAACAGTTTAAATCTGAGGACTCCGGAGGCTATCAACATGGCTCTTCTTAAAGATGCTCAAGAGGAGCATCACTTTCCTCCAGACAGAATATTTAACGTTGATGAAACCGAGATTTCTTGTGTACAAAAGCCACGAAAAATTGTCAACACATTGGAAAGACATCTGCTGAAAGAGGCAAAAACATCACACTTCTTGGTACTATTAGTGGAGAGGGAGGGATGTTTATTCCACCTATGTTAATTTACCCAAGAATCCGAATGAATCCACAACTATTTGAAGGTTCCTTTCCTGGAACAGTAGCTTTTGCAAATGCATCTGGTTGGAGTGATGCAAATTTATTTTTTACGAGTAATAGTAGTGGTCGAAATTCAGATATAAATCCAGATTTTTTTATCAGAAATTGCCATTGACGATATCTTGGATTCGAACAAAAGGCTAAGCGATATGAACAATGACATAAATGCACCATCTTTGCCACAAGCAAAATCTTCATCCAAATCAAAAGGCCGAAAACAGGAAAAATCTGAAATACTTACCAGCACTAAATTAATAAATAAAAACGCCAAATCAAAAAGAGGAGCACTACCTCCGAGTCAAACCTGACAGCCTGTAGTACTCTAAGGGCGGCCTGATTCTCAGAAAGGATTTCCACTGCTCCATTAACCTGCGGACAATTCAACATGCCTTCTGGGCAGGTCTGGATCGCGATTACTTCGGCTTGAAAGATGGGCGAAGAGCTCCCTAGACTAAAAGCTTCACCCTCGGTTTTGCCATCTCTCCAAATTCCAATTTCCGTGCCGTTAGGCGTTTTAGAGGCACCCACAAACCAGCGAGATAACTCCCGTCTCGATTTGTGAACGAGAGTGTTTGCAGTCTCTCTACTGGAGATGTTCACATTGTATCCCTCACTGAAGCTAAAAACGGGCGAAATCTTGTCCGTCCTCATAGACAGTGGTACTGCCTGCTCTATGTAGATGAAGATGCTTGTATGATCTCCCGTATTACCGGAGAAACCTCTGTATCCACTACTCCAACCACAGAACAAGCTGCAGCAGCCTCCATCGCCGCAATCGACGTCAAGGACATGGCTTACGTGATGCCTAAACAGGAGGCTTTACTGAGTGCGTTGGTCACACAGCCCAAATTAGCTTTGTGCCACCAGACACACTTTCGTGTACACCCAGTATACTATCATAGGTTTCAGCCCCCACGTTTTACCGAACATTCCTCCAGAAACCCAAACGACCCTCGTGTTTGTTACCAGATCCAGGTGTGGTTTGTACGTCAATTTGGCGTCCAAAATCACCTCCAAGTATTTGACCTCAGAAGATACGAGTATTTTTGAGCCGAAAATGGTCGGACACTGAAGTCTGGAAAGCTTCCTTCTTCGAGTGAACGCAACCATAGTCGTTTTTCTACAGTTAACAGTTAACAGTTAACAGTCTTTATCTGTTTTGATTGATTAGATGTTTTGGAGAAGAAATCCTTGTTTTCTTTCCAAAATATCTAATTTCGTCGTCCATATAGTTGAGCTTTCGTTGAGTATGACACCGTAATGACTGTCATTAACCGTAACGGTGGTCTTTCCTTATTTTCGAAAGAACCCAATGATGCCACCGTTACAAAATCCGCATCAAACGGTCACTCGTTTTGGGTGAATCGGCTTCTCAATGATGACGTTTGAATTATCTGAGCCCCAACTGCGATAACCACGACACACCAGAGACGAAAGAACAATCAAAACAGTGGGTTTCTAGGAGTGAATCGACGCCAAAGAACGCCAAGGTGGGTTTGTCAGCCAATAAAGTCATGGCGACCGTTTTTTGGGATGCACACATTGGCTACCTTCAAAAGGGTAAAACAATTAATGGCGAATATTATACCAACTTATTGGGTCGATTTAATGAAGATTTGGGGAAAAAAACGACCCCATTTGGTCAAGAAAAAAGTTCTTTTCCACCACACATGTGCAGTTTCCATTGCAAAAATCCATAAATTGCTCACTCATGAGCCCTATTTTCCGGATTTAGACTAAACCTGAAGAAATGGCTTAGTGGAAAGAGATTTGACACCAACGATGAAATCATCTCACAAACAAATACCTATTTTGATGACCTCGACAAGGGGGAAGGATAAAAAGGTATAAAAGAAGTGGAGAATCGTTGGAAAGGAAACTATGTTGAAAAATAAAATGATTTTTTTTATCCAAAAACCCGTGATTTATTCAAAATGTCACGGACATATTGACCCACCTTCGTAAGTTATTAAATTCAAGATTGAAATCGAAACATATTCATTAAGAAGCAACGACGAAGACTTAAAATTAACAACACGATCTTAAAATTAAATGAAATCCCTTTCTCTCACTATACAGACGGATAATTCTACATATATATAGTATTATATTGTGTACTGTAAACCGTACTCTCTTACTTATCTCTATATCTGTGTCTGTCTTTCTGTCTGCCTGTGATGTGATGACCTAAACTTTGCGACCGCGTTGGGCACGCTCTAACTTATCTACTCTCACCGAAGCAGACAATGGGTTTTGGTTAGCACGGACGCTAGCACGTTTTATATTAACGGTTTTAAAGGGGAACTCCCGTCTTCAGGAGGGATACGATTTTTAGGAAATATATCAATAGACGCGTAATATTAAAGAGAAATCAATACAAATTTCGAAACGAACAAGCGTTCTACGATGTCGCTACATATGTCTGTTAATATGTATACACATGTTAATTTATAGAGCGCAGGTTCAACACTAACATTCGCAAGGGACAGAGGGGGAGGTAGCGTTTAATTAGCATGTAAATTACTACCCGAAGTGTGCGGGGTATCCTGTCAAAATGGTGGGACTTCGATAATTTCCCGTATTTTCCTAGCAGCCCCCGCATGTACGCTTTTAGTTCAGATAGTATGTGTAGTAACAATCGTATGCGATGCTAATAACCGAGGATGTATTTTCAGTATATTTGCATATAACTATTGTGCTCCATATTAATGGGTATAACAGCTAACTAGATATGGAATTGTTATTTCCTAAAAATAAAGACAAAATATGGAGTTGATTAAAAATGAATCTTGTTTTGAGATAGAAATTTCACTTGTGCTAGGATTTAGTACAATATACGACCGTTTTTATTCCCTATATTAATCCAATTTGGCTGCATGCTAAAGCTCGAGCTTGATGAACGCTTTTAGTCTGCATACAATAATGCAATTGAAACGCTCACTCCTTAGTTCTTTTGTATCGATTCCTGATAAAATCGGTAAAGGTCTGCCACAAATGGATATTGACCCTCTAAGTGTTTTTGAGAAATGATATTGAGGTATCTTTTGCTTTTCAAGAAGTGCCTTATTCCATTGTTACATCTATATTTGATAATTTAAAGAGCTCTTCAAGTAAAGATGTGTGTGATGGCATTAATACAAAAATGTTCAAAACCTTGAAAAACATTGCAGTTTATCCACTCACTAATTTAATTAATTAGTGCATTGCAAATGGTTATTATCCGAAAGCCTTTAAAGTTTCTTCTGTAACCCCCATCTTAATTTTGAAAACAAAATCTTTATTCAAGTTACATTTTATGATCTTATTAAAGCCTTTGACTGCGTTGACCATGGTATCCTTCTCCGTCTGTGGACCGCCGCCTTGTGTTCGGTAAACATCACTATTGGCCCCACTAGATTAAAGTGGGTTCTTGCTTCTTCGATTAAACTGTGTCGAAAATCATATATTACAACAAAAGTTATGCCGTCCTGTAGAACAACTCGCTCGCAAACTAAAAATAAAGAGGATAGCACAAATAAAAATAACACGAGCTACATTTCAATAATTTCTGATAGTGAACATCTAGAAAACTCTGAGATAGACACACTACAAGAACTTAGACACATGTTGGCGTCGACAAATTACGAGATTCAAGAACTGCGCGATAGTATCCAGCAAAAGGATAATCTAATAACGCAACTTCAGCACCAATTAAACAATAAAGAAAATATTATTGTAAGTCTCAATGGAGTTATTAGCGAATTCACAAAAGAACAAAATAAAATAATGATCCATACTGGAGTTCAAACAGAATTGCGTACAAGTAAAAATGGAGTGATTCCTGAAAAGGAACAGAGCGAAACGAGAAGCGACTTACAACAGGAGTGTTACGTCGCCTCACGTAGTTTGTAAAGTTTCATGTACATATATTTAATTATAATAATAGATTCAATGTTAATTAGTTACTAAACATATCTTAGATAAGTTGCATTTCCGGAATTACCGCAGGTATACTATTTCCCCGAATCATTGCCATTATGGCCAAGTTTAACCTTTTTATGATCAATGTAGTCACGTTCGCCAGATGAGCAAGCAGACCTTTTCAGTTTATTTTTCACAATAATATATGTTTCTAGAATCTGCAGATCTTCCGTTTTATAACTTTATAGTAGAGTTCTAAGTATTCCTGCGTTAACATTTTTCGGTTCAAGGGAGTACTGGTTTTAAAAATAAGTTCAGTGCAAAAGAGACTCTCGATCACAATACACAAAAATTACAGTCCACATTTTATATATCTTTGTTATTAGAAATTGATAAAATACCGCCGTTGTACCTATGTAATTTAAGTTTAACTAGCGCAAATAAAATATGGTTAGATGAAATCTTTCTATTATTGATAGAACATACAACCAAGGAGCGAAAACGTAGAGATAAACAAGCTGAAAGCACGAATGAACAACTCCAACGAATTAGCTGTAACAAAAAGAAAGAAAGTAACGACTTGGTCAAAAGTAAAGTATTGATTTTAGGCGACAGTCACGTCAGAAATACGGCAGCTATCCTGAGATGATTTTTGGACAAGACACATGCGGTGCCAACGATTTGCAAGCCAAATGCAGTATTTAGTGATGTGATTTGTGATATAGATAATTTAACTGTTGGTTTTGGTATGACAGACTGTGTAATCATTCGTGCGGGCTCGAACGACGTCTTGATGTCGATTTTGTGCTGAGTATTATGAAACGATTGGAACACACTAATGCATTATTCTTGGGGGTTCCTTATTGGAAGGATATATGTATATTGAATAGATTTGTATACGACTTTAACTCTAGGTTGCATAATGCTGTTGGACTGTTTGATGCACCTAATATTAGTTACCTTAACATAAATGAGTTTTTGACTATCGCCGCTAAAAGTAGAGACGGCTTTCATATTAACATGAGAGGCAAGAAAAAGCTGCTTAAATATACTGACTTCCAGAAAAATTGCAACACCTAGAAGTTGTCGAATGATTTTATTGAAATTTTCAGGAAACGTTTATTTTCATTAAACAAATTGATGATTAAAATTTGAATAAAATCTAGCCAGTAGTTTTGTTTTTTTTTGCATGTTGTTTCCATAGCACATAGTAACTATAAATTTGAAGTATTAGACCATTTAGTAACTGTCAAGTTTGCAAATTGTTGTTGTTACGTCACAATTTCATTCTGCACTTGATAACAATGCCGAGAGTACGTCAACATCAACATTTTGTCCAATTAAGTGATTTTGAACGTGGCCGTATTATTGGTATGAGAGAGGCCGGACTTTCGCTAAGAGAAATTGCTCGTCGTGTAAACCGAAATGTTTCAACGGTATTGAGGTGTTGGTCCAAATGGTCCGAGGAAGGGGTTCAACATCGTCGCCGTGGATCTGGACGTCCTCGAAGGACTACAGATCGCGAAGAACGTCGCTTAAGACTTTTGGCCACAAGAGATAGATTTTCAACAACTCGATCAATTGCAAATGATTGGATGAGAGGTACAGGACTCAGAATGTCAATGTCAACTGTTTATCGCCGGATAAGATCTTATGGATTGCGTTCATATCGTCCATTTTTATGTCTTCCTCTTACACCACTTCACCGTCTACGCAGACTAGAGTGGAGCAACTTAAGGGTTAATTGGGCGCAGGAATGGCATCAAATTGTGTTTAGTGACGAGTCCCGATTTTGCTTGTGGGCCCACGATGGTCGTAGGAGAGTCAGACGGATGTGTGGAGAACGTAAAAATCCAACATTTTTTGTGGAATGCAACACAGCCCTCACTCAAGGAGTTATGATATGGGGTGCAATATGTTATGGTAGCAGATCACCTTTGGTCTTTATTGACGACAACCTTAACGCACCTGGTTACATTGCTAATGTGCTACAACCAGTTGGCCTTCCATATCTTCAGGGGCTGCAAAATCCCATTTTCCAGCAGGATAATGCGCGCCCTCATATGGCAAGGGCTACAGCACGGTTTTTGGAAGAATCTAACATTGTCGTCCTCCCATGGCCTGCTCGGTCGCCTGATTTGTCGCCCATTGAACATGTATGGGATATGATTGGTAGGCGAATAGGTAATTTACCGCACCCTCCAGATAATTTACACGATCTTCAACAACGGATTCAAGAAGCTTGGGACGATATACCACAAGCAGCTATAGATCACTTGATTAATAGCATGCCAAGGCGTCTAGATGAGTGCATTACAAATCGTGGCGGAGCAACTCATTATTGAAAAAACTTTTAAAGCTTTTATTCTTTTGTTTTTAAAACTTAATCATAACTTTGTTTCATAGAAATAGACGTTTTCTGAAAATTTCAATAAAATCGTTAAACAGCTTCTAGGTGTTGCAATTTTTCTGGAAGTCAGTATATATTGCTGAATATTGCTGTAAGGTTTTATGCAGTGCATGCGAGTTGTCTATTATTAACTACAGTAACTTGATTTATGTTAAAATAAGCGATGTGAATTCTGTAATAGTTCGTGAATCGTTAAATTTTTAGAAACCAACGCCGTTGCTACAAATAATAAAATCATACCATTTGATCGGTGCACTAATCCAGACGTAGAACTCGTAGGCAATGCGATAACTACTGAATGTATGTTTGACAAGTCTAACCAAATACAATTCATATGCTATAATGTCCGAAGCTTGCGTAATAAGACGCAGATGATGGAGATCTACCTACACGGAAAACAATTACAATTTGTGTGTTTTACTGAACATTGGTTTCCAGAAGGTGCAATTGAAACGGCCACTATTTGTGACTTTAAATTAGTAGTCAGTTATAGTAGAAGCCAAAATCGTGGTGGAGGTTGCGCTATCTATGCTAGTTGCTGCTTTCCCATGAGGCCTGAATCTCTGAATGTTGAACCAACAGAAAAAGATTTTGAATATTGCTGTGGTAGCTTCGTGAGTAATGATACGCGTCGCCTAGTCATTTGTGTATATAGATCTCCATCAGGTAAGTTTAATGTGTTTTTGTTAAAACTGTATGAAATTTTAGATATTGCTGTAAATAATTTTGGTAATGTTTTGGTTTGTGGAGATTTTAATGTTGAATTTAATGATGGCACCAGTGGTGCTGCAGATGACCTTCTAAATATGTTTAGTTGCTATGACTTAGTAAAATACGTAGACTTTTCTACGAGATACGATAAATGCATTGATAATATTTTTGGAAATATTGAATCTAATAATGGAAGTTGCTGGAAGGATGATCCTGGGTTATCTGATCTTCTCTGCATATACGCAAAATTGAATTTAGAATATAAACGTAGCGCTGGTGCACTATATCGTAGAATGTATAACACAGATAGTATTGGATCTTTCTTGGCGTTGCTTGAAAATGAGTCATGGATTGATGTTAAAAATTGTGAAGGCGGCATTATTCTCAAATATGACACGTTCCATAATTTATTTTACTACTAATTTGACATAGCTTTCCGCTTAGAAGGGTCCAGAGCTGTCAAAGAACAAATCCCTGGTATACGGACACAATTCGTCAGGAAGCAGAATATGTACGGAACTACTACCACTGGCGTAGAGTAGCGTAGTAATAAAATAAATTCTGCCGCTAATAAATCCAAAGCTACATGGGGTATTATAAAGCGTGAGATTGGATTACAAAGTGGAGTCACTAGTGAAGTTAACCTAAAGCGTGATGGTGTGGAAACAAGCGATCCATTTATCTTGGCTTCAATGTTTGGCGAATTTTTCGGGTCCGGTTCACCAAACCCCATTGTTGGAGATTGTGAGCGTCCTACCACAGAAAATGAGATTTTTAACGTGATATGTGAAATGTCACCCAAATTTTCTGCAGGTCTTGATCAAATACCGGCATTTATCGTTAAAATTTCTGCTAAATTTGTGACTCCAGCTTTAACATCTCTAGTTAATTTGATGTTCACAGAGGGTATCTTTCCGCAAAAGCTAAAACAAGCAAAAGTAGTACCAATACACAAAAAAGGTTCAAAATCAGAAATTAAGAATTATCATCCCGTATCTGTATTACCCTTTTCGAAAATATTTCAAAAAATACTGTATAGCAGACTTGTTAGTTTTTTTTTTAAACCATGACATTTTCAGTAAAACACAATACGGTTTTTTGCCTGACGGTTCGTGCGAGGTAGCACTACATAATGCATTAACGAAAGTACTACAAAACGTCGATCGTGGTCAGCATGTAATGGCGATTTTCTTTAATTTGTCGCGCGCTTTCGAAGAAGTCACTCATTCAATCTTGTTGCGAAAGCTATACAATTGCGGTATTCGGGGAGTTACCCTGGATTTGATCGTTTCATATCTATCGGAGCGTGATCAAAGTGTCTGCATAAATATGGAAGGCGCAGCAAATGTATTTTCTAATTCGTCGCGACTGCTGAGAGGGGTTCCCCAGGGATCGACGATCGGTCCCTTGCTATTTTTGGTCTACGTCAACGATTTAGTTAATTATATCACTAAAGGTCAACTCTACCAATTTGCAGATGATACCACGGTAATTATATCGTGTAAAAATTCAGCGGAATTATCTCATTTCTCAAAGTTGGTGTAAGGCTAATGCTATCCGTCTAAATCCTGAAAAAACCCGAGATTCTTCAATTTTCCTTAGCCAAACCGAAATGGTCAACGCTTGTGAGGTGTAACAGCAGAACGATTAGTTTAAATTCCCAGGTCAAATTTTTGGGGGTTTGGTTTCAGTCTTCGCTTGAATGGGAATACCATGTAAATTATACAATAAAAAAAGTTAAACTCGACATATTACGCTGTCTATAAACTATGAGAATGTGTCACTTTTGATGCCTTGCGAAACTACTATATGGCGTGTGTTGAATCAGTTATAACGTATGGTATTACGCTGTGGGGAATGTCATCATTTGCAAGGAGTATCTTCGTATTGCAGAAGCGTATATTGAGATGTATGTTGCAGCTTGATATGCGAGAACCATGTAAAAATCATTTTATAAGACAGAGGATTCTTACTCTACCCTCATTATACATTTACCGTCTAATGATACTGTATATAAAAAACAAAGATAATTATATTTGTAATGGCCAACTAAACAAGATCAATATCCGAAATGCAAATTCACTATCGATACCTGAGCATAGTACAACAATCTTTTCTTACCGATCGTTTTCGATGTGTTAAGTTTGCTGGTAGTAAATCAGACTACTCTTGAAATGAGGTGTGGTGTTCCACAGGGTTCGATGTTGGGACCTTGTCTTTTCTTGATCTACATTAACCCAGATATACCTAATTTTTTTTTGATTTTGCCAATAAAATTAACAGATTAGGTTCATTATGCAACTATAAACTTGAGAAAAATTAAAAAAAAAATTTTTTTTGAACACCTTCGACGTAAAGATATGTCCTTTTAAAAAGACAGTAGGCATTAAAGTAGCTAAGTAAATAAATATAAAAATATTTCATATAAGGTAAATATTTGAATAACATGAATAATTATAAAATAACAGCATATTTCATATTTAAAACAAAATTATAAACATTTTTTTAATAAAAAAAAATTAATCATATGTTCCATGGTAGCTTAGAAAGCAATCAACGTGTAACGCCACTTGACATTTGGCGCATTTTTTCTGCACTTTCTTGTGATAAACCCGGCATCTTGTCTGCTTCTCTTGGGATACTATGTAGTGATCTCTATTGTCTAGTTTGGATTCTCTATGTTCCATACTATTGGGTCTTCCTCTTTTTCTAGAGCTGCCTTGGTGACTTTCTATCATTCCTTCTGCCAGACATCTTTTAAAAGAGAGATGGTCCAATTTCCCTCCGAAATGACGATGTAATTGCCAAGCATTCTGTTCTGCAATGTCTAGGCAATAAGCGAGAATTGGAAATACCATTTCTTGCCACGGATACCAGTTCGACACCCGCCCAAACTAACACCTGGCGGTTTTTGGTCAAGTAACGATCTGACACAACTATTGTCGTTCCACAATTACTACTGACGCCTCGTCAGTTGTTCGATAGTCCATGAATACTCTTGGCTTCTTCTTAGCGTCTGACTTTGAAATAACCGGGCATTTAGATATTCTGTTTTCCCGGATAGTGCCAGTTTCTTTTATTCCTCTCCTCATCAACTCGTGCAGCAGAGGTACCGTAGTGAAAAAGTTATCGAAGAATAATTGATAGGAAAAGTCTCCAATACTTTGTAAAACGTCGCAGTATTGTAAGATAATAGAAGGACCTAAACCAAACAACTTATTCTTAGGTTCAATAACTGAGTTCTTTCCTTGATAAGGTTCCATCCACATACAGCATCATTTACTTCTAGCTCCCATCCAGATTTTAAAACCGTAACGAATAGGCTTACCTTTAATAAATTGCTTCAGAAATTTTTCATAAATTTTGAAACAAGTGACCGTACTTTAGCGAATCAGTCATGATTATCTAATTCATCATTGTTTACACAGTGCAAATTTTGCATTATATATTCAAACCTATCTCTAGATAATCCCCCCGACACTAGATCGTTGTGGCTGTCTTTTCTTTGTTCCCAGCATACATTTCATCTGTGGTAATATTTCCCCGAGAATTTTTTTTCTGAGCATATTCGTTGCTAAAACGTACAAACATTTCGATGATCTCAGTGTCAAAAAATAAATCAAATATTTGTTTTGGTGTTAATAAGGGTTTACAATCATACTTCAAAGGCCAGTCTATATTTTGTACATCGAGATCTTTGTTTTTTCCAGTTAAACGTTTTTTTGATGCCTGATAATAATGAAGAGGAATGTGGTCTTTTGTATCCCACTCACTTGCAACACCACGGCCGTTCTCATTGTTTTCGTCCAGACTGTGATCCACAATATTAAGATAATCTAAATCCTCTTGCAAATTATCATTTGGATTAAGAATTTCAGCTTCTGCCATGAGTTGCGAGGCGGGCAAATTGTTTCTAGTCAAAGTCTTTTCCCGAATCCTCATCCGTCAGGTCGCCAGTTGCATTGGTGGGCGGCATTAATACTATATTGATTTCACCATTTGCGCTAACATTATTGAAAAGATCATCGTTGTCTTCTAAATAATGAAAAAGTTGTAGATATGCCTACTGACCTCTTAAAAGGACACCAAGATTTGACAGGTTTTTTGTGCAGACAACAGCCAATTTATTTTTATTATGAAGATAGAGTCCTATTACTAAACCTTTTACGAAACGATTTCTAGCAAAATTTTTGACAATTTTCTTAAATTACTTACCCTGTAAGCCTTAAATCAATAGGTTGTGCCATTGTCTCTATGTGTACACTTTTCTAAGGTGTCGCAAACTGTTAATTGTGCATAAACACTACCACTATTGCCGCCAAACGAAAGTTTCACGTTGCTGAGACATAAATATATGCTGACCTCTAGGTTTCAATAGTTAAAATGGCGCTGTGAGCAGATAAAACAGGAACTTACAAACCGTCCTTTTGAAAGGACAGTAGGCATATCTGGGTTTGATCCGTCGCTCAGCAACCTCAATTCTAAATTCATTTTGTTCGCTGATGATACTACCACGATTGATGCCAATGTTTGTTTTGATTTGCAACGATCAGCGGCTGAAACAAGCACCAATGTTTAAAATTGGCTGTTAGTCAATTAAACTAAGTATGAATGTCTCCAGAACCCAGTCCCAACTGTTTGCATTGAGACCACATAATACTGACACCGTCAATCTCTCTTAAGTTTTTGGGTTTGACTATTGTTAAGCTGATTTTGTAGTGTTATCCTAATGCATACTATTTTGATCTTTGATCCATTGAAAATGACTTAACCCCATTTTCAAATCAGTTCTGCCGATTTTGTCAATGGGTGACTTCAATAACTTTGTAGAGACTACCTTACTCATTCATCACAAATAATTTTATTATTATTTTTATTACAAAATAATTCAACCACATCAACTTTACGCTCAAATTTAAAAGTTTGGTTGTCTTCTTGGGTCAATGTTGGCAAAACAGCAATAATATCTGCAATGGAAACTGTGTTTCACAACCAGTTTGAAATTTGTTTTTTTTTTTGCATCGGTAGATACGAGGGAGCGTTTTTATATTCGCGGAATGGGGGATAAGGGGTGGAAATAAGAAAACCAAATTATTTTTCTTTTTCAATATATTCACCTGCAAGACGGATACATTTTTCACATCTTTCAATTAATTTATTTATACACTCATAAAAAAATGATTTCTCTTTATCTGCAAAATACGCCGAAACTGCCTCCTTGACTTCATCATCGGCAGTAAATTATTTACCCCGCAGCTCTTTTTTCATTTTCGGAAACAGGTAATAATCACTCGGGGTCAGGTCTGGGCTGTAGGGTGGGTGATTCACAATTTCGACGCCCACCTTATGCAGGGCAGCTAACGCAACGCGGCTCTTGTGAACGGGCGCGTTGTCGTGCAAAACCAGCACACCTTTCGTCAATTTTCCCTGTCTTTTCTCTTTAATGGCTTCTTTTAGTCGCTCTAATATTGAAGCGTAATATTCTCCGGTTATAGAAACACCTTTATCTTTATAATCAATCAACAATATTCCTTCCGAGTCCCAAAATACCGTTGCCATGAGTTTCCCAGCTGATTGTGACACTTTAAATTTCTTGGGAGGTGCTGTGCCCTTTTTATGCCACTGCATGGAGTCTTGTTTGGACTCAGGTTCATAATGATGAACCCAAGTTTCGTCTCCAGTAACAATTCGACTCAATACACCATCCTTGTCTTCATTACAGAGGTCCAAAAATGCACGCGAACACTCTACGCGCTGTTGTTTTTGCGGCGGCGTGAGCATTCTCGACACCCATCTTGCGCTGACCTTAGATATGCCGAGATGATCGTGTAGGATTTTAAAAATTGTTGTATCGGATACTCCAACCATTTCTGCGAGTTGTTTCTTCTTCAGTCGAGCATCTTCGAGTACAATTTTTTCAATTTTTTGGCTTGGTCACCTCAATGATATGAGAACAAATGTTTCTGGAAGAAGTAGTTCTCGTTCTGGATAACGGTAGTCCACTTCCTCAACTATTTCTTCCATGACTTCATCAACTCTCTTCGAAGCTGCTACTATCTGGATTTGTAGCATGTAGGATTTGTTGTTGGATAATGTGTCGTTAATTTCTTGGGTCTGATCATGTTCTATTTCTGGTAGTTTGTCTAATACATTGTTTCGATTTCCTGGATAAATGCCAACTAACAAAAAGTCAATTTATTAATTTTCGCTTGACACCAGACTCTTCTTTATCGCCTGATTTGTTCTCACTTTGGGCAGTGACATTATTCATTTTTTCCAAAGCAAGTTTTAGCATTGACTGGAATTGATCTTTAGGTATTCCAGAAGTTGATGTGTTTCAACTTGAAACACACTGTACGCCAAGCTACTTTAAAGGGCTTAAAGAAAGAGACATCTAAAGGCTGTGTCATTTTCTTCAGACGTTCTTAAAACATCGTCGTTCTAGTCTTCTAGTTTTCCTAGCATGAGACAAAAACAAAGTCTGAAACCAGTCTTCAAACGTAAGGCTATCCATCCAACCATGAGAAGTACGATTAAATCCACTTTTATATATGACGTATGGTGGAAGAAGCATACCAGAATTGTGGTACTCGACTTTGAATGATTTGCAATATTTCCTGGATATTTGACCCCTCTACTATAAATTAATCGCTTTGCTCCAGGATCGTCGCCAACGTTTCTTTCGTCATAATTGAAAATATTAGAGGGAGGAATTCCCTCCAATGTACTCTCTAAGTTAAAAAAATACTCCTTTATGGATAGTCTGGGCACACTTGCTCCAACCCAGCCCAATCTTTACCAGGAAGATTATTTGAAAAATTTTGTACTACCCGTCCTTTTCTGTCTAAATAATTTTTTGCTAACATTTGTATTTCCATCAAATCAAGAGCAAAACCTAACAAAAATGGCTCAATACCTAAAAGTAGCTCACATATCACACTTACTTCAGTGTACTCAAAGTTATCTGACTACATGCAAGTCGTTGAAAAAAAAGGATGTGGAGGAAATGACCTCAAAAATTTCTTTAAGATAACAGAGAGATAAATCTATAATAGCAGCACCTTCAGATTTACCTGAACGTATTCTAATCGCTATCGTCTGATAGAATTAATCCAACTTCGAATTTAGGCTTTCGCTTGTATCCACCTCCCACTTCCCACCCGACCGATCTTAGCGAGAATCATTATTCTACACGGTATAAATTTAGACGTGGCCTCCGTTCGAAATAAATCGTACGAGAGGAGTACCCCAGGTTACTATCTTAGGACCGAAATCAGCATTAATATTGAATTAATTGTCTCGGAATGGATCGGCCTCTTCGGTCTGGCTTGTAGTAACGGACGAAACGGGAACGAGACGTAGGTATCGGGGATTCTAATTTACATTATTGCTTTTGAATTCGGTATGGATTGACCGTAAATTCGCGCGGATATTAAGTAATTAGCCGGGCGCGACGTATAAAACGAACCGGGAAAGTTTTCGAGGACGCGGACGAGACCGACGAACGAAAAGGCCAATTATAACGTTATTATTATTATTATTTTGATTGGGGTTTTCGCGGGAAACGGTTTCCCTTTTTAGTAAATTGATTTTAAATTGTTCGCGTAATTGGATTATATAAAGTTGTTGTATCAGGTGTGACGTCATTCCTCGATGCGAAAACGAAGAATAACTGGAATAATTTTGCGTTTTGTATGTTGGCGTCCCGGTACATAACGAGAAATTAATAAAATTATGTTGGTATGAAAGCTTATTATTAACTTCGCAACAACAGATAGCAAATTGGAATTTATTGATTTGGCCCCCTCACCCCACATCCCCGCATTGGGCGCCAAAATTTTCTTAGAGGTTGCTGGCAGAAAAGAAATAACACAGGCTCAAGAGCAAAGCGAAGTACATAGGTAGCTTAAAACTCATTACCAAGGCGTTCAAGCAATTGTCAACCTAGTAACATCAGTTTTTTTTCATTTCCAAACAAATACCAAAGCGATTACCACAAAAGAAAACTAAAATATGTCCCAGAGTAGAAATCTTAGCCATAGAACAGCAGTAGTGGTGAGGATGACATCTCTCCACTATTTATTGAGTCTGACAATTTGGAGGAGCTCCTGGCTAAAATGTTGGATTATTATATTGATGAGAATGAAAGGAAAGGTGCAAGCACACATCTCTCCAGGCTCCATCTTGCTGTCGAGGAATTGCTGTCAGCGTACAAGGACATGGGGTGTAACTGTAGCTATATATTTTTATTGTTTAAAAGAATTGTAAAGGCTGATATAATCCTTTTCATCCCACGAAACACCCAAAAGTTATAAAAATAGGTGGATGGGGGCCTACCCCGAAAACGGTGGGTGATCGGGGAAAACGAAGGTAATATTCGGATTTAGAAGGTCCTTTTACATAAGAATCAGCAAAAATAATATCAGGGCTCAAAAAAAAAAATTTTTGCCCACCAGTGTCATTAGGATAACGAAGGCCTTTAAGTAGTAAGTTTCTAGTTAGGTTACAATCGTTAATCTCCCTCCTCCTCTCCAACCCCCCATCCATAGCTATAATAATGACATCAATGGTGTTCAAAACCTCAGTTACACAACCGTAGCAAGCCTTGCATCCTGATTGACATTCGAGTCACTTTCATAGTAGCTTTTTTGGATATATGTTATGTTAGCTTAGGCATCAAAAATCAGGTCAGGAAGGTGACGGCCGTCTTCTTTAATGCAATTTTCAATTCTGTTTAGGAAGCTCTACCATACTCGCTGTAGTGTCTCCTCCATAATTAATGCAACTTCCTCACAAATTGCCTCCTTAATTCAAAATGCTTGCGTAGAAAAACGTTCTCTTTCAAACAAATTACCATCCTTCAGATCATGACCAAAGCTTTTATGTAATTGCTGCTTGAATCATATGTCCTATTCAAATTGAGCTTTTGCAGTTGTGGGAGGAAAAATGTCGTACCAATTCTCGGTCACTCCATCCTCTTCAAAAAAGAAGGGACCAATAACCCTACAAAAAATCGCAGGAAGACAGACGTTGATGTCGATAACCTGGCAGCATACAGGAGACCATGGAACAAGATGTAGAACATCTCCAAATCTTGAAATCACATGACCCGGAAACAAGCAAACCTCAGATCTTTGCAGCAAGGTCATCGTAACTTGAATCATATAGATTGCAAATTGAGCTTTTGCAGTTGTGGAAGGAAAAATATATTGATCATAGACGTACCAATTCTCTGTCACTCCATCCTCTTCAAAAAAGAAGGGACCTGAATATCAACAAGTCACAGATAAGGCGAATGGAGCGGTCTCTCATGAAACTGGTCACCTAAAACATCTGCAATGACCACCTTTTTTTTGAAAACATCACTTCCACTCCGGTGGCAGCAACTAGGGCCATGACAAAAGGCGGAACAAGACCTGTGATGGTTGAGAAAATCAGATTAGCTATACGGAAGGGAAAAGGAGCGGGCTAGCCTGTAAAACACACTTCCCAGGTAGCAACGAAACAGACCTGGAAGAGGCAAATACACATACCAGGAAGCCCAAACGGGAGAAGGAAATTGCCAAGCGCATCTGTACAAGACAGCGCATGGAGTGGGCGATAAACACCTTCCAGCCTACAAATCGCCGGGAGTGGAACACTCCCAAGAACGTTTTAGTCTATCTATCTAATCCAATCTAACCCTACATCATACAGTCACACGAGGCGAATGGAGAAACTTCTTATAGCATCTGCAATGACCACCTTTTTATTGCCGACTATCGCCTGACTTGGTGTTCTTGGGTCACCTATCTTGGGAGGATTCTGGACAGCAGACTGACCCTCTGCCAACACCTAACGTTTTAGTACCGCTAGTTCTATAGTCTACCCCATTATCTGGACGAAAAGCTTGCTTACTCTGAGACTTAAACTTTTGATATACTACATCTTTCTGCATCCTATATTTACCTATGGAGCCCTGTCCTGAGCCTCAAACATTTGGAGGCCCAACAAAATAAAATCTTGAGGATAATCGTTAATTCCCTCTAGTTAGGTTTCCTCCTCGTACCATGGTAACAAGAGCCCAACACCTACTTCTTCGTCGGGATCCGAACCAACCACCAACCTCCTCGCAATAAGCTGATCCACTACGTTTAAACACACCACATCAGCAGCCGGTATGGGCTGTAACATCTGTAGATGAGAGGACTTAGGAACATAGTTCGGCCCTAGCAAGAGTATCTAGGATCTTTGATGATTGATATCTGCAATTCTGTTGATTGACTGTCCCATTTGAGTAAAAATGAGCTTCATCGCTCAAGACAATTAGAGTATCAAGTCCATCGTGTTCAGTTTCAAAATTTTTCGGACTGACTCACCTCCTATACCTAATGCAAGTGCCTGCCGTGTCGAGCTGAACGACCGGGTCGTCTAATCATTGCTATTCTGACCCTTTCTGACCCCAAACATACTTAAAAATTATGTAAATTTTTGCAAGAAAGAACTTGGCCACCCCAATCGCCAGGTATCAACCCAATCGAGTTGCTGTGAGAAGAACTAAAAAGTAGGATACGAACAAAATGCCCTACATCCAAATATGAAGTTGCATTGATCAAAATGGCGCCCAAGTCCGGATTAGAAAGTTTGACATATTTGTGGACCACCCCGTATATATAAAAAATTGATAACTTCGGAAAAATTTAGCATAGCCGCCCAATGAATTTGTTATTATCGGTATTACTAATTATGTTTTTACTTTCGGAGATTTTGAGTTGCAAAATTTAAACGAAGGATAGAAAAAAATAAAGTAAGCTGCTCATTGTATTTCATAAAATATAACATTATCTCATTCTAGTCGTAAAATAAAAGATATTATCGCGAAAAAGAGAAAGAGAAATAAAATATGATAAACCGCATTGCCCGAAGAGAAACAATGGAAAAGTGTAACACATTTTCTGCTTACTGAAATATGGCACACAACACAGTAAGAACCTCAAAAGCAAACGATATTTTAATAATACCACGATTTAGAAATTTAATTCCACATTCCCTCGAGATGATTCCGATTATACCCACCGAGGGTCTCCACCGCTAAATCTATCTACATATATAAAAGGAACCGTATAATTCTAGTATAATTCTCGTATAATACCCGTATAAATATGTTTATTCCGAAAAACCTAAGAGAAATAACATCCATCGGTCTTCATATCTCCTCTCATATTTATTTAAACTAACCAAACAATACCTGCGAAAGGTGGAAATTAAAATAACAACCCTCGTACACTCAAATTAAAATAGTACACACACATCATTCGGCAAATTCTATATAACCCCCCAGTCCAGTCTATATTCGTCCTAGATACACATAACCTTTTCCTTTAATTTCATTGTCGATGACGTTTATACAGCATTTGTTTCGGTTCCCATAACAAACGGGAGCAAACGGGTTGACATTTCACAAAACGACATCAATCGTATTTATTGCGGGCTACGGACACGGCTAAAGTACAGAAATACGATCGCGGGAGATTAATTGAAGTAATAAAGATAAAAATCGACGATCGCACGGTTATCCGCAAGAAATGTGTCGCTGTTGATAAGGGGAGGAAATTGAAATCGTCCGAACGGAGGAGTCATTATCCTGATAGAGCTCGTGTAGTGGTCAGATTAATTTCACCGACTATCTCGGTTAACGCACCGGAGACTTCCCTAATGCGTTTTTGATGCGTCCGAACGCACGCACTATCTAGGATAACGGATATTATCTAGATAGTGTTGACCAGTTAGCTGTGTGATATTGTTTGTTTCTGTTGTTACGGACGCGAGGGTAGTAATAGGAAACTTGTTTCTTTAACAGTATGTTACATCGATTGCTAATTAGTGGCGCAGTCGATAGGATTGGCTCATCTAGCCACATAAATGAACGATATCATTCAGATGAATTTAATTCCACAAACATTAAACACCGAACGTATTGAAACTACAACTGCAGATGCACCGATCGATATAAACTTGAATTTGTCTGAAACTATAAATTAAATTTTACGATGCTCTGAAAATTTTTAATACACTTGTTGTACTCTTCGCAACAGATACGTAAAAATGAAAAATGGAGGTAATACTGCGGTAAAACGATAAAAACGAACCTAACAAGTTATCATTATCCAGTACCGCGAATGTAGAACATATTTTTTCCTTTAGTTTCCAACTGTTGCTAGAGTTACTAACGGATTATTTTATCTACATGCCCGCAAAAAAAAAGTTACGTAATCCAAACGGAACATATGCACACGCGTACAAGTTCGGACGAACTCATTTATTAAACCTAGCGAGATAACCTGTTCCTTTCCAGTTGAAAAATATGTCTGACTAGGATGTGGAATACAAACAAAAAAAAAACTGCCAAAACCAGGATCACATCCATTCGGCGAAAGAACGCTTCGGTGGATCGCTTCGTTTAACGAGAATAATTTCAATTTATCATTAGGTTCGGATGTCAAAAAACAACGGAGCACCGCGTGATTGAAGAACGTATTGTGTAAACAGAGATGATAACACAAATAGTGAAATAAGTCAGTCGGTAGATGATGACCCGGACATGTCAAAAATTCAATTTCTCAATGGCGTGCAATATATAGGAAACTAGAGAGGCTATATATGTATGAGGATTATACTGATAAGCGTTTTCGGCGTATATTCATAAATTTTAGAATAATGGGATTTTCGAGTAAAATCTAGCTGGTTGACTCTGTCTTTCTAACGGTCGTGAATATAGTTATAGTTTGACCTATATGCACTCGAATGAGCGTGTTCGCTGATGTGCAATTCGGAGAATTTTGATTTATTTGTTTTGCTTTCATAATTCATAACTCTATTTACAATATGAAAATAGTGAGCGGATCAGACTGGCGAAATTGTTACGCACGTGACGCAGCTTTTTATGGGAAAACCGAAATTGCATTGTATACTAATTGCAACTAAAACGAAGCACCCTGTATAAACGAAAGCAATTTTAAGCTATCGCCCCCTTTAAGAATTAAACCACTTTCATTTTTATCTTCAACAGGTATCGAGATACCGCCCGACACCGCACTATTGAAACACCCTGTATATCGCTCCCTTTCTCTAGAATAGAACATTATTTATTCTTTCTATTTACTTTTAATTACCCGATACATTATAAAATAACATAATATTACGGGATAACAACAATATTGACTTAATGACATTTTTATAACTTCCGGTTGACGTCAGATTAACGTCACGATAACATTTTAACGACCTAAGGTCGACAAACTCAGTTGAGTTGACCGTCGACAACGGTAGAGGTAACGTCTATAGAGACGGTTGTGTTATTTTACATCGGACGAATTGAATTCTTGTTGGGAATCGTTTCTCGTGAAATTACGAATGGAAGCTATTGAAAGTGTGTTGTCCTTGTGGTTAATTTTCGAATCGCATTATTACTGGAGATGATGGCTGCGGTGTAACAGTAAGAACTACCTAATATGAACGCTAGTTCGAATTCGAAATTTTGCTTTAATGCAACGAGGTGTACGTTAGTGCGAGTTGTCCCTCTACAGCTCTTGTATTCGTCATATTCTCTCTTTTTGTGTTGACGAATTCTGTCCGGGTGGGTGCTCTAATGGCATAGTTCCGCTGACGCCACATACCCTCGTGAGGGTCTATCAACCGATTAGAGAGGTTTGACGTCCGTGAGAGTCTCAAAAGGGACAGTCTCAATCTAATTTATATCCCGTTTGGGCTAATTAATGGCCCCAGAATGCCGAAATAAGCGTTCATATTAGAACTGTTCTTATTGTTGATGGTTTGGTAGGTTGGTTGATATCGAAGGTTTAGGTATTGCGTTGAATTTTGGTCCACGTTTTGAAATAAGTGTTAAGTGCCTTAAGGAGATCTTTGTCTTACTGTTGATGGTTTGGTAGGTCGGTTCCTATAGAAGGTTTGGGTATTGCCTTGAATGTTGGTCCACGTCTTGATATAAGTGTTAAGTTACTCAAGGAGATCTTTGTCTTACTGTTGATGGCTTGGTAGTCGTTTCCGATATATGGTTTTGGTATTGCACTAAATGTTGGTCCAAGTCTTGAGATAAGTGTTAAGCTACTTAAAGAGATCTTTGTCTTACTGTTGATGGTTTGGTACGTCTGTTGATATCGAAGGTTTGGGTATTACGTTGAATGTTGGTCCACGTTTTGAAATAAGTGTTAAGTGCCTTAAGGAGAACTTTGTCTTACTGTTGATGATTTGGTAGGTCGGCTCCTATAGAAGGTTGGGGTATTGAGTTAAAGGAAGGAACTACCTAATATGAACGCTAGTTCAAACTCAAATTTTGCCTTGATGCAACGAGGCGTACGTTAGTGCGAGTTGTCCCTCTACAGCTCTTGTGTTCGTCAGATTCTCTCTTTTTGTGTTGACACTCGGATTCTGTCCGGGTGGGTGCTCTAATGGCATAGTTCCGCTGACGCCACATACCCTCCTGAGGGTCTATCAATCGATTAGAGAGGTTTGACGTCCGTGAGAGTCTCAAATGGGGCAGTCCCAATCTAATTTATATCCCGTTTAGGCTAATTAATGGCCCCAGAATGCCAAAAAAAAGCGTTCATATTAGAACTGTTCTTATTGTTGATGGTTTGGTAGGTCGGTTGATATCGAAGATTTGGGTATTGTGTTGAATGTTGGTCCACGTCTTCAGATAAGAGTTAAGCTACTTAAAGAGATCTTTGTCTTACTGTTGATGGTTTGGTAAGTCGTTTCGTGTTGACAACTGGTCGGAATGTTATGTTTGCTCTAATCTACATAGAGGTGGTTTGGATTATTTTAGTATTAATCATTTTTTGTATATCTACTGCCGTCTTGCAAACGACCAAATATTTTGGGCGCATACTGTGATTTGTCCGCGGTGACAGCTACGTTTGTTTCGTCTGCGTTCTTGCTGTTGATGCTTCGGTAGATGGATCTCTACAGAAAATTCGAGCTTGCGACAAATTCTCAGCATCCTATGCAAATGCATCTTAATTTTAAATTATTTTCTTAGATGTAATAGTAGAATCTATCGATTTTAACTTTATTGCAATGAAGCAAACCGATAAATTCTACTAGATTTTTTTTCCAATTTAACAATAGGATCTACCTAATATGAACGCAAATTCAAACTCAAATTTTGTTTCGATGCAACGAGGTATACTTTAGTGCGAGTTGTATCTCGACACCACTTGTATTCGTCAGATTCTCTCTTTTTGTGTTGACACACGGATTCTGTCCGGGTGGGTGCTCTAATGGCATAGTTCCGCTGACGCCACATACCCTCGTGAGGGTCTATCAACCGATTAGAGAGGTTGACGTTTATGAGAGTCTCAAGAGGTCAGTCTCAATCTAATTTATATCTCGTTTGGATTAAGAAGGCTGCAGAAATTCAAAAAATGCGTTCATATTGAAACTGTTCCGATTGTTGATAGTTTAGTAGGTGATATTTTGTAGATGTTATAAATTGTTAGGATTTTAAATAAACATTTTTTCAAAATTTTCGTAGTATTTTTTCGTAAAGATAATATGAATTATACAAAAAAAAAACAGTGCTCTGCTAATTCGTT
Organism: Holotrichia oblita; assembly: GCA_023690525.1. Taxonomy (NCBI): domain Eukaryota; kingdom Metazoa; phylum Arthropoda; class Insecta; order Coleoptera; family Scarabaeidae; genus Holotrichia; species Holotrichia oblita. The sequence continues at coordinate 5,242,756 of CM043021.1, forward strand.
GATGTAAACTAAAAAGAACAGTTTAGTTATCATTTCTAATTGTGCGAATTCTACATAATGCGATGGTTATTCATTTCATTCGTCAGCGTTTCAAGATTGACTGATTGATGGTACTTATTGTGCTGGTTACCCACATTGATAAGTCATCCTAGTAGTAAGGCTATGGACGTACGGCCGCAGTCACTCAACGTGGACACGCTGTATAAGCTGTATTTTGACAGCTAAAACCTGTCAAATTGTCATAATTATGACAATTTGGTGGTTTTACACAGGTTTTAGCTGTCAAAATACAGCTTATACAGCGTGTCCACGTCGAGTGACTGCGGCCGTACGCCCATAGCCTTACTACTCACCCTCCAATAAATTGTACTATTGCAAAATCTCACTTCTTGCCTTTTAGAATCGTCTTAATTTTAAATCGTCTCTCTAAGTCTGCCAGGAATTCGTTGGGGAGTAAATCCCCTATCTATTCAAATAAATATCCAATTCCTATTTTCATCATATTTATGGTGTTTAATTGGGCTATTATTGGCTAAACTTTAATTCTCTCATTGTTTCAAAAACGAAAGTTAATACAGGTCAAGTTGATGAATTACCTTCAAATAAAGTGACAGTTTTGCTTACGTCGCTTACAGTTATTTATGTGATAGGGTACCTGATTATTTCTATTATTCAATATTTGCTATTTTTAAATTAAAAACCTGTACTTTTCGTTTTAGTTTCAAAGTTACACAAATTCTATAAAAATCACAAAGAAAGTATTCAATCATTTCAACAGTAAGTAGCTAATTTAACACGTTAATATACAAACTATGACCTACAAAATTATCTAAAATAAGAAATCTTAATTGATATTTAGCTCGGTTTTACAACACGCAACCTCTTATCATCCCTCGTTTTTCTTCCCCCCTCCTTAATAATCAATACGCATAACGTGAAGGTATACCCGTTACCAACACCCTTAAAAGGTGTTTTTTTTTTACTACGTCATTATCACTGTGTACATCACCCCTTCCCGTTAACACTATATAAATAAAAGATGAGATTTTGAAGAACACCCCACGGACTCTATTATTTACGTGAGACGATGCGAAAACGGTTAATTTCGGGGGTAACCTGCGATAGGTGGATGCAAAATTTCCATTCGAATACTTTTCTTGCATCGCAATTACATCATCATCAACAACGGAAAATATTCTTAGCAGCTTTAATGAAGTTAATTAAGTTACGCGGTGTTTCTCGGCAACCTCCCAGGGGGGGGTTGCTTCCGTGCGGTTTCACTGCTCCGGTTGACCACCTTAATTTACCGATGTGAACACATATCGTGATCGTCGTTCCTGCGGCAGTTCCCAGGTTGGATTCACGTGGAGTACGTCAGGTGAGTGCGAGGGTGTGGGTGAGGAGCTCCTTGCTTCTGGATGGTGGTTAACCGCAGATTGAATTTTCCTTACTGGAGATTTACGAGGTGGAAAAAGGGAATTTATGAGGAGATATGCGTCTCGAGGTTGTATAATGGATTCTTTAGGTGGTGGTGGAGATGGGAGATTTTGTCCGGAGAGTGTGTATTGTGGGTTAATCTTTAAGTAAACTTTATTGTGTTGTTATTGTAACGTGATTCTTTTCATTAAAGATTCATTCTTAACTCCTGGCTTCCCTCATATTTATATCTATTATGATATAGATTAAGTTTAGAATAGACATAAAAATTTTAATTTAATAAACATTACTCTGCTTGACGTCAAAATTAAGAACAGGTACACTAGAAGCTCCATCATTAGAATCTTGCCAGCGAAGCTAAATTAATTAATTTAAAAACTTATTTTTAAAAGTCAAACTTGAATATTTATCAAAGTTTTTAATTAAATAAGTGTGATTTATTGCAAAGTTTTGTCTTGAATTTTCATTTTTTGGTTAAAATGTAATCCCTCCTCTCCTCCCCCTTCTCCCTCCTCACCCCAACGATTTCCTAGCAGCCTTAGAGAGACACTTTAAAATTAAGACGATTCTAGAAGGCAGGAGGTGAGATTTTGCAATAATGCAATTTGGAGGGTGATGTATCAATCTGGGTAAACAGCTCAATAATCACCATCGTGAAGCGCTGACGGAAATGAATAACCACCATATCATGTATCGCACAATCAGAAATGATAACTAAACTTTGTCCATCATCTTAAAGATGGTATCTTAGAGGAGAGTAGCCAGTCAAAAGAGTCTTTAACTCTGACTTGGTGAGATCAGCTTGTATTCGTCCGTTCTGTCAGTTCTGTCAAGTATGACAGAACTTCAACAACGTGAAAAAATTGGTAGTGCCGCAATCAGAAGATAATTCATAAATTTTCTGGACAACTTTTTCATCATATAAACATTACCTAGCTCGATAACCGTTTGATGGATCTGTTTCCTCCTCGGCGAGTAGGTTCACCTTGTTAATCTAAACCAGAGGCCAAACGCCCAGCAAGGCACATTCTCACATTTCTTTGATTTCGAAATGGGGGTTTGATAGGTCTAACCAGGCTGAATACAAACAGAAATTTTCAAAGCTCAGATGCAAGTATTTTCATAACATCCTTAGTTCCGTTGCGTCTTGAAACTGAAAATGAAAATAATGAGACACTAATGATATGGCAAAATACAAGACTTCTTCAACACGGTTTTGTAGGCCCATTAAATTCTAATTTGCTAGAGAAACAAAAGACCTTTCGAAGGCAGAAAAGGCTTACATCGATAATCAAGTTGACAGCCTTCAACCCACAATATGCGAACTTGATGGAGAAAATGTAAGGATAGAAATAAACCACAAACTTCTGTTTACTATGGTAGACGGTAAAGTCTTTAATGCAATCACAGAAACAACTTCTACTCAACGATGTTACATTTGTGGATTGACTAATAAAGATTTCAATAATCTGACAAAAGTTCTAGATGCAAGAGTTGTTCGTTCATTCGGGCTTTCAATTTTGCATGCTCGCATAAGATGTCTTGAGTGTCTCTTGAATGTATCGTACAGATTGTCTATAAAAACCTGGCAAGCTAGAGGGGGCAACAAAGCAATAGTTGCGCAAATGCAGAAATTGATACAAAAACAATTCAAAGAAGAAATGGGACTAACAATTGATAAACCTAAACAAGGGTTTAGCTACAGGAGTGTCCAACCTTTTGCCTGTCTTGGGCCACTTTGGAAGGAAAGGATTGTATCGGGCCACATATAAAGTACACTAATACTATATATAATTATAGCTAATAAGCAAAAAAAGGGTATATGTATAATTTGAAATATTTAGATTTTAAATTTAAATAATATCTGCCACCATTTTTAAGCGTGTTTGTTTGCGGTTACTGATATAGAAAATATACATTTCTGTGTAATAAAACTTCAATATTTTTATTATATTCTTTAATACAGAAGTAAAAGAGAAGATGGTAAGACAAAACAAATGCGATATTTGACATTGCTTTTGAGAAACTAATGCATCAATATCTGGTTCGATGGAAGTAGTTGCAATTCTAAGTGAGTTCTCAAGATGTTCATCGGATATTTTGATTCTAATTTTACTCTTAGTATGCTTCATTCGTGCAAATAGTTGCTCGCAAATATAAGTGCTGCCAAAAAGCGATGACATGAATAAAGCGTGATTGTGAAGCGAAGGATATTTCTCTCTGGGAAGATAGGTCTTGTAAAAGTCAAGTAAAGAGACACGACAAAAAGTTTCTTTGAGTTGTATATCAGATTGCAACTCTATAGATTCCATCTGATAATTCGCAGATAACATATATATGTCGACTGAAAATGGTATTGCAAATATACTGAAATATTCATTATTTTTTCGAAAATCCTGAAACCTATCTTCCAATTCCTGTATCAAATCGGAAAGCAGGGTTGCATATTTTTCGCAGTTCACAGGACCATGTTTAGCTAATGTATCGAAATGCATATAGTTGTTTGCTTTAATTTGAATTTGCCATAATTTCAGTTTCATTTGGAACGCTGTTACAGTTTGCAACATTGTATGGATAAGTTGTTTTCACCTTGAAGACGCATGTTTAACTCATTGAAATGTGAAGTCAAATCCACTAAAAATGCTAGATCTGTAAGCCAATTTTCATCATCAAGTTCTGGAACAGATTTTGTTTTTGATATCATAAACGACTTGATTTCATGTCGCAATTCATAAAACCTTTTCAACATTTTGCCTCGACTTAACCATCTTACTCAAGGTCAAGGAATATAGCTTTGAAAGGATGTAATGGAATGTAATTGGAAGATGTGCTCAACTGAACCTTGACAGGAACTATCGGAAGCAGAGCATTGCAATTTTTTCCGACAGTCAAGCAGCCCTAATGGCGCTGAGCTCTAACACGGTCAGCTCGAAATTAGTCTGGGAATGTCTTGATAGATTAAACAACCTGGGCAAGAATAATAGAGTTGCACTATACTGGGTACCAGGACACACTGGAATCAGAGGCAACGAGGAAGCTAATTCATTAGCAAGAAAGGCCGCTACAACTCCGTTTGTGGGACCTGAACCGTTCTGTGGTATAGGGACGAGCACCTACAAAAAAGAACTTAAAGATCGGGAAGAGAGCCTCAGAGCATCCCTCTGGGAGAATCTTCCTGGTCTGAGACACTCCAAGTGTCCACTCCAAATCTTCCTTGGAAACTACAATAAGCATACAAGTAAGAGCAAAAACTTTGCTGGAACTTAGCAGGAATAGATTGCGCATCCTCACAGGGTTCCTTACAGGGCACTGTCACCTTGGTGAACACATGGCAAGGATAGGTCTAAAACAGAATAGCGATTGCAGGTTCTGCGGGGCTGAGGATGAAAATCCGGAACACCTGACATCTTACTGCACCGCCATCATAGAAACCCGAGCCAGCCATCTCGGTAAAGACGTTATAGACGAAGAAGACATACCTTCCCTGAAACCATCACAGCTAATGCAGTTTATCAAAGCTCTTGGACTGGATGGGGAGCTGTAGGAGCGGGCATACCCCCAGCAGCTTACAACTCACGCAAGGGGGCACAATAGATCAATAGGTCGCAGCGCAATATCACCCTCATTTCAAATCTAATCTAATCTAATCTAACCATCTTACTTCCGAAAAGTAAACAATATCACCACAGTCAACATCCATAGTTTTTAGGAATTCCTGAAACTGACGATGATTCAATCCTCTGGATCTTATAAAATTCGCAGTTTTGATGACAATTTGCATGACGTTATCCATTTTTACTCCACTCTCCATGCATTGCTTAATAAACTCACCGTCACTAAATGCTTTTGATTTTTTTGCGATTAAATTTGCTATCACGTAACTAGCTTTTACAAGTGAGTCCGTTTGAGTTGTAACGTTTTTAAAAGAAGTTTGTTGAGAAGCCAGGCCTTTTTTAGTTCTGGTATTTTATCGCTTCGACACATTCCTCGATATGTCTCGAATTTGGAAGCATGTTTTTGCATATAATGCCGTTTCAAATTATAATCTTTGAAAACTGGCACAAATTCTCTACAAATTAAGCAAAGCGATTTGCCATTTGCTTCGACAAAAAAGTAATCATTCGTCCACTTTTCGTGGAACAATCTTCCTTCCGCTGTGATTTTTCTTTTCTTGGATTCGGTTTTCTTTTGAGACGATGAAGAAGCCATACTAGAATTATTGATTATGGAAAAAATCCCATAATGAAGGTAAGTTTACAATCTTGTATTGAGCCGCATTCGTAGGCTCTCTGGGCCGCATGCGGCCCGCGGGCCGCGGGTTGGACACGCCTGGTTTAGCAGTTCTAATAATGGGAACACGGCGAGAAGGTTTTTTAGTGATCCAGAAAAAACCTCAGAAATTACGAGCTTAAATTAATAAGACTATATTAAAAACATTGGCAAGTGGACACCTAATCGATACAGTAAAATTTAATGAATATGCAATGGATACTGCCAAGATGTTAATAAATTTATATGATTGGTATCCGATGTCACCAATGAGTTCACAAAATCTTGATCCATGGTGCTGATATCATAGCTAACTTCTTGTTGCCCATTGGAGAATTAAGTGAGGAGGCCCAAGAGGCCAATCACAAGATATTTCAAATATATCGCGAAGGTTTCTCGGGCAAAATGAGCAGAGCAAAGATGAATATGGATGTACTCAATAGGTTATTTATTGGGTCGGATCCCATAATATCAAGCTTGGAACCATCTTTCCAAAACAAGAAAACCATTTAACAACAACAACTTGTTTGTTTGTATTTATAATAAATGTTGATTAATTGTTTATTCCATTGTTTTTACTGTTTCCATCATCGAAAGGCAGTTTAAATAATTTTCGCCAACTTTTACTAACTTTGGTCCCACTGTGGCGTCCTCGTGGTTTCGCTGCCAGCAGTTAAATTTTTTATTCTTTCGTAGCGTTCCGATCAAATGAATATTTCTCTCAAGCAGTTTGATATGTATGCCATTCGTATTATCTTGTAGACAATCTTTTTCATTTCAATTTGGGGCAGCTTAGCTTTAGCTTGATTTAACACCTGCAATCATTCTGTAGATTAAACCGAGTCCTTAATCAAAAGAAGCGTCCTTTTCTTCGATGCGCAGACAGCGCAGACGGATTTCTACGTATTATCCAAGTCTTAGTGATGAGAATCCTCAATTTTTCTATTCTGTACAAGTCGAGAAAAACAAGCGTGGAATTTCATTTTTGCCGGTTTGCGAGTCGCTCTTGCCCTATTCACCAGGCCGTATAATATTCGTTCTCCGAATAGGGGCCCTCTTCCACATTATATTTCCCATGTGACACGTCCCTAAAAGGGTGAAATTTTCGCTACGGGTTCCACGAGATGAATATTACCTTCATATTCGTGGAGACTTTCTTTTTTCTTTCTTCTTTAAATAAATAACCTCCGAACATTTTATCAAAGGTTCCCCTCACTAACAAAGTTAAAAGCATTTATCCGAAATTGCTTTTACCTTTTAACCGCATTACAATTATAGAACAAAGAGCTGTCGAGTGAAACTCAAACCCCCCTGAAAAAGTCTATAATTTCTCGGTAAATTAACAAACGTGTGGCGCGTTTAAACATGTTAAATTAGCTTTAAAATGTTAGATCCACGTTTATTTATTCAACTGCCTAACCTGAAATTAAATAATACAAAGATCTCTGGCATGCACTAGCTTCGAATTAATTTCAAGAATTATTTTACCTCGTCGGAGTCGGATAAATTAGTAAATTTTTCATTCAAAGCTATCCGCCGCCGTCTCCTTCACCCTTCTCAAATAATGCACGTATAATAAGATTAAATTTAAAGGGTTCGTAAAAGCAATATAATGCTTTCGTTTATTTCACGTTTTAATTTTAAAGTAAATCCCCGAATTTCATTATGCCACCGGCTAAAATTCCTTTCCCCGGTTGCTCCTTCTTTTTTTTACTCTGATGGTCGGGAAAAGGGAAAGGATGGGAAAAAAAAAGAGTATAAAAGTGGATGAAAAGCGACACGTTAAGGTTTCGGATTTACCTTTAGATTCGAGGATTTTTTTAAATTAAAAGATAATGAGAAATGTTAGTTAAAAAATAATACGTTTTGTTTCGCTTTTGTTGTGAGATGATTAATACTGAGTTATTTTGTAATTAAATTAAAACAAACGGGATGGAATAAACTGCATAATTTAATTATAGGGGAAAATCAAATTATTGAGGTAATAAACTAGGACCTCAGTAATATTTAAACGTAACAACAAATTAAACTGATAATCAACTGAAGCGATCCACTTCAATTCTACGAGCACACGTTATTATTTTGCAATAAACAGGATAAATTAAATGAATATAATCGCTGTTGATACCATTGTTATTGTTGTCAGATGTGTTAACTTTCCAAATATGGAATTTTCAAATTTTTTACAACAGCTTGGGATTCGGCTCCTACCCAGGACAGGACGTTAACGAAATTAATATCAAGATTATTTATTAAATGAAGAATTAAGAAACAAAGATCAAGAAAAAGAAAATACAGTAGCATTTAAATCTTCTGAAAGGTCATAACAAGGATAATAAAACTGAAGGAAAGTGTTTTAAATGTGGGAATAAAGGACAGTAGTAGTTGTAGGTGACTCTGGGGGGCATCCTCAAATGTGTCAAATTCAAAAAAAAAAACATTCATGTCATTAGAACAGATCGAAACAAACATATCTGTTGTGCAAAAGGATGAAGATCTGAAAGGACTGGGTATTGGAACAATTGAGGGGACTGAATGCATTCTTAAAAATGTTATTTATGTACCAGAAGGTGAAGTAATTTTTACAAAAGACAGGGTGAGAATAGTGAAAGATCATAAGAAAGTACTGGAAGGAAGAAAACAAGAAAACGGACTTTATAGATGTTAGCAGAAAATAAATTTTAGAAAAGCAACAGGACTAAAAAACAAGCCGGTGCAAAAAAGGGTAAGAAGAATAGGAAGGAGAAAGATGATAGTGATGAAGATATTAGCCGAGCTTAGAATAGAATATTGAGGTGTTAAAAATGAATCCTCTGATGTGAAACCAGAATCAACTGTTCCGGAAGAAGAAAAGGTGAAATTGGTAGTCGACCCGAAAGTGGATGTGAAAGCTGAAGATATAGAAATAAGAAGAAGAAAGGAAAAGCTGAAGAAAAAAGATGCCAAGAGATGTCCCAATAATAAAACTATTATACTACTACTGTACTATATAACGTCAGATTGGAACAAATAAGATTAGAACAAGAAGAGGAAGAAGGAAAAAGAGAGGAAAGTACGGTTAAAAGCTGGAGGAAAGCTGCTTACAATGAAGCAGAAAGCGGATCGTGCTGGTAGAGGAAATGGTAGAGACTTTTTGTAAAATTTTTAAAATGTCAGATTCGGTTAGAATTGTCATTAGGATATGGTGTTAAGTAATAATTATTAACTAACGAAATGGTATCAATACTCAACAAACTGAATGCTCGAAGCTCACCAGATGCAGGCGGTATTTATAGTCATATGCTCAAAGAAGCTGTCAACTTTATTATTACTCCATTAACACACTTAGTCAACCTCTCTTTCGCAGAAGGCCTCTTTCCAGCATGTTTCAAAACATCAGTAGTGATGTCACTTAATAAAAAGGACGATATTAAAAATGTTTCTGATTATAAACCAATTTCTCTAACGTCTTCAGTTGACAAAGTACTTGAGTATGCGATGTTATTACGACTTGAATCATTTCTACAAAAGCACACCATCATTAATATAAGTCAACATGGATTTTGTACAGAGAAATCTACAATTAGAACAGAAAAAAGTTCCAATCGGAGTGCTCTGTGATTTAAGAAAGGCTTTTCGATTGTGTTCAACATTACCTTCTTGTGCAAAAATTTATCTATCCAATAGATTTTAATTTGTACGGATAACCTTAACAGGAAACAAATTTTCGCGTCAAATTTACTACCCGTCACAATTGGTGTACCACAAGGAGCGATTGTGTCACCAACTCTATTCTCAATCTTCATCAATGACATCGCACTCTTTCTTGGGGCTTTTGCCACACTTATGTATGCCGATAAGATAAAATAGGTTACATTTATCCCGAACCCATCGCATACATGACCGCAAATGAATCTTTTTATTGACAACGCCACTATAAGCCAAGTAACCTCAATTAAAACATTGGGATTTCATATTTCTTCGGAGATGAAATGGTACGCACACATTAACAATATGAATGCAAATATATCAAGATCCTAATGTAGTCTTCAGGCTTTCACGGCCGCTGTTGATGGCTGTTCTTCGATTCTCTGGTTCTCTGCCGTGTAGAAAGGTTGTGGTACTTGACGTTTCGATCATCTTGTCGTGATCTTCTTCAGAAGTGAAATGAAGTGGAGAACTTCACTTCATGGGTTTAACATCTGCAATGTCGTGCCGTTCGAAATTTAGGGAGTTGTTCTGGTTGTATTTCAAAGAAAGAATGAGACCCAGTAATGATGCTTTCAAAAGAGAGGTCAAAAAATTTTTGCTTGATAAGGGGTTCTTCTGACTTGATAACTGAAAGCCATAATGATTTTCGCTGATATTAACTTGTCCGTCGGAGTCTTCTCATGTTAAGATGTTTTTATATTATTTTTTATTTTGTATTAACAAATGCCATTCGATTGGTAATAAAGTTATCTATCTATCAGAAAATAAAAATAAAAAATTCAAGGCCTATGCACCTACCATCTCACATTCTAAACTTTCTATCTAAGCAGATAGACTTAGCAATAGACTTTCTACGTTGCAGTACTATATAACTGCTTATAAAGAAAACATAAGCTCGGCAATCCTGATAATGTCACTGTTGTTCTAGTGCTGCATTCATTGTGTTGGCTATGACGTCAAAGATTTTAGAAAAATCAAGACCAGAAACTGAGATAGTTCGACACATCAATAATTGATGATAGTATTATAAAAATGCATAAGCTTGCTTCGAAATTCGATCATTTTAAACGAACAAATCATAAAATCATATTTTTAAAAATTTTATAAAATTTAATGCCCCCCTTTTTAACACAAAAAAAATTATTTTTAATATTTAAACCACCCCCTCGATTTAAAAAATATTTTTCTCTAATTTTGACATCATTTAAAAATAAAATTTAAATAAAAAAAACTTACCATTATTTCATAATTTGAAACAGCGACTATCACTCACGTCATATTAAAATTGACGCGATATCCCTTCCCGATTATCTTACGGATATTAACACAAAAAAAACGGAAACGACGCGAAAACGTCTAACGCTAAAGATCCGTCGCTATTTAAACAAACGGTTTATCGTAGGGCACACCCCCCACTCTCAACGCTGGACGAAAATACTGTAACGTCGACGGCACGCAAAATTTCCTCGAATGAACCGCCCGTTTAGAACGCATACTTTCGATTATTACCAATCCCGATTTCTCGCGAGAAAATCGCATTTTAATATTACGCGGGGGGACGAAAAAAAATCGAAAAAATAAAAAAAAATCCACTACTTATATCGAAAAATAAAAATTGGGATAAATTAAATCTAGTCCCACGTTTCTAGATCTTGCACACTACAATTTTTATATTTTTTTTATCGATCATCTTCCTCCGGGTTAACGTGACCCCCGCGTTTCACCTGAAAAACGTGCTCTATTACTCCGCACGTAAATGCACTGCGTTCGCTGTAGCCTATACCTAACGGTATTAAGGGGTAGGTAGCGTTTCTGTCCCTACTGATGCTTGAAATAGGTTGCGCACGCGTTTGTTCCTACGGTGACTGATTTCTCTGGACTGACCCCGGAGTCGAATGAACTATATCCTCCGGGATGATCGTGTTATTCCGGAGTCGTCGGTCCTAGCTCCGGTGTACTGCTACAATTCCCCGGAAACGTTACTTTTCGATACAGTATCCATGTCACGTATTAACAAAATTTATTTAATAAAAATAAACAGACGAGAAAAACATCAAAATATCTTACAAATTAGTACGTATTTTATTAAATATTCTCTAATATCCACACTGTCCCCTTTAGATTCTGGTCTAAACTTTAATATTACAATAATAAATTATTTAAAACAATTTAATAATCATATATACCCATTTATTTAAAAAAATTAATAATAAAAATATATTATTCCAAATTTTAATTTTAATTCGTATAATTCCCAATAGAGAACGCCACGTATCAAAGCAACCTCACTAAAATGCGTTCACCCACCGCGAAGCAACGCGAAAAATCGTTATTAAAATAATTCCAATCTTATTAATATTAAATATAACCTATAATACTGCAAATTAATTTATTTAAAAACTTTATAATCATTTTAATCAATCGATTACAATAAAATTAAATTCTTAAATCTCTAGCTGAATGTTTGTTGTCATTCAAAACAGAACAATTTGACATTTGACAGATCATTATTAATTTTATAATAATTCAGTTTATATTTATTATTTACAAAAATGTCGACACCAAGAACGTTACCGCAAAGTAAAGAGGCTCTATTAAAATCGTACAGGACCCGTTTGAAAGACGATGTTAAAAGTATGGTGGAAAATTTCGAAGGTTGTATAAGGTTATATACACCCCATAAAATTTAATTTAATAACTCCAATATCAATGTAAAATACTATTATACAATAATATATTTGTATCGATTTGCAGAGACGGTCAAGTTGGCTAAAGGTGAGCACGATACACAATTATCTCGAATGACACAATGCGAACAGGATACTTACGAAATGCACGTTAGGGCTGCGAATATGGTTAGAGCTGGTGAATCGCTGATGAAATTAGTCTCCGATATCAAACAATACTTGATATTAAACGATTTCCCATCGGTTAATGAAGCGATTGCTCAGAATTCGAAATTATTTCGGTACATTTTTGGTTTTAATATTTGCTTTGATTTAATCATTGCTTTTTGTGTTTTTTTCTAGGACGAAACAAACTGAATGTGATCAGAAATTGATGTCGCTCAGGGATGATATATCGGCAGATTTACATGATTTAGAAGAAGAATATTATAATAGCATTAATAAGTAATTTTTTTTTAAATAAAGTTAATTATTGTTTATTAATTTAATTATAAGTTTAAATATATGTATTAAAACAATATTTTATTAATATAAATTTTAAAATAAAATTTTATTAGAATTATATTACAGAAATCTGTAATCAATTTTATCACATAATCAGTTCTACTCCTCAAGAGATGTCGCTACTAGTCGATGCAATTTGACATTTATTAAATTTGTTTATTTTGTTTGCATTTTATTTATTTTAAACTACCCTAAAGTAAATTAGTAACAAAATAAATCCCTTTATTTATAAAAAATATAAATATTACAACGACGTACTTAATTTACTGATATTTTGCGATACCTGTTCGAACGTTCCAACGCCGTGGATTTGAACGCATCTGGTAATTTCCCTCATAGGTTCGGCGTGATTGTGTTTGAACGCCATCCCTTGATTGGTTAGCTGCAATATCCCCTCTAAATCGGTCACTAATCTACAGCGACATCGGTGCGATTGATAGCCTCGACATACCCAAAATATCCGATTACCCCTTACGTTATTCAGGGTAAACATGTAATTTTTGAAGAGCAAGTATCTAGTTCCTTTATCATTGAAAATATATTGCGCATCTACAACAAAAGTAGATTAAAACAAGCTTATTTTTTAGTCGGAATAAAAATTATATAAATAATTGAACTTGGGTAGAGGGGGAAGAGGGGTTAAATAAATTAAAACAATTTAATTGAAAATATTCTTTATTACAAAACATTAACAGAGAAACAAAAAAAAAACAAATTTTATTTCCATTCTTCAACGACACATTCTTGACTCCCTAAATAATTAGTTTTAATCCGATCTGAATGCGGCGGATGATTGTGGGTACCGCTGATTCTTCTTAAATAACCTTGAGCGTTCGTTACACATCTAGCGCGACATTTTATTTTATGATAATCGCTACACACCCAAAACGTCCCGCCTTTCCTGCAATGATTGACGTAGAATATGTTTTCCTCGTATATCAAGCAACTCTTGCCCCTTCTCGTTTGGGAATAGCTTAAATCTAAAAGAGAAACATAATAAAATTGGTTATATTTACAGCGTTTAGCCCAGATTTAATTATAATTTATTTTACGATTTAAAAAGTGGTATTACAAGTTGACATTTGATTGTTATCGGGAGATTTTAGGTTAAAATGTTGGTAGTGATGACGTTACGCGGTAATCAAAACTTATACAACTGTCACTTTTGTCAAAAAATAAGGTATTATAGTAATTAATGTGTCGTTCAGCCAGAAATAAACGAAAGATTCGTAACAATAACTTCGAGGGCATTTCAAATAGGATAAAGCAAATTTAATAGAGTGCAATTAGAGACTATGTGAACCGCAGTTTTTCACTGAATTTGTAGTTTAAAAATAGTTGGTAACACTAGCTTGTTCTCAGGTGACATTTAAGACACAAAAAGCACTATTACATCCACAAAACAACAAATATAGAGTCACCCAACCAGTTCGGTTGCTTTTTGTGGTAGAAATAAAGATTTTAATAATTTCTACATTAAGAGACCAGCTTATACAGGGTGTTTAAGAGGAAATAGTAAATTTTGTAGGTGATAATGGACTATGTCCAATTTTTATGAGTTATATCTAAAGAATGTGCTAAGCAAACTTGATTTTCATAAATTCCACCCCACACTTCAATGTACACACCACGCGTAGCGCTTCTGAGTTCGTCTTAGCGCAAGAGGGTACCGAAAAATGACCATTTCTGTCAACCTCTTCCAACAATCCTCGAAGAAAGAAATGCTATCATACAAAACCACACATTTATATACTGCCACGATAATCGATTAATAAACAGATCGCAATCGACGTACCAACACACGAAACAACCTCCCAAAACATTTACTATGCCTGCAGAAACATCCTGTATAAAATTTCAGTCAAAATGGAAGGATGATCTGTATTAACTCATTTTTAAGCGCAATTTTCGAACATTTTTATTAATTTCTTTATATTTTATTTAAAAACAACACAATTTAGGGTTATTCCCCCTCCTCTGCAATATTTTTTTGTAGAACTAAAACATGTTTTAAATGTCGATGTAATAATAGTTAGATTTATTACGATTTTACCTTCTATATTGTTTCAACAAGGAAATGCACTACTGCTTTCGAGCAGAAAGGGCAAGCCTTGTTTAAAACCCGAAAATTCCGTAAAAACTTCATATGAGACATTATTATATATGTTTTATTTAAATTAAATACATAATACAGACATTGCACATCATATAATACAATAATTTAACACATTAATTTATTTATTACTCTGTTGCCAGAACTTCAAGTCATAACCCTACATCTCTCCTTATAATAAACGTCAACCTCGTTCATTTGTTTCTTCAGTTTCTCGATATTATGCGGATGATTGTGCGGTATAGTGGAACATTTTATAACCCCATCTGTCGTCGTGGTAACGCGACATTTACACGCAGTCTTCGAATACTCGTTGCACTTCCAGAACACGGAATCCTTGAACACGCGGTTAACGCTAAACATGTGCTTTCCGAAGATCAAGCATCGATTTCCGCGTTTGTTGATTATATAAGTGACGACGCCTGAAACTAATAAGAGAAAAATAAAAAGTTAACGATTTAATTTATTTTCTTTTCTGGAATTATCCTGAACATAACAACGAAACACTACCTACTTTAAAAAGGGAATAAATAAGCGTAATTGCATACAATCACGTTCAGAATAAGCTTCAGCGTTCGTTATAAATTGAAATGTTGAAAGAGGGAATAACAATGAGGATTGTATATCCGTTGCATCTCAAGCTCCGTATTTGAATATTTCAAATTTCCCCTAAGGAATAGATAGCTATGATTATGATTTAGTTATTCATCAATTCGCTGGAAGATGGCGTTATTAAATATTCCCTTTCTTAGCTTAACTGCATTTGTGATTCGCAGAAATGACGTCGGAATTAATTCTGAACGCAATCGTATGCATCTAAAATAGTATAATAACAAAGAAAAGATGGAAATCAAAACTCTTTGACGAACTCAAGGTGTTTAAAACAAAAACTCTAATAAAAGGAATCAGATTTTTATTTAGTTCTTAATTAAAATGTCAATTTTGTTTTGATAAAAGTATTGCAACATTGTAAATTGGAAAATTAAATGAGATATTGTGATAATTTCATTGTTAATAAACATGAAACGCAGTAAAATATACGCCTTCATTCTTCATTAAGTACTAAATTAAGGTCCAAATCATTCAATTCAATAATTATTACATTAACAAAGAAAATGGCCGCCTACAGATCAACTATAATAATTATTCAGACATTATTAGAACAGAAATTTACTGTTTAGTTGCCTCTGTGGACTGGAGGTATCTATTTCTTCAGAAAAAAACTAAATCTTGGTCAAAACATTACGGACAATGATGAAGACTGCAGCCATGATAACATGTTGGACTTAGAGAGTAAGAGTTTAAAAGTAATCAAGAAAACGCTGTGGACCAAAGTCATAAAGGTTAAATCAAGGAACAATGCAATAGGAGAGGAAACAGCATACACCACACAATGGCAAGGATTCATGCCCAAAACTAGGTTTCCCAAACAAAATGTTCAAAACCAATACTGTTTGTTATGTCATCCTGCAAAGGTTCCTCGAGCATGGCTTAGCTGATTTTGTACCCGACGTATTAACCCATCTCTATCAGCGTTAGTGACTTCATACTTGAGATCCAATTCGTTTAAGAATTGAAGCTGAATGAGTCCCCGGTGTGACTCAAAACTAGCTAACCTGTTCCTCACGATTTTTCATTTTTGATTGGATAATTATTATATTAAAGAAAGAAAATGGTCACTTTCAGATCGACACATAATCCATAGGATATTATTCAGACGTCATTATAACAAAAATTTACTGTTCAGTTGCCTCTGTGGACTGGAGGTTGGTCAAAATATTACAGACAATGATGAAGACTACAGCCATGATAACATGTTGGACTTACAGAGAGAGAGTCTGAAAGTAATAAAGAAAACTCTGTGGGCCAAAATCATAAAAAAGGTTCCTCAAACATGTCTCAACTGATGTTATAGTCTGCATATTGGTCCATCTTTAACAGCTCTAGTTACTTGATCCTTACAAGATCCAACTCGTTTAAAGAATTGAAGCCTGATGAGCATTGTATCTCAATACTAGCTCATTGTGGACTCAGTGGACCGGAGAAGTCTTCTTTAAGACTTCTTCGGGGAAAAAAATAGCTTGGTCAGAACATGTTGTTATGGATATATGTTGGAAAATATTTTATTTGGATATTACAACCTCAAAAAGCAATGGAAACAAAATGCTCAAGACCAATTTTTGAAGACTGTACATAGAGGAGTTTGGACATTGTTGAAGGAACCAGTGTTGGAATCAAATCTTTACTGCAGGTCTTTGACTAAAATGTATGTGAGACCTTAACAGGAGGAAGTTGGGAAGAAAAAGTTGGATTAGGATGGAAACGTAAAAGCATAATAGTAGTGAAAAGATTGGTCTTCAATAAGACCTGTACTGAAGACTAAAAGATCAGTTTTATTTAGAAACTGAGGACTGATGCCCCCAAATTGTCTCAAAATCACTTTGAAGAACTTGAATATTCTCTTACGATAATGGATTTTGTAGTGGTGTTGGACGAGTCTTGATAAATAAGGAACGATACAAATCAAGTTACCAATTAGTTACCAAAACACAAAAATGGTTGCAAACCCAGTTTTAACAATGAAACTAGAATGGCAGGAGAAAAAAGTTTGACCACACTACCCTACCCCCTCCTACAATCTTCAAAATTTAGTTTCATTAAGGCTTTCGCACCTTTTTTTTGCTATAAATGTTGGGTTCCAAATTATCCATCTTTGGGACAGATACTATACAATCTGGGAACAAAACAGTCTGTTTTATCATGGCCATTAACTGTAATGGGCTGACCAATACAATTTCTAATAAAATTATGACATATCCAGCCCGTACAGGCCACCAAACAGCAAATTTTTCGTGTTCGGGTGGTGGTGTCAAAATTAATAAATCTGGATAGATGAAGGCCGAGCTTTAAAGGTCAAGAAGCAGCTAATCGTGTTACTCCTAGATGGGCAAGCTTCCTTTCAACCACGAATCATAACATTTTTGACAGAGAACGAAGATGAACGAAGAAGAACGATAAGTGAGAGACAATTCCTCGACTATAAAAATTTATTCAAAAAGAATTCTGGAGAATATTTTACTGCGTTTTGCTTCTTGCTAAAAGATACATAAAGATCATTTCGCCCAATACGTGGACATATTTTCCTCTCGTGTAATCTCGTCTTGTCCCAGAAACGATGCTTGCGAACACATATCGCTTAATCCTTTAAAATTGGGCGAATGGTTGTGTTCCATGAACGCCGATTTGATTCGACCGTTCATCGAAACAACCCTAGCTCTACAATTGTTACGTTGGTACTCCCTACATTTCCAGAATATTTTATTCCCGAAAAATCTGTTTACTGAATAGACGTGATCTTTGTAATACAAGCATTTAGTACCTCTTCTGTTCGTTAAATATGTTAAACCTGAAAAAGAAAGCACGTTAGGAAGGTTTTGGATATCATGATTATAATTGATTAAAAAAAAATTGATGCCCATTAATACGAGCTTTACGAGGGTTTTTTTTTAATTAGATTTTGCCGCAAAATTAGAGGATTGTGCTGGTTTCTACAATATCTGGCGACATGTCACGCCACCAACATTCTTCAGCAACACTTTGTGAAATTTTTTGCTCGCCTCGCAGCTCAGATTTGTCACCAATGGAGTATTTTCTTTTGGGCTATCGT
The DNA here is from genome assembly GCA_023690525.1 of Holotrichia oblita. NCBI lineage: Eukaryota > Metazoa > Arthropoda > Insecta > Coleoptera > Scarabaeidae > Holotrichia > Holotrichia oblita. The sequence continues at coordinate 5,261,123 of CM043021.1, forward strand.
AAAATTAAGTTTTTAGCAATAACCCAGCGTCAGTCCGGGTTACATTTCAAATGTTAAAGGACTTTGGAGGCGCCCTCTATTTACGTTTTGTAATTGTATTGTATCAGCTTTTACGAGCATATAGCTGATGTTGAGATACAGTTGTTCCTGTAGATTTTAAACGAAGTCCAAATCTGTCCAAAAGAGGGGGTTGGTAGTAAAACAACGACAGCAGAAGACACGCAAAATTAATCCATTTTGCATGTCATCAGAAAAGATTATTCTGTGAATCAAGCACTGGTCTATGTTTCTTTATTTTTGGGCAGTGCTGCAATCCATGGATAAACGTCTTTCGAAACCTGTCAACCCCTCCAGAAGCCTCCAGCAGTCTTCAGCCCAAAAACTCAAAAAAACCGTTTAGGCTTAGAAAAAAAAAGACCCACGTAGTGTACAGGGTGACCAATTTCCGTACGTGACACGCAAAATTAATTCATTTTGCCTGTCATCAGAAATGACAACTCTATGAATCAAGCAATAGTCCATGTTTTCTTATTTTTGGACAGTGCTGCAATCCATGGATAAAAATCTTTCGAAACTTGTCAATCCCTCCAGAAGCAGCCAATAGTCTTTAGCCCAAAAACTCAAAGAAAAAGTTTAGATTTAGAAAAAAACGACCCAAATAGTGTACAGGGTGACCAATTTGCGTACGAAATGATTACTCTGTAAATCAAGCACTGGTCCATGTTTTCTTATTTTTGGACAGTGCTGCAATCCTTGGAAAAGAGTCTTTCGAAACCTGTCAACCCCTCCAGAAGCCGTCAGCAGTCTTCAGCCCAAACACTTAAAAAAAAAAAAAACGTTTAGACTTAGAAAAAACGACCCAAATAGTGGGGTCAACTACAGGGTGACCAATTTCCGTACGTTTTTGAGGATCCCGAGGAATCAAACGATGAGCGATTATTTAATTAAAAAATGTGTACGAGTGTGTACTATATATGTCCCATACCCAGCTTTTCCATTGGTTTGGACGATTCCGTGACGATCGTGAGGATCTTGTGAGGACGATTACCGAGCAACGACGCCAAAAACCACTAGCAACGAAGAAAACATCGAGATAGTCGAAAAAATTCTTCGAAGTAACCGCTGTGTGTCACCGATACTCAGTCTATCGAATTTTGACGTGGAAGATGTTGGCGTTTGTCCAGTATGTCTTTGCAATGCTAAGCTCTCTTCTAAACAGAAGGTCTGTCTGCGGTTTGTGCCACACCCTCTGAAAGACGACGTTGCAAAGAAGAAAGCATTGGAAACAAAATGCTCGAGACTAATTTTTTAAGATTGTAGAGGAGTTTAGACATTGTTGAAGGAAGCAGTGCTGCATCCCAAATTTTACTACAGATCAGGAAAATGAATTAAAGAACTGGTCTCTAACTTTGACTAAAATGCATGTGGGAACTTAAAAGAAGGATTTGGAAGAAAAAAGTTAGGTTAGGATGGAAACGTAGAAGCATATTAGTAGTGAAAAGAGAAGTCTTCAATAAGACCTGTACTGAAGACTAAAAGATAAGTTTTACAATCAGATGAAGATGCCTTTATTCAGAATTCTCCCTCCTCCACAAACACACTACTCCACCCCCTCCTACAATCTAACAAAAAGAGGAGAATGAAAAGAAAACTGGGATTACCGAAAAGCACAGTCTATCGAATTTTGACCTGGAAGATGTTGGCGTTTGTCCAATATGTCTTTACAATGCTGAACTCTCCAAACTTTTTGGTCGTCTTTTAGAGGGTGTGGCATGAATCGCAGACAGATCCTCTAAACAGAAGGTTTGTCTGCGGTTCGTATCACACCCTCTGAAATACGATATTGCAAAGATAATGTCTCACTCGACGTGGACACGCTGTATAAGCCAGAGAATCAGGCCAAAACCAAGTGAGTTGTGTCCAAAAACAGCCCTAACACACACAGGTAAGCTGTGTTAGACCTGTTTTTGAACACAGCTCACCTGGTTTTGACCTGGTTCTCTGGCTTATACAGGGTGTCCACGTCGAGTGAGTGAGCTGATACGCCTACGAGGAAAATCAAGACAATGCTGACGGTTTCCTTCGGTTCAAAAAGGGACTGAATTCGTCCTAAAAGGTCAGACGATGAACGCAGAATATTATTTGGAAGTAGTAGAGTTCGACCATCGTACAAAGCCATCAAGGTACGTAAATTCTTGACCGAAAAAGGCATCACTGTTATCGATCATCCAACATATTTATCTGATTTGTTTCGATACCATCCCGGTCATGCGAAAGACTTCGACAGCCATTAGAGGGTTTGGTTGTTTAACACGCACATCTCGTTATTATTTATAAATTAAAAACTAATTTTCTTTATATATAAAACGAAGTAAGTTTATTGTAAATTAAACATATGACAAAAATGTAATTATTATAACTTAAAATACTAAATCTATTTTAATATCACTATTCTCCTAACAAACTATGGAAATAATTTAAAGTAATAAACATGTTTTTTCACAACATGCATGTTACGACAAGACATCCATCTAATTATACATACATCTAACATCCTTGCGATATCCATTTGTAACGTGGATATAACATAGTGTTGCCAATCTTTTTTTTTTAATTTTATTTCTTGGCAGAACTAACATATACAACACCGACAAGATCAGGATTTTGCGACAACGATCAACCGAGTTTACAACCCGGTTTAATACCGTCTAATGTGCATGAACTTCAATTTCTCCTTAAATAAAACCGAATGATCGTTGAGGATGTTAACGTCGGGACCGTGACTGTGAACCCCTCTTAAAATCACCGTTTGATTCAGGCCGATTACGCATCTAGCCTTGCAGACTCCCATATCGTACAAGTGACATTTCCAATACGTCGATTTGTTGCTACTCCTATGCTTTATATATCTGTAGTTTTGTACGACGAGCTGGGAAAAATGTCGCGGTCCTTGGATGTACGTCACAGTTTCTGAAAGAAGAAACAGATGTAATCGATTTCGTCACGGTATTTAACCCCAAAATTAACGTCAAACACAACTTATATATTGAAAAAAATATAAAAAATTTGAAATTAAATACATACATACATACATGACGTGCTGCAACACTGCTTTTACAACATCGCAGGATTTCATATGTAAAATAAAACGGTTTTTTTTTCTGCGCAAAAAATCGATTTTTATTCAAGCTTATACACACAATTTACATTCTATTTTTGACGCACAATCACTTGTTCCTCATAAACCACCCCGTAATAATTTATAATATTAGGATTAGCTTCGTGGGTATGGGTCCCCTTCAATATGACCATCTTATTATTAAATGCGACGGCACATCTTGCCCTACACGATCCAGCATCGTATAAGGGACATTTCCACTGAACCATGTTTTTGTACACTCTATGCTTCACGTATCTATAGTTCTTTATCACTAAATGCAACCTGCTGCATTTAGGTCTCGAACGGACGTAGTATATGGAATCTGCAAAAGAGAAACAATTATACAACTTCCGGTTTTCCTTTTTAAACTTGTGTATTCACCATTCCGTAAGGTTGCAAATATAATAAATATACGTTAATTGGACTAAATATTTTTATTTATCGCTGTAATACATTTTATTACGTAACGACTTAACCGTTAAGGCGTTTTTAATAAACTAGTTTTGAGATCTTATTTTATACATAAGGCGATCAAAATTTTATAAATATAACGCGTCTAAAACAACACAAATTTTAAAACGTATACAGGATGGTCCGAATCTTGAAGCATACTAAATAACTCTAATCTACAGCGGCGATTTCCAACCTGGATTTAAATATTAATATTAACGGGGACGACTCTTTAACTCCTAATATCGAGCCTAGTAATAGGTAGGAGCCAACCTCCGCAACCTGCCGGATACCAAATTAAACATCAAAGCAAAAATTTCACATTAAAATAAACTATAAAAAAGTAGCAAACAGACTTGATATCTTAGCGTAGATTCCGGGTTCCGGGTGTTGCCAGCTTCTTCTGAAGAAGCTGACAGCCCGAGGACTTCGGAGAGGTTTCCCGGTAATACATATCACGACGACCGAATTTGGTTGATTTCTAACCTATCTTCCCACCCCCCACCACACAAAAACACACACCAACCATCCTATTACAAAACTACGACTGCGCAGCTATTTCCTTTAATTCGTAAGGTGTCATTAACATATAGACAAGCGGTAGTGCCTATAAGTTGTGTAACAAGCCATTTAGATGGATACGGGACAAAATCGGTCCTAATATTGGACCCTGCGGCACGCCCCCAGCAGACTAAATCCGCGTTAGAAAGTTGACAGTTTTATTCTATGAGATTTTATGCGATTCATTTCATGAGTTTATCATCTATCCTTAATTGAAAGGATTTGGTTGATTTTTAAACCGCCTTCTGCTCCACCCCCTCCTCCTCCACGCACAGACACACACACCAACCATGCTATTGCAAAACTATGACTGCACAGCCGTTGCCTTCAATTCGTAAGGTGTCACTAGCATATAGACTTGCGATTACGTTAAGTAGCAAGCCATTTAGATAGATAGGGGACAAAATCGGCCCTAATACTGGACCCTGCGGCACGCCCCAGTTTTATTGTATGAGATTCATTTCATGAGTTCATCATCTATCCTGAATCGAAAGGATTTGGTTGATTTTTAACCTGCCCCTGCTCCACCCCCTCCTCCTCCACGCACAGACACACACACCAACCATGCTATTGCAAAACTATGACTGCACACAGCTGTTGTCTTCAATTCGTAAGGTGTCACCAGCATATAAGCATGCGGTCGTGGCTGCACGTTAAGGAGGAAGTCATTTAGATAGATAGGAAACAAAATCGGCCCTAATACTGTACCCTGCGGCACGCCCCAGTTTTATTGTATGAGATTCATTTCATGAGTTCATCATCTATCCTGAATCGAAAGGATTTGGTTGATTTTTAACCTGCCCCTGCTCCACCCCCTCCTCCTCCACGCACAGACACACACACCAACCATGCTATTGCAAAACTATGACTGCACACAGCTGTTGTCTTCAATTCGTAAGGTGTCACCAGCATATAAGCATGCGGTCGTGGCTGCACGTTAAGGAGGAAGTCATTTAGATAGATAGGAAACAAAATCGGCCCTAATAACCCTGCGGCACGCCCCAGTTTTATTGTATGAGATTCATTTCATGAGTTCATCATCTATCCTGAATCGAAAGGATTTGGTTGATTTTTAACCTGCCCCTGCTCCACCCCTCCTCCTCCACGCACAGACACACACACCAACCATGCTATTGCAAAACTATGACTGCACACAGCTGTTGTCTTCAATTCGTAAGGTGTCACCAGCATATAAGCATGCGGTCGTGGCTGCACGTTAAGGAGGAAGTCATTTAGATAGATAGGAACAAAATCGGCCCTAATACTGACCCTGCGGCACGCCCCAGTTTTATTGTATGAGATTCATTTCATGAGTTCATCATCTATCCTGAATCGAAAGGATTTGGTTGATTTTTAACCTGCCCCTGCTCCACCCCTCCTCCTCCACGCACAGACACACACACCAACCATGCTATTGCAAAACTATGACTGCACACAGCTGTTGTCTTCAATTCGTAAGGTGTCACCAGCATATAAGCATGCGGTCGTGGCTGCATGTTAAGGAGGAAGTCATTTAGATAGATAGGCAACAAAATCGGCCCTAATACTGTACCCTGCGGCACGCCCCAGTTTTATTGTATGAGATTCATTTCATGAGTTCATCATCTATCCTGAATCGAAAGGATTTGGTTGATTTTTAACCTGCCCCTGCTCCACCCTCTCCTCCTCCACGCACAGACACACACACCAACCATGCTATTGCAAAACTATGACTGCACACAGCTGTTGTCTTCAATTCGTAAGGTGTCACCAGCATATAAGCATGCGGTCGTGGCTGCACGTTAAGGAGGAAGTCATTTAGATAGATAGGGAACAAAATCGGCCCTAATAACGGACCCTGTAATACACCCCAACTGACGAAATCTGCGTTAGAGTTTTGTTTTAAGTTTTTTTCATGAGATTACATCCGTGGATTTCCTGGAGAACGAGGCGTTGGGACTGGAACGACTTTCTAAGGGAACAAAAAATGAATTGCAGTGGAGCCCACAGTATCGGAAGCGACGACATGTTTAAAAAAAATTGGCCACAACCTTAGGCGTTTGAGAACACACCATTGCATTAACACAAGTTTATTAGAAGATTAGATACCGGGGTTACCTCGTTTGTCATTGTTTAAAGAGCAAGAGCACTTGAAAGCTGCTCGGACAGACAGCGAACAGAAACTTCATTTGACAAAGTCAAAATCCAGCGTTCCATAATCGCTTAGAGAAGCGGCTTGTTTCGTGGCTGCTATAGACACTCGAACGTCCAATCTTGTTGTAGAACTCTACCATTTCGAAATTCGCAGTTCGCGTACAGCAACAACCTTCATCTGTTGACAAGCCACAGACACTATCACAGCAACAGTCGCCCAGCCGATTGAGAATCCCGACTACTCTGGAGCACGCAGTGTTATCCACTTTCTTAGGGCTAAAGGCGTGAAATCAGCTGAAATTCATCGTTAGATATGTGTTAGTTTATGGAGAAAACAATTATGAATGATGGAACGGCAAAGAATTGGATTTAAAAGATTTTAAAGATAGTCGGAAACTGGGTACCAAAAATGTTGATGAAGGAGCGCAAAACCAAGCGTTTAGGCAGCGCTTTGACATTCCTTGAGCGTTGTGCTGCCGATGGTGATAATTTTTAAACCAAATTGATACAGGCAATGAAACGTGGTTGGCCCCCGTATTTTGGGGCAGGAAGGGTGAGTTGCTTGTCGACTTTTTGCCAGGTGGTGGAACAATAAATTCTGAAAATTATTGCGAAACTGCGTCGATCAATTCAAAACAAAAGGCGCGATATGCTGAGTAGAGGAATCCTTTTGCTTCAAGACAATATCCGACCGAACGCGCCCAATCGAATTCAAGGTCTCATCGTATCGTTTAATTGGGAACAATTTGATTACACGCTGGACAGCCCAGATCTAGCACCCAGTGACTACCACCTGTTCCTGAATTTGATGAAGCATCTCGGAGGTAATCGCCACGATAACAACGATAACCTCAAAATGATCGGGAATCAGTGGCTGTCAATAATGGTGGCAATTTTGTGGAAAATTGAGTTTCATGTAAAAAAAATTTTAATACTTTGAAACGGTACTTACTTGAAAACACGCCTCGTAGCAATAGTCGTCCCCGATATACAGAAGATTCAAAAGTTTACATTAATTTTGATTAAACGTTAAAGACATTTGATTTACTCAATATTTAAGTTGATCAAGCCTCTGTAGATCGATAACAAAAACGTCCAAGATTGGGACCAACCCATATTAGAAGACACATTTGTAATTATCTATCCTAAACGTAACGTTAAGCTGCGGTTAGTGATTTCAAAATACATTACACAAAACCCTTCAAAATCTACCTCTAAACTTATCAAAATTAGATTATAGTGATAGCTTTATGATAAATATTCAAATATCTCTTGTACAAACAATCGTCAAAACTCTTCTTGATAGATACATGCGTATGCAAACCGTTGATGATAACAGCTTCGTCTTTCCAAGCGAAAGTCTTCAATCTGGACTTGCATTTGTGGGTTTCATAACCGACACATCTCCATATCGTATAATCGGCACTTTTCTTCACTAATTTATATTTGTAACCCTCGTATATCAACATGTGATGTTTAGCCCCGCTACAGAAGTAGAACGTACCTAAAAAGGATCAGTGTTAATAAGGTAAATTGAATGGATTAATTAGAGCTATGATTTATGCTAGATGGCGCTTTTATATATATATAAACATGATTATATTAGGTAATAATTGTTACCAACATAAACGCAGGGGAAACGAAATGTACGTATAGATGTCAAATTATCGTTTTAAGAGTCTGTAATACTCACCATTATATTAATAATATGTTTTTGTTTAAAAAGACATTAAAGACGATTAAAACTTAAGTTTTGAATCATTTATTTTAATAAAATTAATACAATTAAGCGGTTACACATTTCTAGAATTATAATTAATTCAATCTTATCTAAATTAGCTTATTAAAATAACTCCTCATCCTCAATTGAGTCTTTCTAATCTTCATAGTTCTCGAATAGATGCATTTCGTTAAATCCTGAGCGCAGGCGACGTGATTATGCTCGTTCATTACCAGGGCCAGATCTTTAGATGTTCTTATACGTCCCTTGCATTTGAAGGTATCGTACCCAACGCATCGCCAAATCGTTGAGTCCGGATGACGTTTTATCACCTTGTATTTATAGTGTTCGTAAACTAGCATTGGATGTTTGGCGCCGTGGAGGAAGTAGAAGGTCCCTAAAAATGAAAATTCGTTAGAGAATGTTAACTATAACCTTAAAAATGTCGTATTTAGTATCTTAAAGGTATATATTTTGAAACGTAATCCGTTTCGACACTTTCGGTAATTTTTTTTTAATTTCTATAGATTGGTAGTATTGAATACTGACATAACCTCAGCTGTCATTTAATATATGACGTGAATATAGATACATTTAATAGAAATGCTATACAAACATCGTTTTGTATAAAACAATATTAACAAATTTAAATTGCGTTTATAATATAGTAAATGGTTATGCAATGGTAGTGTATGTATCTTGAGGAGCTATTGTAGAACGAGATGTATAAATAGCTTAATACAAAGTGTCACCTTAACAATCAAACACACAAGATAAACACCTTTGTGTTTCAAAGACATAAACATCGATCTTAACGACCTGGTGAGCTTCAATATTGTACGAGTATCATTAGGTACTTTCTATTTAACACTGATCAGCGAACAAAACCGGTTTTGTTCGAACGAATCATCTTCTATTTAAAAAAATTGAAATTATGATTCATCCCCACTACAACAAGATTTGTGATCACGATTTCTAATCCCCTTTCCCCTGTGGAACATAATATTTTTCTGTTCAGTATGTTTAAAACGAACATAACCTCACTTCTAAGTGTTATGTGATGGTTATGTGTGCTGTAAACAAATCCCGTTCTTCTAGTTACTGAACATGTTCCTAATAAACATTGATCACGCTTTGCGAATCATGATCCAGAAATTTTACAAATAGAAAGCAGCTATTATTGACAAGAGCTCCAAAATCAGATACCTGCACCATACAAGACATCCTGCACTACTACTAAGGGTCATATTTAACCTTGAGGTTGTGTTGATGCTTGAGCACGCAATTTTGGCGTAAATGTAATTACAAATCTGTCAAAATCGCGTGCTCAAGCACCGACACAACCTCAAGCACGGACTATAAATATCACCCTAAGTTATCTCCAATGCAGCAATATATTTTCGAATAAACAGGCAGCGTAGCCATGGACAACCCCTTGAGTCAAGCTCTGTTTCAGACTTCGCTACTTAACCTCCCACACTCGAAGATAATGTAGAATAGCTTAGAGAGTGATCCTATTGGTCTTAACCAACGCCGCCCCCTTCTCTCCCCCCACCCTCCCGTTGGTTAAGGGGCTGTCCGGGTCCAAGCGTGTCAAATGTTCCACAAGTACCAAATTATATTTATAATCAAATCAATTATTTTTCCCGATATCGAGTGTCGTAGTTTTAAAAATAAAATTTTCGACAGCTGTCAAATCGTAAAAATGACGTTTTCCACAGTTTTAATAGATTTCGATATTACAGGTTTCTTTTTTTTTATATTTCGAGTATCGCTATCTTCGAAAAAGTTTTGACAGCTGTCAAAACTTTACCAAAACAGTTATTTTTTTCAATCGACAAATGAAATGAAAAATATTTTATTAATATTTTTGGTTTATCGGATCTCGAGAGTCTTTCCAGGGTTTTTTTCCAGGCAAATCCTGCTCAACATACTGGAGTAGGTTGGGGATTCCTACATTCCTGATGGATTTAAACGTTTCTAACGTAGGTACCATGGAGGGTTCGTAATTCGACTTAGGATCCTGTTTTGGAGAGTGTTGAACTTCCTTCGGTATGATCTTGAGGAATTAGACCTGATTAAGCAGCCGTATGTAAAGATAGGTCTTAAGAATAACCATCCTCACTTTTCTAAACATAAAAGCTCTTCCATAGTTACACACGGACCGATATTGAAACCCAGTTATAAATCAAAAAGAAAAGATCCAAAAATCTGTGCTAGGTTCGTTGAACAAACCGCTAGTGTCGCTGTGGACAACCCTTCCAGTCTAGGGGTGGCCAATTTCCACGTGGAAATGGAGAAATTTCAAAAACTAACATTGAACACAGACTTCTTAGATTTTCTTCGAGATCTATATGGCTTTCAGGGCAGTACCCAATTCTCTATTCCATTCGATTTTGTTCATATCCTGTGATTTTTACTAACTAAAGCCTGTTTGACACGACGTTAAATTTACGCAAAAAATAACTGAAAATTCAATCTATTCAACCCCCCTCTTGCACGATCTTAGGATGGTTGGTCATCCCCATTCCCTCCACCCTCCCCACGATTAAAAATGTTATACGTCAGTAGGTAACCTCATGCACCTAAGACACCTTACCACGTTAGAAAATTCGGCCTAAAGAGTTTATTGCAAGACTAAAGGACAAGAAACTAGATATTTATTTAGTTAACTGTCAAAATTTTCAAACAAACATAAATATCTCGGAAACGAGTGCACATAGCTAAGTCTTGTCTTATGCAAACTTACCTTAAAATGACTCAAGCAATCCAAAAATGTAATAATATACAGGGTGTTCTAGTTAGGAACAAATTTGACACCCTGTATAGTCGAGGATAAAATTATGTTGTTATTAAATACCGGACGAGAGAGGAATAGATTTATTTATTTATTTAAAACAATACATAAGATACATTCAATCAATGTATTATCAATCATTCATGCAATCTACGATTTTCAATACGCTCGAAACGAATCTTAAATCCCGATCGATTTCGAGAGGTTCGTGATTTTCTGATTCTATATTGTGCACGGATAATGTACGCCTTTCCCTTCCAAGTTTTGATCTGTCCTTTACATCTTAATTTTCTCGTAAGAGGTGCACCTCCACATCGTTGAATCAACGTTAAAATGCAACGCCCTGTATTTATAATTGTTATAGACCATCATAGCGTGTTTCTGGCCCTGGATGAAGTAGAATATTCCTGAAATACAAGAATAAAACTGTTATCCTCGATTACCTTTGTTTGATGAACATCTTTATAAACTACAGTTTTAATTATAATACTTAACCTCTTTTATTGCTTCTTCAGATAAATAAGAAAACAAAGCGTACAAAAGTAATTATCGTATATTTAGGTACCAAAAATTAAAAAAAAAATTAGAAACAACATAAATTAGAGGAGGTTTACAATCTCCGATCGGATATTGTTATTCAGCGGTGACAATTGTTTCTCTGGCGGTGGATGAGTGTGATATTTATAGGTGATAACGAGTTTATCTTTGTACGTCTTTAGTTTAGCCATACACTTCTTGGCGGATTCATGAAGTTCACACCTCCAGTATGTAGTCTCTGCGTGCCTTCCGCAAGTTTTGAACCAGTATTTATTGAAAATCATACGCGGTGATTTGAAGCTTTTATCGATGAGCACGTAGGTAATCTTAACTGGAATAAAAAAACAAAAACAAAATAAACAAATTTTGAAATCGAAATTTTGAAAATCATCGTTTTTTTATATACAGGTTGGTCTACAAGTAAAGCTAATTATATTGGTAATTTTTGAAAGTTGGGGGGTGGAGATATTTGAATTTTTTAACAAGTTTGAAGGGTTGAAAATTTTTTAAATTTCCGATGTTTTTGACATCCTTATGTATGTGTAGTGGGTGTTTAAAAAAACGAATTTGAAGATGGTTCAACGTGGTTTACAAAGTTCTTTTTGTTTTTCAAAATTTTCCAAATTTGTCAAATTTAAATCTATATTTTTTTAATAATATTTTTCAATGAGTTTGCAAATATTTTAATTTTTGTAGTTCTAAATTTTGCAATTTTGATGTTTTCAACTTTTTAGTGTTTTTGTAGTTCTAAAAATTCCTGATATTTCTACAACTTTTTTAAGTTTTTTTTTACTTTTTAGACATTTAAAATAAATCGGAAAAATCTGAAATTGTTTGAGTTTTGCAAAAACTGATTTTTTTTAATTCAAGTTCTAAAATTTCTGTATTCTATATTTCATATAATTTAAACTTAGTTTTGTTGAGATTGTTAAAAATGTTGCCAATTTTTCAGTTTTTTTTTTTAAAGAGTTTGAAGTAGGTATATATTTGAAACTGTTCTAAAAATTTTTGAAATTTCTTACGTTTTCGAAATATTTAAAGGTTTTTATTTTGGATATTTTAAAAAAATGTGAGTTCTGCAATTGTTTCAACTTTGCAAAGCTTTCCTTTTGATATTTAAAAAAGAAATCAAAATTTCGTAATGAGATTGCAAATATTTCAATTTTTTGAAGTTACTAAATTTTGCAATCTATGATGTTTTAAAATTTTTTTAAATGTAAAAATTCTGAAATTGTTTGAGCTTTACAAAAACAGAAAATTTCAAAAAACTTTTAAATTTCAAATTTTAAAAAATTAAAAAATTCTAACCTTTTTGGAAAGAATCTTAAACTGTGTATAATTGAATGTTTTTTAAGATTTTTAAAAATTGAACTTCTTCAAAAGTTTAGTTTTATATATTTTTTTTAATTTCTGATGTTTTTGAAATCCATAAAGATTTTTTTTAATGTGGAAATTCTGAAATTTTTGAGAAATCGAAATCGTGTTTAATTGAAACTTTTTAATTTTTTTGAAATTGCTAAAAAACAATTGCGAATTGTTCAGTTTTTTTTAATTTTTGAAGCATTGGACAATTGTACAAATTTTTGAAATTTCTGATGTTTTCGAAATCGTTGAAATGTGAAAATTCTACAGTTTTTGAGGAATTTAAATCTTGTTTAATTGAAACTCTTGATTTCTTTTTTGAGATTACTAAACAAAATTTACAACGTTTGAGGAGTTTGAAAATTGTACAAATGTGGAAATTCTAAAGTTTTTAAAAAAATTTGAATTCTTGTTTAATTGAAACTTTTGAATTTTTTTGAAATTGCTCAAAAATTTTTTGAACTTAACAGTTTTGAGTTTCATACATTTTTTAAATTTCTATTGTTTTTGTTTTTGAAATGCATAGGTATTTTAAAAATTCTAAAATTTTTAAGAAATCAACATCTTGTTTAATTGAAACTTCTGATTTTTTTGAGATTGCCAAACAAAATTTGCAAATTTTCCAGTTCCAAAATTTGAAGAATTTGAGAATTGTACAATTTTTGAAATTTCTGATATTTTTGAAACCGTTAAAGACTTTTAAGAAAATGTGATTTCTGATATTTTAAAATCGTTTTTTTTTAATGTGGAAATTCTAAAATTTTTAAGAAATTAAAACTTTTACATTGAATTTTTTTTAATTGTTAAAAATTTTGCAAATATTTCAATTTTTTGAACTTAATGGGTTTTCCACAATTCTAACCGTTTTTGAAATTTTTAAATGTTAATATTTTAAAAAATGCAAAAGTTCTGAATTTTTTAAAATTCAAATTTTGAAATTTAGTAGCGTGAAAATTCTAAAATTCGAAATGTTGTGTATCTGAAAGACTCGCTAGTTCCTTTTTGTATTGTTAAAAATACTGCCAACGTTTCAGCTTTTTGATGAGAGATCTTTAAACATTAATCTTTTTTTTTATTTGAAATTTTGAATTTCCATAAAATTTAAAATATTGAAACTAATTGAAATATCAAAAAAAAACAGTGCCCATAATAGGCGCTCATGGTATATTATTGGAATTCACCCTGCGAACGAATGCAATGAAAACAGATCGAGCATTAGAAGCGGATCATGTGGTTTCGACCTTCCAGGTCTCATCAGCGCAACTCCGAATGCAAGATCTAATTTCATCGCCTGACACCTCTATAAATCTTGCATTCGGAGTTGAGCTGATGAGACCTGGATGGTCGAAAATATTTTATTTTTATTTTTTGAATAGTGCTCTCCCGGACTTTTTTCTAGAAAATTTCATGCTCTACAAAAAAGTCTTACAAGCTTTTTTGATATTTTATACGGTTAAAGCTGGATTCGCAAAAATAACCCTTATTTTTTCTCTTTCTTTGTAGACGTAGGCTTAACGACAGAAGATATCAAAAAACTTGTAAGACCTTTTTTGTAGAGCATGAAATTTTCTACAAAAAACCGAATAGGTCGATCGAACCACGACGACTATGGACCCATTGCTGTCAGGTTAAAAGCTAAAACATATCGTTACTAATAGGTCACCCTGTATTATTTAATTTCCAAAGCAAATTTCGTTTAAAAATAAGATCCCGTTTATCCAAATCGTAAAAAATTCAATTGTTTGTTAAAAACAAACCCCAGATATTAAAATAAGCTTTATTAAAGGTAATTTAACACAAGAAATATTATCTTAGACTAGTCAACACAGCAAAGTTAACATGACGAATATAAGCAGAAGAGCAGCAGAGCAGAAGTGCAAAATCTCTGAAAAAAAATTTTATCAAAAAAAAACGCTACACAGCGTTTTGTTGTTATACATTTTGCCACCATTTCATTTGTTTAAATAATAATAAAAAAGTTTAATTATAAAAATTCTTTATTTCACAATTAATTGTATTACACTAATATTATAGGCGGATTCTAACCTACTTCGATCGTATCAGACATGATTTATTCACAATTATCCTATAATCTTCAAAACCTGTTTCGAAATCGTCTTCCTCAGATCAACTGAGGCGCGTTTATGCGAATGCACGTTGTTTATAATGATGGCGAAATCTTCTCCAGTCTTAATCCTGCCCCTGCAATCTGAAGCGACACATCTCCAAGTTGTATGATCAGCGCTGTGATTCACCAGTTTGTACTTGTAATTTTCGTAATGTAAAGTCGGATGTTTTCGGCCGTAGGTATAATAAAAGATTCCTAAAAAAATATCTCAATTAGAACGATAATTTTTTTTATACATAACTCAAATAAGAAGATATTTAAAAGAAAAAAATTCTATTTCAAGCATCATCTTCTTAGAATTAATTAATCAGATTGGAATAATAACAACAGGATTGCATCTTCATAAAAATTTATTCCGATTAAATCTTACACGACATCTACGAAACCAATACTAATTACTACTACGTTGATTCGGTAAACTTCCATAGCTCCTGCGTCGTTTCTTGCTAACCTGCATCACGCACGAGTAAACCGATTTTTTCGGATCCCTATCCGCAGGCCCGTGATTATGATCGACGTTCAATAATAGAGCTCCCTCTTTCGAGGTCTTAATCGCCGCTTTGCATTTAGAACTGTTGTAAGAGACGCACAACCAATGCGTACTTTCCGGCATCTTTTTCACCACCTTGTACATGAAATGATCGTAGTACAACATCGGATTCTTAGCGCCGGGGAAAAAGTGAAAAGTGCCTGGAAAAGAAAGAGCGAAAATATCAAATCTCTAACGTAATCGCTCAATTAATAATAGTAATGGACTCGAACGCGTTACCTTGCGGTACTCCCGAATATTTCTATAATTTTGACAGCTGTCAAAACGATGATAATCGATTTTATGTCATTATTTTTGGAATGAGGAGTATGACGTGTTCCCCTCCCCTAATATTTTCAAAAATCTATAACCCGGAAACGGTTGGATTTAGGTACATTATGTGTATTACAATTTTTACTTAAAATTGAAGAAAGAATTGAATTATCTAATAATATACAGGTGGTTCCATTAAAAAAAATGTAACTTTGACGTGCCACGACTTTACCACCGACCCTGTATACTTAAAATTATTATTAACTAACAAGCACTTAAAAACCCTAAAACTTTTGTATTTAACTTTTTCTGGTACCTCCTATATTTTACCCAATAATCGACCGTTCCCGTACATATCGGCGACCCTGTATACAGGGTGTCAAATGAATAGTATATGAAAATAAAGGAGGTTAAAGCTAATGGCATGGAAACCTAAATTCCAAAAAATGACGACTTTATCTCTACGTAGTAATGAGAAAATAATATTTTTCACTCCCAATCCGGCCCTGTTGTGTGAGAATAGAACATTTCTGAAAAGACCACATGTGCAATTGATAGCGCAGCAAAATTGCTAGCATTCATTCGCACGTTTATTTACATGACATTCATCATAATCAAAAAAGATCTGTTTACGTCTAATAGAAATATTCGCAGCGTCTCTTTTCTTGTGCAGACATGTCAGGCCCGGATTTAACAAAATTAATACATTATCGTAATTTTTTCAGATTTTTCGTTTCTTGTGATATTAGTTTTGTACTGTTTGTTCTTCCCACGCGATTCATTTGACACCCTGTATAGCAGAGAGATAGATAGGTATAATAAAGCGTACGCAATTTTATTGCAAGGG
This sequence comes from Holotrichia oblita, assembly GCA_023690525.1. NCBI lineage: Eukaryota > Metazoa > Arthropoda > Insecta > Coleoptera > Scarabaeidae > Holotrichia > Holotrichia oblita. Next base: position 5,277,620 of record CM043021.1, read on the forward strand.
AGTGTAGGTGTGTATTGAGGAGAATCGTTGGCACACGACCATCGATCCTGAATTATCAGGACAAGTCATTTTTGTTCGATATTACTGTAAGTCCTGAATAGATAGAAGAGTCCCCAAAAACCCAGATATATTTTGGTAATATTTAATTGCTCATCTATCTTCGTACGTCATCATTAGAGTCGGCAAGGAGGGGCAAATTCCAGTGCAGTGCGAAGAGCAACGTAGAGAGGGTACATTTGGAGAAAAAACTATCCTGCCAGTGCGCGAAAGGTGAAGACTTTTCACTCAAACTCTACGGGAACTTTATTTTCCTAATGTCGTGCGACATAAAAGCCCTGTAGGTACACCAAGACAAGAAAGCACCCGTACATTTTGACTATAAGGCGTCCTTCGTCGTAGAATTAAATGTATAAGATGTGATAAATATTTGACGTATATCAACAGGTGACCTTGATACGGCCGCTCGGTCCCTCCACGTTGTTCTCCGCACTGCACTGAAACTTGCCCCTCTTTCCCGAGTCTAGTCACCATCAACTGCACTCTCCGTTTTAGTTTCTGAATGAGCCCCACAACTAAGTTGTTTATTTCTGAACTAGGTACCTTTGGATATTTTGTTAATTAGAGGTTATGTTAGGTGAACTGTGTGTGCCTGTCAAGTTTTGAGTGCTGCCAACCTCCTTTTCTACATCTTTGGTTCGATTTTTGGGCTTACCACGTTTTATTCTTTCATTTAAATGAAAGGACCTCCTCGTATACGCTGTAATAGCCCACCCATGTAGGGTTTCGGTTTTTGCCGTTTTACGAACCGAAGGAGCCACATTTCTATATAGAAACTATACATATTCTAAAAGCTGCGAAAATTAAAGGAATTGTGGTGGGGTTTCGTCCGTTTTTACTTTGAGATAACACTCAAAACTAGCGCTGGGCGAAGTAACGATACATCGTCCAGTATTCGATACCATTACTGGTATCGATTCGCCGATACCGTGGACAACATCGGTATCGATACCTTGGAATCGATACTTAGATATCGATGCCTTCGAATTTTGTAATTTTCTGTTATTACATCAAAAAACGCGCTCTAGCGGCATCACCAAGAAATAGACATATCACAGGTAAGATAGGTTTGATGGAATAATAAATGCTTTTTCCAATGACACCAAGTTTGTTAAAATAAGTTCAGTCGTTTAGGAGTTACAGCTGTTTATGTAAAAAAACATTGAATTACCCCCCACCACTCTATGTTAATAGATACGTCAAAAAGTGTTAAACAAAAATTTATCAAGTAAAGCTTAGCTTTAAAAAGCATATATTTTTTGGTAACATTTACTGGGTGAATATCAGTGAAAAATCACTTTAAAAGTTTGAGATACCGGTTACGCCCCCTGGCGACCATCTTGGAAATCTGAAAATATTTTCCATGGTCTTCTTTTGACCATTTTAGTAATAAAAAATTTTACCGCAAGTCTCTACGACGAATAGTTTCAGAGATACAACACTTTGCATTTTTATCTGGTCACCCTGTACATTTAATACCGTAGATGTGTTATTGAATATAATTATGGAAGTCAACCTAAAAAAATCTATACCTACAAATCAGTCGTAGGTATCGATACCAAGGTATCGGTTCCCAAATATCGATACCTGTCGATACTTAACCGATTCCAGTAGTCAGAATCGATACCATGCACGGAATCGATACATCGGTAAGTATCGATACCTCGATTGGTATCGATTCCAAAAATGTCGGTATCGCCCAGCCCTACTCAGAACTTTGATCTGGTATATCGAGGCAAGAAATGGTGTAAAGATTAATCCTCAAATTCAGAGTGCCATCTTAGGGGAAAAAAACGGCCGAAATCAAACGACAATTCCTCTATCCGAAAGTAAATTTCCTCAGCTTTCAGAGCATATATATTTTGTATTTAGAAATGTGACTTGATTCAGCCCAAAAAACGCCAAAAAAAAAACCGGAACACTACACGGATGCAGCTTTAGAGCCTCTGATCAAAATGCTTGCTAAGCTAGTTGAGGTGGGTAAACAATAGACTTGACATGGTTCAATTTGAATGTTTCCTCAATATGCTGACGTAGCCTACGCTGTGAATCTGGAAGCATTCCACAGCACCAGACTGACATGGTATTATCAGAGGGTGGTCGTAGTCTTTTAGAAAATCTGACTACTACACTTTTAGATTCACCACCTCCACCAGGAAACGCATTGAATCCAAAGCGTGTTGGAGGTTATACCCCGTTAACGTTATAATGTTAGGATTTGGGTCGAGGATCTGAGGCCCTTATGCCTATTTTTAGTTTTGTACGAAAATGGGTTTGAGGATTATCATGCAGGTGTTGGGAGGAAAGGAGAAGAGAGGGAAGAAAGTCACCGAGTTGGAGGATAGTGCTGATGATGATTAACACTTAACACATTTTCCTCCACAAAATTTATTAAACAATAAAGATGAGACAAAATAAATTTAAACGTCTTTAATATCAAATCACACGGCAAAAACAAAGTACTAGATCTAAAGAAATATTATCATTTCGGTTTGCCATAACTGCATCTGATTTTGGGCTGTTTAAACCTGATCTTTAACACGCTAGAATAAACAGCCTCAGATAAATTCCTCTCGACACCTTGGTGGTTGTGCTGGATACCGTTAAATACGGCTTCATCTTTGGACGTCGTCAGCCTGACTTTGCACATATAAGTATCGACGCTGGTACATCTCCACGTAGTCGTTGAAACGCCTTTTTGGGCTACCTTGTATAGGTAATCTTCGAAATAAAGCATGGGATTCCTAAGTCCTGGGAAGAAGTAAAATGTACCTAAAAAAATTGTTAATAAAGTTGGTAGAACTTCCTAACTGTTATTTTTTATTAAAATACGCATTCGTTTATTAATAGATTGTTTTTTTTTGGGAATAAATACCAATACACTATAGATGTTCATAGTAGTTTATTCAAGCACATTTAATTTATAATACAGGCTATTAACCCATTTTCTTCTTTATAGTCATAATTCTCGTATAAACTGCCTGTTTTAAATCTCTTTTAATACCGGCATGATTATGATGGTCGTAAATAAATAGCGCTTCATCCTTGGACGTTTTGATCCTGCACTTGCATTTGTGTACTTCATAAGCTGCACATCTCCAAGCTGTCGACAAAGGGTACCGTTTTTCTACCTTGTATTGGTAATCGTCGTAGACCAACATTGGATGTTTCGAGCCAGGAAAGAAATAAAACACCCCTAAAATGAAATCGAACGTTAAAATTATGTTGGTAACACTATATACCTGTTATGATTTGACACATTTCTAGGAAGATTCATAACTATGTAGAATAATCTAGTAATAAACACGTTTAAAAATGAAATATATTTTATTCTTCTTGTCCCCCTCATTTACAATACAAATTTATCATTTCACACGTTTAGCGCTGATCTTGAAGATTTTCCTGAAGATGGCCTCCTTCAAATCCCTCTCGATTGCGCCATGGTTATGACAGGTCCTAATCAATACTGCTGTATCTTTAGTAGTTTTGATCCAACAGTTGCACTTTTGCGTTTCGTATTTAGTGCATTTCCAATAAGAGAATGACCTGTAGCCCTTATCATATTTGTACTCTTAACCTTCACACATTAGTGTTGGTTTCTTCGATCAGACAAAGTAGTAAATTGTGCCTAAAAGAAATGGTGTATTAAAACGGTGTTATAGGCAAGACATATGTATTACAATGAAACCCCAGCTGTTAACCAGCTACTCATTACAAGCTACTTCTAAAATTTACATCATGGTTAGACTTAAGATTATATGGTTCCTCCAATTCGGCGTAACAGTTCAGAACAAGACTATCTAATTAATCCACCACCATTAAATTAAGTATGTTGGCTTTATGCCCTCAAAAACTCAAGTAATATCAGGAAATGTTGTGTAAATAGAATTTCCGATAGTCTCAATCATCTTAAGCATTTAAAAATTCGTAGACAACCGACCACAGAATCCAACCTACCCGTTTTGAATTAAATCGAATACAAGACGTTCCTCCGTGACACGGGCCAACATTACGACTCCGACCAACTTTCACCACCAACCATCACCTATGACCTTGAAAGGTAATCCATTTAACGTGATCCTTGAAACAGCATCATAATCTGGTGTTATCTCAGGTTTAGGTTTTGAGGTAGTTGAGACGTTTAATTTCATCCAAAGTTCGTAACAGTACTTGCTTCTCCCTCTAGAGGCTTTCTCGTTTATTTATAAAACGGTATAGACCATTTGGTCTCTGAATTGGTCGACTTTCTACTTGAATTCTCATAAAAAAGAAAACGTCGAGTTGAAATTGTTTTGTGTATACCGGGTGTCCAGCCTAAGATGCAACGGTCCATAGCCGACATAGACGTGCCCTCTTTCATGATTAAGCGAAACCGGAAGTCCGCCATTACTGATACAAATTTTAAAATGTGGAGAATTTGATTCGATGCAACATTTATTTGAAATATTTTTTCAAAAAAAATTAATCGGCTATGGACCGTTGCATCTTAGATTGGACACCCTGTATATTCTGTTTACCTAATTTTGCTAATCTGCTGGAACGAGAGAGCAAAACTAACTGCATTACCCCTCCCATCCACTCCCTCCTTCGAATACACAAGATTAAACTTAACTTTATATCACGATTGTCACTCGATGAATACTAGATTTATCGTTACTTTCTATAACAAAAGACGACCAAACGGTTATAATATGAAGCTCGTGAAGTGATATTGGAAGAACCCACTTCAGTACCTTTTTTGGTACTTCTTGCTCTTCTAGTTCAATCACCACCATAGAAGCAACATCATTACGAAAATAATAAATAGAGCAATTAATAGTGAGGTAGACAACAGTCTGTACCGCTAAGTAAGTCAGGTCTTTCATCGACGTGACATTGTTCGTCTGCTCAATGTGCATCAACCGACACTTTGTACGAAACCATTAATCAGTTTAAACTAATCTGTTATGAAGAGAATTGTCCAGATTGATGTCTCAATATGACTCTTCCCCTACCCATATGGTAAAGCCTACTCAAAAGAGGCGAAGACTCCATTCACCAGGCTTTATCTCGGCAATAACTCGATAGTCGTGGTGGTAAGAGCGACTAGCCATAGATAGGGGTTCGAATCTTATTGGTAATGCTCGTTTTAAAGTAGAAGAGGAAATTGCACTGTTAACACCACCACACTCCTCTTTGCGCCACACTCAGTAGTCGTAGTAGTAGTGTAGTGGGAGCGCTTTCTCTTCATATCGCCGCGAGATTTCGGAAGCAGCGCTGAATTTGGCGTCTCAATAGGTCTCCGTCCCCTTCCCACAAGGCAAAGCCTACCTAAAAGTTGTATAAAGTTCATTTTCCCGGCTTTATCTCATCAATACCTTGATAGTCGCGGTGGTAAGAGCGTCTAGCCATAGATAGTGGTTCGAATCTTATCGGTGATGCTCGTGTTAAATTAGAAGAGGAAATTGCACTGTTAACACCCCCAGAAACGACAAAAACTAGCACATACGACTCCAAAAGTGATATTAACTTCCTTTTTTGCGCCGCATTCAGTAGTCAGTAGTAGGGAGCGATTCCTCTTCATATTACAGCGTGATTTCAGAAGTAGTAGGAAATTTGACATCTCAATAGGACTCCACCCCCTCCCACACAGCAGAGCCTGCTCAAAAATTGTGTAGAATTCATTTTCCGGGCTTTATCTCGTCAATAACTCGATAGTCGCAGTGGTAAGAGCATCTGGCCATAGGTGATGCTCGTGTTAAACTAAAAGAGGAAATTGCACTGTTAAGACCCCCAGAAACGACAAAAACTAGCACATACAGCTCCAAAAGTGACATCAACTTTTGTTTTGCGCTGCAGGTCAGTAGTGTGAGCGCTTCTGCTTCATATCAACTCGAGATCCCCGAAGCAGCGTTGAATTTGGCGTCTCAATAGGTCTTCACCTCTTTCCCATAAAGCAAAGCCTATCTAAAAGTTGTGTAAAGTTCGTTTCCCGGGCTTTATCTCATCAATACCTCGATAGTTGCAGAGGTAAGAGCGACTAGCAATAGATAGAGGATATTTCACTGTTAATTTGGCGTCTCAATAGGTCTCCACCTCCTTCCCGTAAAGCAAAGCCTATCTAAAAATTGTATAAAGTTCATTTCCAGGGCTTTATCTCGTCAATAACTCGATAGTCACAGTGGTAAGAGCGACTAACAATAGATAAGGGCTCGAATCTTTTCGATGAGGATGTGTTAAACTAGAAGAGGACATTTCACTGTTAAGACTCCCAGAAACAAAAAAAAAAAACAAGTTAATGCAGCTACAAGTGATATGAACTCCTCTTTCGCGCTGGGGGTGAGTGATGGGAACGGTTTCTTTTTGCAGACGAGAAGTTGTTCGTATCACCGAGATATTTTGGAGGTTGTGGTGAATTTAACGTCTCTATCCAAGCTGACAAGGCAAAGCTTACGCAAAAGTAGCGCAGACTCGATAGTCACAGCGGTAAGAGCGACTTGTCATAGATAGGGTTTCGAATTTTACTAGTGATGCTTGTGTTGAACTAGAAGAGGAAAAAAGTGATTAAGAGTTAATTTTCCGTGAATAGCTCGATAATCGCGGTGGTAAGAGCGACTGTCCATAAGTAGAGATTCAAATAATGATCCAAATTAAATAATATATAATTTATTTAAATAAATTGTGTTATAATCTACATATTTCACCGATAGTGATCCTTGATCCGAAAGCCTGTTTCGTTTTCAACATTTTCTTATAATGACACTTGGATAGATCGGTTTTGACGCCCGGGTGATTATGAATATGATTAATTAGAACGGCTACGTTCGTGTGCGTCTTTATCCTGGCCGTGCACTTGTGATATTCGTAACCAGCGCATCTCCACGTCGTAGAATCAGGGCGTCTCGTTACGACAGTGTATTTATGATCTTTATGGACTAGGATCGGATTCTTCGCCCCCTTGATGAAATAGAATATATCTAAAACAGAGAAAATAAAAAACAAAGATAGACAATTTAAGCTTGTAAAGGTTAAATAATGCAGTTAGTAAAATGTCGAAACACACTTACATACATGTATTTAGATTAGCGCAAAAAAAAATCACGTACGTTCTCATCGACTGCGTTGGATTTCCACAACACACAATTTGAATATGAATTCGAATAAAACAGATGTTCATATCACAATAAAATTTTAATTATTTAATTAAAATAAAATTTTATTTTTACAAAACCAACAAAAATAAAAACAAAATTGTATAAAATTTTTCATATTAAGCAATAATCAGCTTTGACGCGACTTTTTCTTATTTTAACGTTCAGATTTCGGGAATACAAGAACTGTGTCCAATCAATATCTTTTTCCTTGTCGTGGTTGTGGGTATTCTCCGAAATGGTAGCCAACATTTCGTCGCTGGACATTCTAGCTTTGCATTTGTTTAATTCGTAATGGACGCATCTCCAACCAGTCGATTTCGGATACTTCTTGTCGATTTTATATCGGTAGTTGTTGTACATTAAAATCGGATTTTTCGTGCCTTTAAAGAAGTGAAAGGTACCTACGAAAGAAGACGTTGTTTGAATTAGAATGATGTTTAAGGAAATTTAACGGTGAACATAGACATCCCCTTTCTTAACTGATACTGAAGAATCTACTACCTCCCTTAATTATGCAACTATCCTATAATAATACTACAAAAACGACAAAATTAATAACAACATTTATATTCGATTAATTAAAATCATAACATTTATTTATTTATATATAAAACATTTATTTCTGCATGGTAGCTTTCTGTGTTATCCTCACAGTCTGGGAATGGATACATTTCGTCATATCCCTCGGTATATAATCGTGGATGTGATGTCTGTGATAAAAATGCACGCTATCCTTGTTAGTCTTCAACCTAGCTTTACATCTGCAAGTATCATAACCCGTACATCGCCAGATCGTCGTATCACCCAACACCCTCTCCTTTTTGTATTGGTAATTCTCGAAGATTAACATCGGATTTTTCCATCCGGGGAGAAAATATAGGACCCCTTAAACAAAGAAGAAATAAGGATATCTAGATACAACAACATCCAGACGTAACTATCGTAATATACAAACAAAACATCGATTATAACCGTCGTGTATACATAAATCATCCCTTTATATCATCCTGAATGATTTAAACCGACCCTTATCTCCTCGAATTACAGCACACCTTGCTTCGCTAATATCTGATGATATCGGCTCCTATCTATGCACGTTATTCCGGATCGTGTTCCCCTTAACCGCCCCCTACAGTCTTGATTGACAGCCTCCCACGAAATTAATTCCTCGCGTAATAAATATCCGGAGCTATGCCATGAATCTCGGAATTAGACTAGAACACGATGGTATTGCAATATTAACGCTATATACACACACCTGATACACTCGTAGCATTACTATTATTAACAAGAGAATGCCGATTAATTTGCGATACAAACATTTTCGTAATTAATCGTTAAATTAAAATTTTCACGTGATTAACCGCGATTAACCCTACGAAATCGTCATTTAAAAGGTTAATCACACGGGAAATCTTAAACCTCGTTTACACAAGAACAATTATCAACCACGATTAACCTCGAACATCCATATTTGATTAGCGAAAAATCCCATTTTTTTATTTTAACGATTTATTAAACACCCATCAATATATACAAAAAAAAATCAGTTTATTATCATTCATTAATGTGTTCGGCTTCTTTCCGCCACCTCCTCAACGAAGATCTCAACGATTCGTAAGTATATTCCCCGGATATCTTCGGGTGACTGCAATTAAGATCGGATTAATTTCCTTAATTATTACGCTTTCAATAACGAGACTCACTATTGGACGACTTCGTCGAAAACCATCTTCAATTGAACCTTAGGTAATCCCTGGACGGCCAGCTTCAATCTCTTGAGGAAATCGTACTTTTCGGCCACCGTATTATCCGGGGGGTGGTTGTGCGGTTGGGTTATCCTCAAATTACTATGATCGGCGTTTATTGGAAGGATTGCTCGTCCGCGACAACCGGCTGAAATGTATTTAGAACAAACGAGATATCTGAAACAATTGAAATGAGAACTGATTATTATAGTCGCAATATAAACAAAAGAATATCGTAGGTACCTGACGGCTGGGTTGTGTCTGACAACGCTGGTATGATACAGGAAGCCATTTAGAATAATCCTTTCCGGTTCAGCTTTTTTCTTGCGTGGGCGTTTAACGATTGTTTCTAAAATAATATGAGATAAGCTAAAATCAGTAACTCCTATTATGTTATTTTTTTTAATTATTAATTTATTATTAAATAGCTTATAATAACCATCCCAGGTCTATTTATAATGTCGGGTTAATCAAACACAAACTTTGGGTTAATCGCAATTATATATTAACGAGATACAGGTTACATTTAGCCAAAAATAAACGTGTGTTACTTTAATTTTAAATAAAAATACTAAAACTAAGACTCCAAATAAGATCGCCTCCATCGCTTCATTTTACAATTTAACCTCGGACCAAACGGGAAGAGCTCAGCACTTTCAGGATAACTGCAAAATTAAAAATAATTTCTAACAATTCTCGACAAACAAATGCAAATCGCTTACATCGTCGCAATGAGATTATAAATACTTCTATTATCCATATTCGTCATATTCTGGACGGCTTTCCTCAGTTGCGTTTCGAAAATAACCTTAACCTCAATCGTACCATCGGGAGGGTGATTATGCGGACGGATAACCTTCAAATGTTCCGAAGTAGCGTTACCATCGATTTTAGCCGTGGCTGTACAACCTGTATACCTCTCTTTCGCGCATCGAAAATATCTGGAAGAAACGATTTCATCCATGAGAATCGGGAGTGCCGCAGGGCTCTAATCCGAGACCGATACTGTTTCTAATTTGTTATTACCTGGTTTTTCCGTTGTGTTGTAGTCTTAAATGATACACGAATCCCTTATGTATAACCTTCTGAGAAGCTGGGCTACGCTTCTTGGGTTTCCCCGTAGTACCAGTACTAGTAGCAATAGTATAGCATTCTGGAAAAAATCGAGAGAAAAAAGGAGGATTATCATTATTATTTCTTAGGTTTACAGGTTTTAATCATAATTTAACCCTTACTTCCAGTTTTAGCGGAAACACCCTGTATATTTATTTTTAATTTTTAAATTGACATATAGCGTGTTGGGTATCATTGGAATCGTCAAGAAATTTTCGTTTTACCTAAACTAAGGAAAAAATTTAAACATATACAGAGTGTCCCATTCAATACGGAATAAATTTAAAATCGTAAATTTCTCAATATAACTTTTAATAATCATCATAATAATTGACAGTAATCATTACAATATTTAATTAATAACTAGTTCAACAAAATAAAAACTAAATGGAATTAATTAACACTCGCCGAAGACATTATAAGGTGAGCTTCGTCTCCTCTTCAATCTATTATAGAGGTTTTGATCGTAAGGAACCAATTTCGCAGATTCTGGATGGCTGAAAAGGAAATTTTCGTTAATTTCAGGCTCAAATGTGTTAGCACTAAAATCTCTTACATTTCTGCTAAGGTATCGTACAGATTTTTGATCGGAGCGCTACTATTTTTGACAGCTTTCGTTAATTCCATTTCAAAATTGTATTTCATCTCCATCGCTTTATCTAGGGGGTGGTTATGCGGCCTTAATATCGTTAAAGTGTCTATAGATGCATTTTTAGCTAATACAGCTGTCGCTAAACAACCGGAACTCTTTTTATTGGCACAGCGATAATATCTAAAATGAAGATAAAAACTAAGTAATCTAGCAAGAACGACTATTCTGACAGTTTCGGGGAATAATTAATCGATACCTTCTGTTAGAACTTCGTGTCGTGCTGATATTGTAGAAGAATCCATCGTAAACAATTCTGTGATATTTACGCAACTTCTTCGACATGGCCAATTTAGCGGATTTGCGTGATTTCTTCTTGCGTTCACCTGATTTGGAAGAAAATATTCGTGAAATTAAAAAGATGCAACAATTTTATTTATTTTAAACATATCCTAATGGCATATACAGCGATTCTATAATGTTAAAAATTAACCGCGATTAATCTTATGAATTTGCGGTTTTTAGGGTTAATCACACGGACATTCTTAAAGATGTTGCACAAAAGGAAGATTTTTTAATATGATTAACCTCCAATATTAAGATTTGTTTTACGAAGAAAGCATATTTTGCGTCTCTTCGCACGTTTCTACCTAGATTTTTAAACGTCTCATAGCATAACTAGAATCTCACACAGATCCCCACACATAGCGAGAATAATCTTCCAATGATTAACCCGATTCTGTAGACTTAGAGATCAACCGCGATTAACCTTATGAATTTGCGGTTTTTTGGGTTAATCACACAGACATTCTTATAGCTGTTTTATGTAAGAATGATTCCCTAACATGATTAACCTCCAATATTAATATTTGCACGCTTCTACCTACACTTTAAATGTTTCATAACACGACTACAATCTTACAGTTCGATAAAAAGTGCATTATTGCCTCGAAACAGGTTATGATCGTAAATAAAACACATTACATAAATAACATTACTCTTTTGCTCATTATTACTTTAACTTAATACAAATATAACGGTATATTATGTTGTCCTACAACTGTAATATAAATTAGAGGACGTGCAGATACAATACTACAAAAGATTGAATTACTGTGATTAATTTGAAATTATTTTAATTTCAACCCACGTCTACAACCTTCATATAAAACATTGTCATCTTGAATTGGTCATTCCGATATTACCGACAAATCTTTAGACACATAATGCAGTGATTAGCGTGGTAGACAAAGAAATAAAGCTTTGATAAAGCTTTAAAAATAGGATTTGCGACCTCTTCGTACTTTCTTTGCTGTTTAAACAAGCTTCAGGACATTCCTTTTTCCAAACTGACATCTTCATTCTCCTGCAAACTACCTATCACTACTTCACATTTATATTTTATCTCTTTTTATATACGACCACCAATCAATACAATTCAATTGCTTCTTGGATTTTGTTCAATTTTTTGCAACTGGTGTCAATTGGTCAAAAATTTGATATCCTACCCATGTTTTGTGGGGTTCAGGTTAGCATATTGTACTAACCACACTACCACCACCATATTTCATTTTTTTGAGAAGCTTTAGGCTTTATGCCCTTCATCTTTGTTACAATTTCGATCTCTTCAAAAAGTTTTGAAATTTGAACAACTGTGTTATCATCAAGCAATGTAAGACCTCCTTTCTGGACTAATTCTTCATCCTAATTTACAATTTCAAGGCCCCAAAATAGCTGACTTAATCCAGAATTGCAAATCTGTGTTGGACATCGTTATTTGCAGTAGTTAGTGCCTACCAGCTTCCAATTTGGCCAATATCTAGAGAAGGTAGATTTTGTTCAAATAAGGGAAGGCCAGTAGATGCCAATTTTAAACTAAATCTTAGTCCTTATGGAACTAAAGGCTCTGTTCTGAATTTGGTTTTCTACAATTTCCCAAATTCCACAGCCAAGTGCGAAAAGATAACATTTTAAGCCGGGCCAACAACCACAAGCGCAATAATAACTCATAGCCAGCTGATTCCCCATGTAAGTGGCTCAAGCTGTTGAGGGGATGTCAAAAGATAGATTACTATGATAGTTAAAGGTCATGAACTCTAGGTACGTCTCCTATTACCTCAACCGTAGCAGCATTGAATGATTGTGAGAGATCTTGCTCTTGAATTTCATCTGAAACTAACCATTGGCAATTCAGAAATTTGGCCAACGACACCACAGCTTGAGTAGAATGGTGTTAGTTTGATTGGTGCCGCAAAAAGCAGCAGATCTTACTTCCTAAACACTTTCCAGACAATTTTCCTGATATTGTCTAGAACATGGACTCAAACTGAACCTGGATTCACCATTCATACATCATCTATTTTGGTGGTAGGGTTAGAATGACTCTTTGTCGTTGCGACTTCTTCGTTTTCCAAAAAAATATTCAAGGTAATATTGTACCTGCATTTCCTCTCCATCATTCCAAATTAGGAACTAATTAACATCAAATTAACACTTAAAAGTATAAAAACAAAAGTTTTATTCGTATAAAAAAAAGTTCTATTTAAAAAGTGTACCATAACTACACGGGTCTATCTTTGTGACGCATTATCGACGAAGCTTTATGGTAGATCGCAAAACAGCCTTTGCACAATGCAGGTTTCCCAGGGCAATCTGGACAAAAATAACTCGTATCCTTTCGCAACCTTCTCCTTATACAAACCACACACCTACGTCGTTTCACTTTAACAACATTGTTCTCCTCGACGGCTAGTCTTTGAGGTTCATGCTGTAGGGGTCCGGTTTCTCCAAGATTATGTTTGGAATCTAGTAACAAAATATCGAAGTCAAAAATTTCTATCTTCGATTTTTATTTGCTAAAAAATATATTTTTAAAAAAATCCCTCATATTTCTCATTAGAAACAAATAAAAGAAAGAAATCTCGACTCAAAACATTCCGATTCCACTCCATTTTATTTATTTAAATTTAAATAAATTACATTAATTTAATTATTTCTCTTTCCTCCAACGATGTAATGAGGAACAAATCGATTTGAACGGTATCTCCATTGCAGCCATTGGATATCTGCAAAACAAGATTCCTCTTACTTACTACTAAACTAAACAAATAAATAAATAAATTTTAATTTATCTAAAGAGCTTACAATTCAGCTACAGTTTCATAGACATGCTTCAAAGTACATTTCCCCATTTGTTTCACCAATCTTCGTAATTCCTTCATAAAAGTAACTTTCTCTTCGGCATTTAAATCTGGCGGATGATTATGCGGATGCGTCAGCTTTAATTGGGTCGAATCTCCGTTCACTGGTAAAGTAGCCCTGCCCCGACACCCAGATCGTCTCAATTCCGAACAACCCAAATACCTGTCGCAATGAAATTGCTAAATTCCTTAATAGAAGTGTATCGTGAGGGTAGGGAATTTAATGAGTAATACCTTAAAGGGGGTGATCCGGCTATAATATTGTTGTGATAGACGAAACCGTCGATGACTAGACGCATTCTAGTGGTTACTCTTTTCCTGCGATTGTCCGATTTTAATGCAGCCATATCTGGATAACAAATATGAGAAATGATAGTAGCGATTTCGTTATAGAACATCCTGTATATTGCAAAATAATTTAATTTTCTAATGCAGTACTGAAAGCTATCTCTACAATGTTCTTTTACACAATTTTTTAATTTATTCTTAACATGAAAAATGTATTCAACTTTATTGTAGTAATGATTCATTACTAATGTATCACCCTATATACATATCGTCTTTTTAAGTATTATTTCCTTGTAATTAATAAGAAAAACCACACATTTTACTTTTAATAAGATATATTTTTGTTCCTCTATAGATAGCATAGTTTCTATGCCATCAGTTCTAAGATCTAATACAGTTCTTTCAAAAAGCAGTTAGACAGTTTCAAAAAACATATTTTAATATTCCTTGCCATTGCATCAAAGACTGTACTATATCATTAAATTTTGACAATAAAATTAAACATTTTTAACCCAAACAGGCTTTTCAGAGCTATCCAAAAATGCTTATGAAGGCAAATTATACAGAGACCGCCAAAACTAACCAACAATATCTTAATCTCGTTACCATGGCAACCGCCTTTTGTATATTATATCTATTTTCACATATTTTTGGGATAAGTACTGGGTGGATAATAGAGTGGGCGAAAGCGCCTTTTATGTTTAACTTCCACACTACGAAATCCAAAAAGGACTTTAGATTACGATATTCAAGATCACGCCCGACTACCATTTGACGGTTGGCGATGTTAAAGTTAATTTTTTTTATAATATAATGTTTTTATAATTTACTAAAAAAGTATTTTAAAATTAATTGAGTAATTTCTATTCCCCTATCAAGGTAGGTAAATGGGAAAAGAGATTGTGAAGTTAATATCGAATATTAATAAACAAAATATGTAGATGTAAAACATTTGTAGAAATATGTGTATGAAGCCCAATTTTGAAATTATATTAAAATAAAATCAAGCAAACGATTTATAGAATTATGTAGATATGGCACCGCTGTAAAATAATCAGCTGGTAGACGACCCTCTTACTTCGACAAAGGTGACGCCGTCGGCACTCTTAGAGCACTTTTATGTTAGGTTATGTTCATCTGAAACTATCTGACAGTTATCAACTACTCAATCAAATCGTTGCCCCTACAATTACTGCTAATCTGATAATCGAAATCTTTGGCGTTTGATAAAAATTGAAGCGTTGTAGTCATTTTATCATACATTGCGACCAATAATAATTTATTAACAATATATTTTCGATATCACGTTGAGAAATAACTTCACACGTATCAATCATTGTTGCTCACATTGTATGTACTAATAATAATGAAATTACGTGTTCTTTTTTTGGGGGAGAGAAGGAGGTTCGTGATGAACAACAGTAAAATAAAACAAAAATAAATGCGAATAATCTTGACTCGTTGACTACTACGTCACATGCCGCCCATACTTCCTAAACGAAAAAGATCTAAACTGCTATTTGAAAAATAAGATACAATGCGAGCATTCTCAAGTGAAGTGTAGTGATAGCATAAAAATCCCTGATTCACTTGATTTTTACATTCTACAGTTAGCTGTATTGCTTGCTGTATTTGCTTGTTTTCGTTTGCTGTCATTTTGTCGTTTCTGGCTGCATATTTGTAGATTACTGAAGGAGTAGACCTAACCCTAACCTCACCCTTCACTCAACTTTGTTCACCCTGTACTATTTCTCAATAATCATATCGAAGGTTTCAAAAATACAAACCATAATAAATTACATTTGCGGTCAATTTGCTAAAAACCGCTTATAAAGGGCTCTTTAACATAGAAAAATAATATACCGGCTGTTCCTTTTGAAAAAAGTAAGTTCTAATTGGATTTACAAAACTCGATCACCCTGTATAATGGTGAATAATTGCAAGTTGAGTGTAGGCCATTATTTTACTCAAGAATATGACAAATTCAATGATACACTTAATTTTTTAATATTTATTTCCGGTTTTGGTATAAAATAGACAACATCGGAGCGTTTTTTCAACTTTAATCGCTTTTCTCTCCGTAGCTATGAGTTTTAGATCCAACTAATGTTATATAATCTGTATAATAAAAATATTTTTAAAACGTAGCCCATGTAGCCATCAATCAAATTCCAAAAAGGTTTTTCGAAAATCGTTTAAGGTTCTGCCAGAAGCCACTTACAATAATATTAAACTTTTTGTATTTTATTATTAACTTGTGTATTGCATACACAATACGCTGCATTTTTTTATAAATATAATAAATTGTTGATGATAGGCTCTGTAGCTTTTTTTTACAAAAGAAAAAAAGAAATAATTCAACATGGGCTAATTTTAAATGCAAGGTTTATTTATTAGGTAAACCAGACTCGGATTTGTCTCGGCAATGCTTACAGAACTTCAATCATAATTGTTATTATTTTCCTCTCTTGTGTATCACACCCTGTATAGTGAGGACCATAAATTTATGTCTACAATCAAAATCTCCTCAACTTCTAATTTTAAAATGACTGAATCCTATTTTAGCAGAATATTATATTTACTTAATGCAAATATTTATTTATTAGGTATATAAGCATCGACGTCTTAACTTGTACTTTTATCAAAAAAAAATGCAACGTCCTAACAGGGCAATAAACACCGATTATCATTAACGTTGCATAAAAAGTTGAAAAAAAATTGCATGCCATGGTAGTGAAATTAAGAAATGAAGATTAAAAAACGGAGAGAGAGACAATATTCTGACCAGACCTAAGCGACAGTTATTTCTCATTAACTGAAAGGATTGGAAAATTACAACCTGCACACTTCCTTTTTGCTATCAAACGTCAAATATTCTAACATTTTTTTAAACCGCAGATTGAATTTAAAAATGATAAAATACAGACGAAACTAAAAAACAAGTACACAAAAAAAATCATACCTTTTAAATCTAGCCTCATTTATAAATGTCATTATTATACAGGGTTTCCACGGCCAAGTGGGACACAGGGAGAATGCATATAAAATAGGTTTTCGGTGAATATTATTTCCCTAATACTACTTCATTCAAAATTAAGGGCCGCATATTATAACTGGGTTAACAATGAACATCTCCACAATCACAGTACAAAGAAAGTCATTTTAATAAAGCCAAAAAATTATTATTTTTAAATCTATTGTTCGTGAATTCCTAATAAAAGGCTTTTAATACGTGAGTTAGTGCAAGCGTCCGTGGCGTAATGGTTCGCGCGACGGCTTAATAACACAAATGCAAGGATTGTTTAAGGTTCGAATCCCGGCAGATTAATTTTATTTTTTAATTTTTATCTCCAACAATAATGCTACAAATTCAATAACACTACAAAAATCAGAGATTTTGAAGACTATAAAATCGATATTTTGACGATTAAGGTAAATAATGAATAATTTTTACAATAAAAAAAATGATCACGTGCTATATTATTCGATTTTTAATTGTTACTAACGACGAATCATTTGTCAAAATAAACAACAAAACTAAATAAGATAAAAAAAAAAAAAAAGAATTCATTTCTCGGATTCGAACCCCAAACATTCTTACGTGTCTTACGTTATTAATGCGTCGCGTGAACGTCTGCGCCACGGCCGCTTTCACTAACTGACGTATTAAAAGCCTTATTATGAATTCACGTACAATAGGTTTAAAAATAACAATTTTTTTGGCTTTATTAAAATGACTTTCTTTGTACTATGATTGTGGAAATGTTCGTTGTTAACCCAGTTATAATATCCGGCACTTAAATTTGGATGAAGTAGTATTAGGGAGATAATATTCACCGAAAACCGATTTTACATGTATTCTCCCTATGTCCCACTTGGCCGTGGAAACCCTGTATAGGCAATATAATAATAATTTGCGTACCAATGGTTGGAAGATGATATTTCTAGCATGAGCGCTGACTAATTAATAATATAGTTATGTAATTGATGGGGGCCATCGTTTTTTATTTTAATTAATTTTGAGACATTTACAAGTTTTTATAGACCAGATTTAGTTGAAATGGACATTTTAATAATTATACTTTGTTATTGTAATAATTTATTCCTTTAATGCAATTTTTACTTCCCGCATTTAAGTGCGGGAAATGCAAATTCAACTAGGAAATGACGTTTTAATACTTAAGTACAAAAAATTATAAAAAGGTATCGTATTTATTTAATTAATTGCTATACATTCTTTCTTATAACTGTTGTAATTTGGGCTGGAGGTCTGTTTATAATTTTGTATCTCTCTTTTTGAAATACGATATAATTCAAATTTACTGGATTACCTCCATTTATAAATAATATTACAAAAACCTACCTGCAATGCATTCTTGTATTCTTGCTGCAATATATCTCCGACGTCTAAAGTCTTCATTTCAAAGATACTTGATTCTAATCGCTATTTTTTAAATACCTACCATTTTTATGAATATTTCTTATACAAAATAAATCGAAACACCTAAGAACACAATATATATCCAAGTTATATACGACTTGCCTGTATAGTTCACCGCTCATTTCTCGAGTGGCTCCGAACCACGCCCACGGTTTATATTTATATCGTGTTCCTAGTTAGATTAACGTGGGTTTTTCGCTAATATTTCAGTTTATAGCTTAATATAATCTTCAATTATACAGGATGTAAGTGGTTTGAGTGTCATAATTATAATGTAGTGTAGACTGAATGAAACTGAACAGGATATCTTGATCAATTTTTAGCCTGTCACTTAGTTACCAGAAGGCTGGCAACGCCGCGCTTAAAAAAAGTTAAATGTCCGTAGACGGAGGACTTCTTTAAAAGTGCAACGCCGCAGCCTTCAGCTGTTGTGAAACACATCTGTTTGTATGAACTTATGGTAGGTCATATTTCAGCGTTGCCAAAGCTATAGACATTTTACATGTAATTCGATTTCAATTTTTTATAACCTTACCTTAGATTGTAGAACAAACTTCTATAACAATTTTTTCTTTGTATTTACGTGATGAGTTCATTGTAAAGTTTATTTATTTTAACGCCTACTTCGTAATAAACTTTTTTAATCCTATTTACTTGCTCTATATGCTGGGAAAATTATAGCAGTCAAACTCCTTACACCCTGTATAGGATAAAAGGATTTCACTTACCTCTAATGCCTTGCACTTCTTGCATTACTATTCACTTTAATTTTTTGTCCGAAATATTTAAAAAACGCTTTTAAAAATCTTCCCAATGCGCCTCCACCTTCCCCCGATTAATTTTTTAGACAAATTTAACATAATCCTTTAGCTTTTATTATACAAAAAAAGAGATAACTCACCTAAAATAGGATGATGATCCAACTGTTCCAGGTAATATTTTTTTGTGATGTCATCCAACACTGCCACAACACTCACTAGCAAAAAAAAAAGAACCCCCCACCTCCCCGTCCATTTGAATTAATTGAATTCAATTAATTCCAAAAAGGAGGTTCCGGTAAATACTCCATAGCTACGAGAATTCTTAATAAAAAAAACAGGGTACAAGAGCGCTAAACAGCTCCTTGTTTCCCCCTTTTTTCACAAAAGAAAAATTATTTCGTTTGCATACCTCACCATGGAGTCAATAGGTCGTCAATTAATATACTTACCGAAGATTTTATTTTTTTTTTCGGTTAATTTCAGTTCCCATTTTATATTATTTCACGTATAGAATAACACACATAAACACAGCTGCAACACAGACAAAATTATATAACAAAAATACATATATACTTAATATAAAAAGAGATAAATATGTATCAAAACAAAATCAATTAATAACGCAAAAAACAAGCGATGCATATTTACATACATGTAGTACATTTATTAATAATAAATAATTAGGCCTGTAGTGGTATATTATGTGTTAACCCCCCGAAAATACCAAAAGATCCCAATTAATACAATCTACGGACCACATATTATTATTTGTTACGATGAAATACATTTATCGACATCAATGAAATAAAAAAAATCTTATCATCATGATCAGAATATCAATACCCCAACAATCAAAACAAAAAAATCAAGCAATAACAGATTTAAAACAATGATAGAAAGAAACTTTGCACAAATTATTCGAATCTCAATCGCCTTCTCCGATTACCACCCCCTCACCTCTGTAGGAACTTGATGAAACAATTGAAAATAATAATTTTGTCGCTCTATTTTTTTTAAACGCGAAAATTTGCTATAAGTATCAAAATATTGATTTAAAATTTAAATACAATGGAACCTCCTAAACGTAAACATTCACTTATATCCTCTCAAGAGGGGTACTTTACCTATTAAAGACATACGTCCGTATTTTATGAAGTATCATATCATTTGTATTGGTACTGTATCCAATATAAAACACAAGAACAAAGCTACAACTGCTGTTCCTTTATCATCTTCATTGGTTGGTCCTCTAGTATATTGCATTTATTACTGTATGTCAGGAGGTATGTAGTTTTTCGACGAGTTTAAAATTTAAAAAAAAGAACGCGACGTTAGTAGCTATCGACTTATCTCTCTTCCTTCTGTATTCGCTAAAATATTCGAGAACATCATTCAAAGTCGACTGATATAAATGTTCTCAACACATAACTTAATATCTCCTTCACAATTTGGATTTGTGCGAGGCATCTAACACCTTTGACGTCGTCTCACTAAACTTAAATCACTGGGTGTCGTCAAGGATGTTGCCTATGATTTATTTGCCTCATACTTGGCTAACAGAAAGACAAGAATAAATTGTTGTGGGTGAAATTAATCGTATACGTAGAACCTATAACTCTTCTGCGAAAAATATTTCATGTGGCATTCCTCAGGGATCAATTTTGGGTCCTACTAGTTGTATTTTCTCTGGAGAGTCTATTGCTGATGTGCCAGTCTTAGGTAATAGCATCGCTGATAATATGGGAAAATGGTGCAGTAATAACGGCTTTAGTAATAAACTTTAGTTCGCTCTCCCATAACAATTATGACAGATTAGATATGTTGATGTTTTATAAATGTAATGAAGAAAGTTTTATTAAAACTCGCGATATATAGACAGTAGCATGACAACAGGAAACTGCAACGATCTAACTGTACCACTTCATCGGACAAAGCACTTTGAACTCTTAACAAACTGCCAGATAGGTTAAAAAGTAGTCAATATAAAAATCAATTTAAAACAGAGTTAAATTAACTTGCTTTTGAACGCATACTACACTGCGGAGAAATATTTAAATCGTTAAATGCATTTTGGTTCTGCGTCTTTCCTGGCAAATTCTTTTAATATCGTAATAGGTATTGCTTCGGGGTTTTAGTTTCTTTATATATAGATTAGTAGAGATTATTTAGATTAAATATAGACATATACAGACAATAAAGATTATTAGCACTGCGGCTGCCCTATATAAACCAAGGATAATGCCTAAAACACGTGAATGTGACAGAGAGGGTGTACAAAACCAGTAAGCAAATTTGTATAATTGAAATTCTAGTTTTAATAATATATAATTATATAATAATATATATTATATAATTTAAAAAAATCTTTAATACCAATTTCTCACAATTCCATAACGCTCTTTAAATTTTTGTAACCATCCTTCACTAGCCTTAAAAGTCTGACGTTTTTTCTCACTCTTTATTACTTGATTCTCATCTACTGCCTTTCTCTGAAGCTCTTTATATATTTCCATGGCTTTCTCGCGAATCATCAGTCCTTGCATGGTAATCCCCAAACTTCTTTGCTGCCTCATCCATTCTATAAGTATTTTTTCCAAAGCAGTATTTTCCCCTTCGTCAATTCGACTTCTATTTTTCATAGTGCTAGGCAGCTCGTTAATTTTTTGTAGTAGTACGTCTCTCTTTTTGACAATCTTAACTATAGTACTCGTAGTTATACCAAATTTTTTTGAAATATCAATTGTCTTGACGCCTTTCTCCACCATTTCGATAATTGAATTTTTCTCTCTCAGAGTGAGTGTCATGCGCTTCTTCCTTTGTTTATCTTTTCCGCATTCTGAAAATGATTTAATATTTACTATTTAATTTTAACGCTGTCAGTCTAATTAAGTTGTAGGTACCAGTATATAATTCAAAATAACGAACAAATTCGATAAACGATAAATTCATCCGATCTAGTATGTGTATAATATTTATAAATATTTTAGCAATACTTTACCTGACATTTTGCCATGTGACGAGTTGATGATACATAGACGATGAAAGGAATAAAATTTTCCAAAATGTGTCTATCACTTCACTAGTAGTAGTACTTTTAATTAGAATATATCGTAACATACGTGAGCTTATAAGGACCAGCTGGATTATAACAAATTTGTTTTTATTGAGAGACACAGTCTCTTTATCGTTATACAATCCTAAATGCATAAACGTATAAAGTCGACAAAGAAAATAAGCAACGGCTCATTGAGTCTGTCAATCACGTAGTGCAGCACGAATGGTGCTATAGTGAGGACATAAGTGAACGTGCATATAAAGACGGTTCCAGTGTATTGATGCCACAGAAATATTATTTAATGTACCTATCGCCAACCCCCAATTTCAATTTGTTGGCAAATCTCAATATTTTTCAACGGATATCAACCGAAAAATACATATTTTATCTTCAAAATTATAACTTACAGAATTTTCACCGAAACCGATTAATATCTCGTAACAAAATAATTTGTGCATAGTTTCCTATAAAAGAAAAATTTCACGTACCTTGACCTTCGCCCAAGGCATCTCCGCTGGTACTAGCTTGAGGTTCATCTTCTCCTTTTAACATCGTATTATAATCAGGATCATCGACAGCCCCCTCGTCCATTCCATCTTCCCCGAAAGTATCGTCGGGATTTTCGTCGTAAGCATCGACTTGCGTTGCATCCGATTGGTCAGCTTCGTACGGCTCCATTTTGAAATGTAGTAGCTGTTCGGATGTTGGAGGTTTCTGTTCTGTCGTCAAGGAGGATGGTGCGGTGTCTGCTTTTAACGTTACAGTTAAAGGTTTGTCTCTCGTCGGCGAAGATGGTTTCTGTCTCTTAACTGGCGGGTACGAAGAGGTGGAGGCGGAGCTCAGTACCTTTTTCGTTTTCTGTGTCGGTTTTGTAATTATCTCGTTTTCTTGCGTTACATGTACTGGCGGTATTACTTTGGTTGTGATTATTTCTTCAGGTTGGTCGTCGATGATTTCGACAGCTTCGTTCTATTTAAAATTTAATAAAGCAATATTACAATTCAACAGAAATATAATTAAGAAACAAACTTACATTTCCATCACTCGTCAGTCCTTTAATTTGTAAAGCTTCGGCGGTTTTAATAAATGTCGTTAACTGTTCTTGATTCACTTGTACCTCACCCTGATACATAAACGTTAACAAGTCTCTCATCGCTACATAACTAACATCTTTCATGAAGACGATGGGATGTTTACAGGGGTTCATTTGAAACAATTCTCTGAAGTAGGGACTACAAACCGATAACACCATTTTATGGGCTCTTAAATATTTCCCTTCTAACGCTAGGGTAACATCCACCAAATCTCCCGTTTCGAGCAGGGAGTTCATCCCCGAACTCATATTTTTATGGAAGTTGTCCCAACAGAGGGAAAACTGTTCGCCGGCCATTCTTCTCGTAGATATCTAACTCGCTGATCACCTCCAATAAAAGTTTTTTACGAATTTCTCACTAGTTTTAAAGTGGAATTATAAAGAATAGGTGGCTTATAAGCCCATGATTGGTATAAAATGTGATAATTCGATGTAAAAATACAATTAATGATACAATTATCAGTTTAAATGGACCACAAAACTGTTAACGCAAACACCAATCACAATATGGCGACGCTTGTCGTTAAACTGCCAGAAACCATCGAAATGTTTATTTTCACAGAAAATACAAATTTAGGAAAAGTTTAAAAAGGAAGGCTCATTATTTAAGCGCTTAAAATTAATATCGAGTACAAAAATCAATAGAAAGTCCTTTCAAGCGTAATTTAATCATGTCCCAACAATGAAGGTAGTTATAGCAAATAGTTGAACGCGAGTTTAATTGCAGGATTTTTTGTTATATTATATATTTTAAGATTTAAACTTATTTTAAATTACGAGTGCAATGCAATAAGAATTATTTAAGCTGTTAAATCAACGAAATAGTTTTTTTTTAATCACCAGCCGTTCTAGAGACAAAATCACTACTCGATACACATGCGCTAGATACAGTGGCAGCTCGTTTAAATGTATTAAATAAAAGTAAATTATGAAATTGTTGAACGACAGCATAAAAACTTGGCCAAAATATACCAATATATCAATATTCTTCGTGAAACATTGACTAGAGGAAATGATTATCTTTCAACTTATATTCAATGAAAATATAGTGAAAAACATTTAAATTTAAAATGTTCGGCACTCGTTCACCTCACGAGCCGCCAATGGGTAGAATCGAAGGTAAATTAGGTAATTTCCTATTACAGGTTTCTATTTACTTTAGTTACAAAATATCATGATAGATGTCGCTTTAGGAGATGTAAATAAACAAACAGCCATTACAAGATATATATTTTTTAATTTTTTAACTTTAAATTCCGCAATAATAGTTCGTAATTACAATAAATCTCTACTAATTACGCTAAGGAATTGTTCGATTATCCTGCGGAATTGAATTTTAAACGCTTGCGCATTCAAAACAGCAAGTTTGACGTTTTGAAAGGAAACGTGCATTTGTTTTAACTGGATAGTGGATAGCGTTTTTTTTTTCCACCGCCGACTTGTTTTCGTCGTCCGCGAGAAAGATGTTGAGTCTTTCTCAGGAAGATTTCGCCTCGAACTCGAATAAATTGGATCAATTCGTTAAATTACGAGTGGCCGGCTCCGGGACTTACGGTATAGTTTACAAAGCGAAAGATAAAATTACCGGAAAATACGTCGCACTCAAGAAAATCAAATTAGATAAGTAAGTTCGTAAAGCGGTAAAATGGTTATGTTTATGTTTTTGTTCGAATTTTTTTTTTTAACGTAGATATAATTAAATTTATAGCATGAAATTAAACAATAGCATGTTTCAATAATAATATTCTTCATATACAGCTTTGATTGCAGTCTGCGTTCATCTATAACTCAAATAATATTCATAGTAATGGAATTAGCGGGATCTTGTGTGTGATTTACGTGTTTCTCTTGTCTAATCGTAGCACCACATGATTCAGCTTATTCCGTTCACTACATCGCGACTAACTCCATCATTTTGGGTTCAGTATAATTTAATAATAATTAATAACATTTTATCATGGATAATATCGTTGATAGATCGTGTTGTTTTTCAGGTATAAAACTAAAGGTGAATCCGAAGGTATTTCATCAACGACAATTCGAGAAATATGCCTTTTAAAATCGTTACATCATTCCTCAATCGTCGAATTATTAGATATAATATTCACGGAGAAGAAAGGTTTGTATATCGTCTTCGAATATTTACAAATGGATCTGAAATGGTATTTAGACACGACCTGCTACAAACTTAAAGAGGATCTCATTAGGGTAAGTTTTAGAATTACTTATAAATAAAAATTATCGAACCGATTATGTTATTAATGTTATTTATGTAATTGTGTAGCCATTTCGGATTTAAAATCGGTAAGTAAAAAGTAAAAACGGAATGGTGTGTCGATTTTAATTTTTGTGTGACGTAGATTAATTTTTACAACTGCCACAGCTAATTAAACAACTAAAACGCTTTTCAGAGTTACATGAAACAACTCATCGATGGAATCGGATACCTCCACTCCCACAGGATATTACACAGAGATCTGAAACCGCAAAACTTATTATTAGATGACGAAGGTCATATAAAATTGGCAGATTTTGGTTTATCAAGATCGTTCACAGTACCGACTAGAACTTATACACACGAAGTTGTCACTTTGTGGTACCGAGCTCCTGAATTGCTATTGGGTGCTAAAATGTACAGCACGGCTGTTGATATATGGAGTTTGGGTTGTATTATGGTTGAAATGGTAGGTTTAAATCGAATTTGTATATACAGGGTGTGTCGAAAATCCGAGAGTAATATTTTAAGTTTCAATAACTATAATATCATGAGAACTGACATAGTCATGCTTGTACTTCGTATGACAGAAATGAATCAAATTTAATAAAGTCTAATGGTATCAGTATCTCTCGAGTGAATTCTACAAAGTTTTTGGGAATAACTATCGACTATAGGTGTAGATAGAGTGAGCATATTGACTATTTATGTCAAAAATTGGCACCAGTATATTATATGCTGGCTCGACTGAAATCAGAAGTAAGCTATGAGATACTCTTAATGTATTACTTTGGCCACTTTCATTCCTTACTTTCATATGCCACGATAGCATGGGGATCATCGCCTGACGTTATTAGAATTTTCAGGTTACAAAAACGTGCAATACGTCTGATGAATAACGTTAATTGCCGAAGTAGTTGCAGACCCCTTTACTTTACTTTACTTTGGGAGACATGATAAGAGTAAATACTTAGCACTCCTATAATACGCGAAACTCTTCTGTGTTAAAGTTCCTTCACATAGATTATCTTTTTACAAGTCCACCGCAACCTCGGCACAGAAGAACGCCATCTTATAGAATGGCAAAAAGGCTAAAGGACCTCGTGTCCAGCCTTAGCGAAAAGATGAAGGCGTAAGACAAAATTTGGTACTGGAGGGCACTCTCATGTGAAAAACTGAAATCTGCTCTCCATTTCACTCCGGGAGTGCCGCAAGGTTTCATGTTTGGTCCACTCCTCTTTTTGATTTTACATAAATGATCACCTAATAACAAACATTAAGCGAACACGTATTGATATGCTAGTAAGAGTACCTACTCATATGATGGAGTAAATCGTTTACATACAGTACAAACAAAAAAGGTCCCAAATTCGTTCCTTGCAGAACTCCGAATGGATGAAAGGTGGCTGAATTAATTAGAATTTTTTTCCGTCTTTGTCTTTACATCGTGAACCCCTTACACTACAAGTATTGTGAGCATTATTCATTAGTCTGCCCACTAAACATTATTTTTTTAAAATTTAGTTGCAATTTTAAGGTGGTACTCTTAATTAAAAGTAACCAAATTCTGTGAATCAATTCTCTCTAATAATCAACATTTTAGATTACAAAAAAAGCCTTATTCCCGGGCGATTCCGAAATCGATCAGTTATACAAGATATTCCGGCTATGCGGGACACCCACAGAAGACGTCTGGCCCGGTGTCACAGCATTACCAGACTATAAAAATAGTTTCCCGAAATGGAAACCGCAAACATTGAAAGAGAACATTCCCCTACCGAGTAAAGACGCTGAAAATCTTATCAAAGTAATCTATGCACCCAATTTAGACAAAATTAACTCGTCTTAATTAAATTACTTCATTTTTTAGAGTATCCTAACGTATGATCCTGAAGGACGTCCTTCCGCAAGAGATCTGTTAAAGCTCGATTATTTAAAAAACGCTAAACTTACACCACCTGATGCCGAATGTTTCGAGAAGAATGAAAAGATGTTCAGCGAATAAAAATATTTATTTCAAACAAATTTTTTTTAAAGTTTATGCTCGTTTCTTTTATTTACGTTTATAAAATATAAAAATTATATAAAACAAATCTAAATTGCTGTTTTAATCTCGTCTGTCAAAACTGACAGTTTAAGTTTGATATTTGACACATTTCGAGGATAAATAAAAGTGACTAAATATAATCCTCACAATTAGAATAAACGTAATACCAAATTTCTCTTGTGATCGTCTTTAATAACTTATATCTATCTTTAAACGTTCGACCAAATTCATCAACTTCCTGTAATATCGCAGCCCGTTTCATATTGCGTATCCTTTTATATTCCTCTAATTGTTCCGTTAAATAAGCCAATTTCATCGGTAATGTAAAATTATCAAAATTACTCTCGGCTAACAATAAAATTTTCTGTTCATCAGTTATTTCTCCATTTTCCGATTTATATATAACACCGTCTTTAATAGATTTCTCAATATCAACATATTTATTAAAATCGCCTTCGTTTTCTATTATATTAACCTTTTTAAGTGTAACGTTTTGTAAAAATAATTGGTGTAAAACTGCAAAATTCTCTACGTTTCCTGGTTGCGCTAAATTTTCTTTATTAACTTCGTAAACTTTTTGGATTTCTTTCTGTTTTACAGGTGTTTGCGCTAAATTCCTCAATATTTTATATTTATCGTTTTCCGTTTCTTCATCCTTATGATTATTATCCACTTGATTAGCGTTTTCTACATTTATCACATCTTTAGTTTCGGATTTTTCATTACTAGAATTTACAAGCATTGCCGATTCCTGATTTTTAAGATCGTAAATTATATCTTTTATGTCTAAAGCACCTTTTTCGAATTTCTCTAACACTTCGTTATAACTTTCCTTAAACTGTAAATCTAAACATTCTTTACTATCGACAGATACAACATTCGTAGGCAATTTTCTCCATTTTAATTGCATAATTTTAGCCGTTTTTGTAACGTACTTTAAATGAATTAAAGCCTCTCTAACGAATACATTATCACTGGGGACATGATTCTTATCCTCCATAAAGAAGACTTTAGTCCCTAAAAAATCCTCATATCTACCTACAATATAATAAAATAAATCAATTTTGTCTAAAATGACAACTAACCTAACCTTCAAATACAAAATTTCCAACTTGAACTAGAGGATAATCACTATTAATATTAACCATTTTAAAGAATATGTCGCTTTTTTGAAAGAAATTTTGATCTAATTTATCGTTTAAATCTAGAAATAAATAAATTTCTTTATCATCCATTTTTGTAAATAAAATTATTTATTATTTAAAAACTGATGCCATTACTGAATGTTGATTGGTTACTCGCAGGACTGTTTCAATAAGACCAACATTTCTAAAATTTAAAACCCTTTCTCGTTTACGCATAATTATAAATATAAACAATTATAAAGATTATTTTTTAATATTTATTCAGGAATATGCTATTATTGAATATAATTTTATAAATTACAATTTAAATAAAAAAATGTTGTTTACATTTTATTTTAACCCCTAAATATTAAACATAAAATTCCCTATTTTTCCCGCGCTTTGTGCTTTGGTGGAATGCAACAGTAATTGTGGTGTTTATTTATTTTAATTATACATTTTAATAATTCGTTTTAATCCACAAGTTTTAACGTGTTTTTTAATTTAAACCATGCCTGGTGTAAGTACAATTCAGATTAGTTATCATATCATCATATTAATGAGATAAATAGGGAGAAGACTCCTCACCGATAGGTACACCCTCAGATAGAAGACAGGCTTTAACATCCCCCGTACAAGATTTCGAACCTTTCGAAGATGAAGGTGCTTTATTCGGAGATACATCACAAGCTGATCCTATCGAAAATGAAGAGGACGGGGAAGAATTATTCGGAGATAACATGGAAAAGTATGTATCACCATTTTTATCCGATTAAACTTATGATATGTGATGACACTCCCTAATTTTACAGTGATTATCGCCCTATGCCTGGCTTAGATCGTTACGATATAGATAATCTAGACGATGATGATTACGATATCATGTCCGAAACTGAAAGGAGAGCTGCCGAAGAGGAGCTGCGACGTCGAGATCGTGAAATGGGCATCACAAGGAGAGATGATCGTGAATTGTTCTACGATAAAAGCGATGAAGAGGAAGAACCGCAGCATAAAAGAAGGAGAGCCGAGAAAGCTATCGCTGGTGATACCGATGTCGATATGATCGAATCTATAGAGAATTTAGAAGATACGAAAGGTTTTACGATTAAAGAATGGGTTTGTATGGTCGGACCGAGGACGGAGATTGTGAATCGTTTTAAAAATTTCTTGCGCACTTATAACTCTAAAGGTCATTACATTTATAAAGATAGAATTCGAAGAATGTGCGAAAATAATCAGGTAATTATATCCGCTATATTTCGATAAAATCTCATTATAATTATATAATTTTGCAGTCAAGTTTTACGGTGGAATTTCCAACGTTAGCTAACGAAGAACACGTTTTAGCTTATTTTTTACCGGAGGCTCCGTTTCAAATGTTGGAGATCTTCGATGAGGTCGCTAAGGAGATAGTTTTATCAATTTACCCAAGTTACGAGCGAGTTACATCGGAAATTCATGTTCGAATATCAGATTTACCTTTAATTGAAGAGCTACGAACTTTTAGGTGATAGAATATGTCGTATAGTTAGTATGCGTTTATAAACAAAATTTATTTTTAGAAAATTACATGTAAATCAACTTGTGCGCACTTTAGGTGTCGTAACAGCAACTACAGGTGTGCTACCGCAATTATCTGTGATCAAATTCGATTGTAATAGATGCGGCTTCATTTTGGGACCTTTCGTGCAATCCCAACACTCCGAAGTTCAACCGGGATCTTGTCCGGAATGTCAAAGCTCTGGTCCTTTCATGGTAAGTCCGAATCATCTTCCATTTATCGCTTAAATTAATTCTGCGATCTTTTAAGGTGAATATGGAACAAACTGTATATAGGAATTATCAAAAAGTCACATTACAAGAATCTCCAGGCAGAATACCGGCGGGTAGAGTCCCTCGTTCGAAAGATTGCATCCTCTTAGCGGATTTATGCGATAGATGCAAACCGGGGGACGAAGTTGACGTCACCGGAGTGTACACCAATAATTACGACGGTTCCTTAAACACAGATCAAGGTTTCCCCGTTTTCTCGACGGTAATCGTAGCCAATCATTTAGTCGTTAAAGATTGCAAACAAATCGTGCAATCGTTAACCGATGATGACGTCAACGCTATTATAAAAATGAGCAAAGACCATCGGATTCTCGATAGAATCGTCGCATCCATAGCTCCATCGATTTACGGCCATGATTATATGAAGAGGGCGTTAGCTTTAGCTTTATTCGGGGGTGAACCGAAAAATCCAGGTAAGAACCACGTTTCGTGCAAAGTCCGCTGCGTACGCGGTTAAAATCTGACGGACGCCGATCGAACTTGCGATCGAAATTCGCTGAAATGTATGTTTGTAATACTAATTTTTTTTGTTGTAATTAGGGCAGAAGCATAAAGTTAGGGGTGATATAAATGTGTTAATATGCGGTGATCCTGGTACAGCGAAGTCACAATTTTTAAAATTCGTCGAGAAAATTGCCCCACGTGCTGTTTTTACTACAGGACAAGGAGCTAGCGCTGTTGGTTTAACTGCATACGTGCGACGTGGACAAGCTAGTCGTGATTGGACGTTAGAAGCGGGTGCTTTAGTGTTAGCCGATCATGGAGTTTGTTTAATCGATGAGTTTGATAAGGTGAGAATTTATTAAGTTTTAAACGAGATCTAATTTAACTTAATTTAATTACAGATGAACGACCAAGATAGAACATCGATTCACGAAGCTATGGAGCAGCAATCGATATCGATCTCGAAAGCCGGCATCGTAACAAGTTTACAAGCGCGTTGCTCCGTAATAGCTGCGGCTAATCCTATCGGTGGCAGATACGATGCTAGCATGACTTTCGCTGAAAACGTCAACCTCTCCGATCCGATCCTATCGCGTTTTGATATCCTATGCGTCGTCCGCGATGAAGTTGATCCTATTCAAGACGAGCATTTAGCCAGATTCGTAGTTGCATCACACATTAAACATCACCCGGCTAGAATTAACGAGAACGTCGAAGAAATCGAATCGGATGATTTATCGATATCGCAGGAGATGTTAAAGAAATACATCGTTTACGCCAGGGAAAATATCCATCCGAAATTGCAGAATATGGATCAAGATAAGGTCGCTAACATTTACAGCCAACTTCGACAGGAATCTTTAGCCACCGGCTCGTTACCGATTACAGTTAGACATATCGAAAGTATTATCAGGATGGCTGAGGCTAACGCTAAGATTCATCTCAGAGATTACGTGCATGAGGATGATGTAAATATGGCTATAAGGATGATGTTGGAGAGTTTCGTTGAAACTCAGAAGTATAGCGTGATGAAATCGATGAAACAGGTGTTTCAGCGTTATTTGTTGTTCAAGAAGGATCACAGCGAATTATTGTTTTATATACTGCGACAGTTGGCTAAAGATCAGCTTACGTTCATCAGGGGTACTAATACTGCTGATGCTTTAACGATTGAAATCGACGAGAAAGATCTCATTGATAAGGTAATATATATATTGTAATAGATTTCCCGAATGTGTTTCGTACTATTCTGTTGCTAATTGTAACTTTGTGTTTTACAGGCGAAACAAATCGATATACGTGATGTCAAGCCGTTCTATCAAAGCAGCATATTCGAAGCAAATAACTTTGTCTACGACAGTAAAAGAAAAGTTATTATTCATACGGTACCGGAAACGCTTTTAGCTGAAGATTAATTCATAATTTTTAATATTTTGTATATTTTAGTAACTTTTAAGTTTTCTTTTTTTTTAATATTATGGAGTGTGGCACCACTTTCGTGTCGGTGCTCCACTCTGTATATATTTTTTTATTAAGGTAATATGTAATCATCTTTGTTTTTTAAGATATTTTTATAGTTTATTGTATTTATTTTAACTGAATGTATAAATATAGTTTCTTGTAGTAATCTAAAATATATTCTGTTTGATATTACCCAAATGTTATAATTTCTTATCCTTACATCAAACATTACTTGCGACACAGGCTATACCGGGTGGCCAACTAAAAATGTCGCTCGGCCATATCTCAGGAAAGATTTACAGTACAGCTTTGGGAAAATATATTACTGACTAAAATGACCCTGAGAAACATCTGGAAATTATTTAGAAAAGCGTAGGATGACCGCTAGAAGGCGTAACTGATCACCAAATATTTAATTCTTATTTTACGCAAAATTTACCAACTTAAGGTCTATCACAAATATGAAAATCGGAATCTACTGAAAATTTTGCATATTTTACATTGGAAAACTTTTTTGTATGTTATCAAATAAGGGTTGGGGAGGTGGGGAAACTTTGCATTGAAGGAACGCTTATAACTCCGGTTCTGTTGAACCGAATTTTGCAAACTTAGTCTCGTTGGAAACAGCATTACTCCTCCAATCTAATGCTTACAAATTGGAACCAGTCTAATAAGTGACGTGCATGCTAGAGGGCGTTTTTTCGAAAATATTAAATGGAAACATACATTTTTGACAAGAAATTACAAAAGTAGGTCAAATTACCAACAAGTCAGCGCAAGCCGGGTCTCTCTATCTTTTATCAACCCGAATATATCTTC
This sequence comes from Holotrichia oblita, assembly GCA_023690525.1. Lineage (NCBI taxonomy): Eukaryota > Metazoa > Arthropoda > Insecta > Coleoptera > Scarabaeidae > Holotrichia > Holotrichia oblita. The sequence continues at coordinate 5,311,041 of CM043021.1, forward strand.
AGAAACGTGTGTGTGGTAAAAATTTCTTGTGATCAGTTACGCCCTCTAGCGGTTATCCTACGCTTTTCTAAATAATTCCCAAATGTTTCTTGGAGTCACTTTAGTCAGTAATATTTTTTTTTCCAAAGCTGTACTGTAAACTGTTCCTGAGATATAGCCGAGCGACATTTTTAGTTGGCCACCCGGTATATATTCATGTAATACGGATAGTTTCGGACATGGTAGAAAAAAAGTAACCATACTGTGCTATTTCACTGCTATTCATAGTGAAATAACACAGAATTTAGTTACTTTTGGTTAAATTACCATCTTAAAATGGCCGCGAAACTTAAAAATTTGTTAGGCTGCAATTTTCATTATATTATAATTCATCTTATCTCTTGTTGACCTAGATAACTTCAGTTATTCAATTAATTAGGAAGTTGATTGTATTTATTATTATTTCAACTATATTATCTCTTAAATTTTTAAATAATAAGTTTATGTAATTTTCAGAATTTAATTTCAATCAGAGCGCCATCTCTAATCGAGACCTATACACTACGCTTTATATAATTTGCTGCATTAACTTTCACAATACATATCCAAGGATCCAAGAAATGACAGGAATGAGAAATTACTTGAGCAATCTGCGCGATTGCATTCTCCACTTCACAGTTGCACACGAATACTCTTGAATGTCTGCAAGTAGTTTAAAAGAAAAACATAAAATTACCGCGAAAAGTCCGTTCAACCAAGATAAATAAATAGTGAATCTCGTCGAAAAAAATGGTAATATTCACAGTGGATCCCGTCGAAATATGATAGTAATCGTACCAGTTGCATCCAGACATCATCGGGGGTAATAACACTCAAATTCTGGCTGCCTAAACCGAATCATTCCCCCTTAATTTCCAATTAAATCGTCCGCTATCTCTGTTTCAGAATTCGCTCGGAGCGCTGGCAAACATTAGTAAGCGTTTAATTATTGGATTAAATGATCCGATAAACGTCAAATCCGCTGTCAATAAACAATAAAATTCAAATATTCTAGTTTTTTGTATTCAACATATCCAATGACTTGTATGTGCGTCAAAGATGTCTCACATTGAGACGAAACTGAGGCCCCAACAGCGTTTAGACCTGAAATGGCTTAAATCTGATCTACAAGCTGTGTTTTATTCGCAAGACAGTTTAAATAGCTTGTGGAATGGTTTGATGAACGATGGTGAATTGACCGGACCATTCTCCGATGGTTTATTGAATAGTGCAGGGGTAACAGCGCGCAAAGGGGAATTAGGAAAATACTACTGCGGTTTAAGAGTAATTTAATTTGATAATCGTCGTTTAAAACAGGTAAAAAATCATATTAATTTTAGGTATTGACATGTGCTTGTTGCGATGGCATTTGTGGCCCTACGAACGGCTGCAATTGCCAACCATGCCAGAAATTGGATGCAGAAGAACAGAATGTGAAGCAGGATGAGAAAAGACTGCCTTCTCCGCAATTCTTATTGGATTCGTGGACATGGGGACCTCAACCATGTAAGGGTGCAACGACCAGACGGTTTAATGTCAAAGAACTATTGATTTAGTGATTCTCCCCCTTTTATCATTTCTTTTTTAAATTCCTTTCTTGTTACAGCATTTGAACAATTGAAAACATTCATTTTAAGTCTGAACCATGAACAGAGGAGGTTATGTTCGGATGCTGTTAATAGTTCACTATCATCGACGAGATTACAACAAAGACTTACTATATTTAAGAGATATTTTATAGCTTTGAATCGAGCACCGCACACGACAGAATTCGATACGAACATCACGCTTAGAAATAATAATAAAGTAGAAACTAAAGATTACAAGGTTGCGACGCAGAAATGTAAAATACAAGATCCGACGGCTAGTTTAGCGAGAGTCGGATCCCGAGCTGCCTTAAATTTTTCATTCGCCTTCTTGAAACGTGCTTGGCGACTAGGAGAGGATGTCGATCTATGTAACGAGCTTTTAAAGGAATCTTTAGATGCTTTGCAAGTATTACCCGTTGCAACGTTATTCGATGAAAATCAAGTTTCACCGATTTGGTTAGAGGTCGTCGATAGATCTATTAAATTTTTGCGACAAGTTGTTATAGGGTACGTTAATTTGTGATTAATATTTTTCGATTAAACATCTTTGTTGTAGCGATGTAACAAGTGGTCGGCAATATTGCGAAGTACCTATCGAAGATCAACACGTAGCTCTGAATTTATTATTGGAATTAGCGTTGCAAAAAGGGACACTGAGTAGCGTATTAGATAGCGTATTATTATTCTTGCAATTATGGGAGAAAAAAACTTATTCGGATGATAATCGGTTAGTTAAATAAAATTTTAGGGAATTCGTTTGATTGATTAAATTTTTTTTTTGTTGGTACGATAGATCACTACCGGCTAATGCTTCAGCACCATTACTACCATTTTTGAGAAGGTTCGAAGAGATCTCGCTAACAAAATCACCGCCTACTTGCAAGGATGAGAAAGATGACACTCCGAATTGTACGAATATGTTTTTAAAATACCTAACGATACCTGAGGATGATTCAGCGGAAGTCGATCTGAAACAGGGTGCTATATTATTGATGTCGCACCTAGATCGGCTAGCAAGTCCACATTTACCATCGCAATCTTTTAATAAGGCAAGAACCGCTTATTCCTTTTTTGTGTTTTAACGAACAGTTTTACCTAGAATGTGGTTTTAGGTTAATCTAAATACGAATCGTCAACAAGTTTGGTGTTGGGGTTGGCTAGCTTGGGTAGCCAACGTTGGACCGCAACTCTGCGACGCCATCTCCGAATTGAACATCAAACAACTGCGTTGTTCCGAGAGATCTTTGCTGGCGTTAACCAGAGATGGCAAAGTTTATTTCATGTATTTCTGTTCGGAGACGCCGTGTCCCCAACTTATCGAAGGTAGCCCCCACTTTAAAATTAAAAATCTTGGTTTTTAAACGCAATTTTTTGTTTGTTGCAGGTTTAAAAGATAAAGAAGTTATTAAAATCGCTGCCCACACCGAAGGTAAACACTATCTCGCTTTAACTAAGGACTCCGAAGTTTATTCGTGGGGTAACGGCGATAACGGTAGGTTAGGTAAGGGTAAAAAAGCAATTTCTCGCGTTAAAAAAAGATAAATCATAAATTACTAACGACCTCGTATTAATTAGGACACGGCGATAACATCTCTAAAGACGAACCGATCCTAATCGAAGCCTTGAAGGACAAAGATATTATCGATGTGGAATGCGGCGGCACTTACAGCGCTGCCATATCAGCAAACGGCGCCCTTTACACGTGGGGACGCGGAAACTACGGCCGTTTAGGTCACGGCACCTCAGAAGATTGTTCAACTCCAACTATGGTGGCTGCACTATCCGATCATCACATCGTAAAGATAGCCTGCGGTTCCGGGGATGCCCACAGTTTATGTATAACGAGTCAGGGTAAAGTTTACAGCTGGGGCGACGGGGATTATGGGAAATTGGGTAGGGGTGGCTCCGACGGTTCGAAAATCCCCAGATTAGTCGAGAAATTACAAAACGTCGAAATCGCCGAGGTCTACTGCGGCGGACAATTCAGCATAGCGTTAGCTAAGGATGGTCGCCTTTTTAGTTGGGGTAAAGGTGAGGGTTGGAGGTTAGGACACGCTACCGATGAGCATATTAGGTTCCCGGAAGTCGTAGAGAGTCTACAAGGTAGATCTAAGTCGATTAGTTAGTTTTTGGGTGTGATTAACGTTTTAACGATTATTCGTAGATAAAAGAGTGATCTCAGTAAGTCTAGGATTAGGTCACGTGCTCGCTTTAACCGAACACGGTGAGGTATACGGATGGGGGAAGAACGAGTATAAGCAAGTCTGTGATACTAGCGAATCGTACATCCAACAACCCAGGTTGATAGAATCGCTTAAGCCTCAACGATCGGTAGGGATTTGTTGCGGTCCTATGCAGAGCTTTGTTTGGTCTGATATCGGGCATTGGTTGCCTAATACTCGAGTACCGTTTGTTATTGATATTACTGAACAAACTTTTAAGTATGTGATATATTTTTTGTTTCTTATTTTTATACATGTTTAATTTAATTTTAATTTTAATTTACAGGCTTCTAGATCAATTATTGGAGGTTGTCTGTGAGAATTCTAGGTCGTCTACAGCTGTTAATTTACCGATAAGTCAAGATAAGGAATATATAGCGATTGCTACGTTGAATTTGTTGCACTTGCAGGTAATTTAATGTTAAAATTGAATTTTTTGCATCTAGATTTTTTAGTTGAGTTTGTTTTTCTGAGCTACATTTTAATAAAATTTCTTACATTATTATTTTGACATTTTAAGAATAAAAAAGCTTCAAAGGAAAGCTAAATATTTCTGATGTATTTTTTAATAAATGTGTTCAATTCTCGGTATGGACAGTGACATTTTTCTTACAAAACTACACAGCGAGAGTTGCAGTAATAATCGCAGCAAGTGATACAGCTTAAGAATTTTTTTAGTTACAATTTTTTGATTACATTTTCATCAACCTCAACAGAGATCAAATTGTGCAGTTACTATACTACTACTATGATCGCTTTCTAGGGCTGAGCAAATCTTCCGAGTCCTTTCTTTCCCATATAATACAGTCCTTGTCTGCTGAGGCTTGGTTGAATGAGATAGGGCAGCATCTAGAAAATTTAAATCTTAGCTAATCCGAGTTCCGATGATTTGTAGCACCTGTTAAGCCCTTCTAACAATGCCGAAAGATGGAGGCTTGTTCGGGTCTAGGCCTACCATTTCTGCCACAATAAGGTTGGGCGATCTTCCTATTCTTTCCAGGGTCCTCAGCACAAGTTGTCATCCGTGTTCCTGGAGTGTACTATGGGTCAAATGACTGGTTTTTGAAGCAATAAATCACAGTAAGCAGCTAGACCTTCAAAATTTAGTTCAGATGATAATGGAGGGTACCTATCTTAGTCTTCGGTAAAAATTTCAAGTCGATCCGCCCTAACCACACCCACTTCTTGTAGTTAAATTTCTTCCCATGTTAAAAGTCACCGGAGATTAATATAAATTCATAATTTTTTAATGTTGCTTACCAACGTTTTTGGAAAAAAAAACTCAGTTAATTCACTCACTTCCATATTCACTTTCAGTGACATGAAAAGTAGGATTAGCAGTGAGTAGGTTATTAATAAAAATTGCTTTGAATAACGGCAGCATTTTGTTAGAAATTATATTTATTTCCTTATCAATTTAATAATACAAATAAATTCAATTCAGTAAATGACATAAAATTAGCCAAGTCTATTTTTTTGCTAGTGTTAAGCTCAGCTTACAAATTAGTTTTTTTATTATAGTGCCATTAAGATTTAATCCCATTAAAAAGAGAACATTTAATTGTTTAAAAGTTAGTTTATTTTAAAAAACTTACCTCAAAATTGTCCAATGTTTCATCAACTTCTAACTCTATATTAAAATCAGAGAGAACTTCTGGCTCCTCTTCGAAATCGGATAAATCTTCATTTACAATATCACTTGGCGAAGTCGGCAATTGATACTCAGGGATATCAGGAATCTTTAAAAGAGAAATGACTTCTCTTGGAAGATGCAAACTTTTCTTTGCTGAACGATGGTTCTTTAGACAAATACTTGATAAGAATGGGTCAGAAGAATCCATGGCTCTATTTATAAAAAAAATCAGATATATTATGTTCTCTAGAGTCCTTTCGGGAAAAATTATTCTAATGGCTTAAGATTTGTTATTTCATGCAGATTCTTTTTTCTTTCAAAATATGCTCCTTGGTTTCTTTTATAAATTCTGAGGCATTGCTGCTAAATATGTGTTTAAATGAGCTTTGTTCTGTGGACCCTTCAAAACCATAACAAAAAACCAATGTGACTTCATTCAGCTCAGATATTTACATCAAAACTTCTTCTTGGTATGATAAAATTCTTTTTGCTGTATGGTTAACCAAGCTCTGCAGAGGAATTTGTGCTAATGATTCTGTTACCGACCGAATTTCTTGGTAATGTGAATAAATATCACAGTTTCGTGATTTGCTCATATTCCTAATGTTTATTTAAAAAAAAATAGCAATGCTTCTTCAGGGGAGACTGGTAATGGTTTATTGTCATTGGACATTAAAACATCTCTCATTTTAGTAGTCCTAGATGGTGATGAAGCTGCCTTTAAAACAAAATTTAAATCATTTGCTTTTGATGCATGAGCTGATATTGAAGCAGCATGAACCAATAACAATAATTTAGTATCGTATTCCTGTGCAGACAATATTTCGGAAGCAAGTTTTAGCTTTTGCCGCACACTTGCCTCGCTATATCAAACATGAGGACGGCCTCTTTTGTTCGCGATATCACTTTCGATAACCATAAACTTTCTTTTTTCTCAAATTTCTTCACACATCTTTGGTTTTTGTTCCATTTCTGGTTAGCATACGGAATACATAAAAAAGCAAGTTTACCGAACAGTCCTAACAACACGAGAGAGAAACTTTCTTTTAAAAAGCACACCTACATAACAGCACACAGAAATAAGAAATAATTTGAAATATCTCTAAAACCATTAATTTTAACTACATACATGCTTTATTCAAACTAATAGATAATTAAATTTCGCTTTCAACTAACCCATAAAAATATAGTGTTTCAATTTGAAAAAATGAAGATTTTCGCATTTCAATTGTTTCAAAAAGACACTGATTTCTAGAACACTCTGTATAACGTATTTAAGTCTACATCTATTTAATGTCATCATAGGAGATGCTTCTAACGTTATGTTAAGTTTTATAATGTTACATATTTCCATTTCCCAAATAATGGCATTTTTCTGAAGAGAGAAAAATGTCAAAATTTTCAAACAAATGTCAATATCTTGTTAACTAATGAAAATAATTGAATATGATCCTATATAAGGTTGCCTCAAAATTCCTCAGACAATTTAAAAATGTGATCATATACAGGGTGTTCCGTTTAAAAACCACACCCAGAACACCCTGTATATTGTAGACTAATTTTACGTTATAAATTTCTACAAGAAACACACGGTCGATAAGCAAAACTACACGGAAAAGACGACGCACTTTGTCACAGCAAATAATCGACAACAAAAATTTTTTTTTGAACTTATCAATGATAAATTTTTTAACGTACACTGGCTTGCAATAAAATCTCGTACACCTAGTTTTGGATTCTGTTTTCTCTTGGGCTTCCATCCTCATTTACTTAGTACACATTTTTATTCGCAAGATGTATTAATTTCGCACTCTGTATATTAAAAAAACAACAGTTTCTTTTTCTACAGACTTTTTATTGATTACTAATTAAAATTTGACAATAATTAGAACATATTTTGCACCACACTTAAAAATATCTAAATCTACAAGATAAATATTATAAATATACCCAATATACAGGGTGATCCAACATGAATTCAATCTTAACTTACACAATTTAACATAAAATGTATATATTTAATACTATACATAGCAATAAACTCATTTCTTCATTTTAAAATCATCAGTACTCGAACTGTTGGACTTAGTATCTTCATTCACCAATTGAATTTCTGGACGACACAAGCTCCTCAGTTGATTAATCTTCCTCAACCACAATTTCCGGGTAGTCTTGTTACAGATAACGAAATACAAGTATAATACCAGCCCTTGTACGGTTGCGGTTATACTGAAGATGTACGATAAGAATAGGGATTTTAAAACCCCCGCGAATAAACCGAAGATCCATGAGAAACCCATAAGGAAGAATAATATTACGGCCAATTTTATTTTTAACCGGACTAATTTCTTATTAACACCGTAGGCTTGTGTCTTTTGATAGAGGACGCTTTTGAAGATTAAAACGAAGATGATAGCGTTAATCGAGATGACGCCTATGATCGGAAGGAACACACCTAAATATAACCCGAGTCCCCAGAGATAGCAATTGTTATCGCGGTGATACGCATCGATGTTACTAGCTGAGGTTATGATGATCAGAATCGTCGGAGTTAACCAGGCGAAAACGCAGGATTTAATAACGATATTATGCGGCTCTTGTACTAGGACTTGAACGAATTTCCTATATTGTAAATAGCTTATACAGAGCATCCAGAAAAATTGGGAGATTATAGTGTAATGAATGACGATTCCTGTGAAGACGCAGAGACCTCTCTGGTCATCTGGGTCGATCAAATCTGAACATAGTAAAAAGATCATTTGGATCAAGATAGCAGCGGAGTAATTTAATAAAATTTTAGTCCCCGAACCTTCTCGCCACGATTTTGAAACGAGAGCCGTAGCGAAGAGACCTATAACACCCAAAATCGATAAGACGCAACCTATGATCGAGATATAAGTTAAAATGACGTCCTCGACTCCACTGACGAGCAAGGCGAAATGGGTTAGGTGGGTGAAGTAGCATAATTGGAAGGTGTCGTTGGTGATGGCGCTGTTATCGACGACCCAGGATCCTAGGATGTTGACCCATAACTCGTTAACGCCGTACTTCCAAAATCCGCAGTATCTTTCAATTTTTTTATTGTTAAGCGACTTGAATATGATCGGAACGGGTTCGTGGAGATAAACAGGTTGGAAACCATCGATGAACATGCTCAAGATCAAGCTGTCTTCGCTTTGTGACGTGTTATCGGTGTTAAATAGGGTGCCCGTGAAGAAGATGGCCGTCACCATGTTGATCTCGTTTTCCCCTTCTTGTTCGGACAAAATTTGCGCTAATAGATTTGGTGGTAGAAACACAGCGAAAACTAAATTTTCATCCAAGATCTCGTTTAAATTCGTATCTTTAGTTATATTCTCCATAATATAATCCTGATTATCGCTTTTATAAACGGCCAATCCGATAATGTTATTAGCTTTTAAATTAGCGACTTGAGCGTAGATATTTGAGGTTATAGTCACTGTGACGTTGTGGATATCGCTGGGATTCCCCTTGTTGTTGTTAATCGACGATATCAGAGCTAAATCTAAACTATACAGGATAGTATCGGTCGCGTTTAGATTCATTTGAGACGCATACAGGACATCTTTATCACATCTACTTATATAATTAATGTTATCGATATAAACTTCCATATCGAACGGCTCAACAGATTTAGCGATATCGTAAAAAATCTGCGCTATCACATAAACATCATAGGCGATAATTTCATCTCCATTCCCCGAAATTACCTCCTTAAGAGCTAGATTCATTTCGTTGGGGGATTTCCCCGAATCTCTCAAGTCGATTAAAGCTTGAGTTACAACCGAAATCTGTCTAGTTGACACTTTTCCGATGACCTCACCCCACTCAGCTCCAGTTTGGAAGCTCCCACTACAATTTCGGGTCACAGACGTCCCGTCCGATTTTAGATACACCCCGATAGGTGGAGTTACCTGCCCCAATTCGATTTCCGGCCATGATATCTCTAAATTATCCGAAATTATAGTGTTAGCGGTGCAAATCCTGCTGTTAGTGAAGGTGTCTATCGTTACATCTTGCGATTCGATGGTGGTTAAGCTTTGAGTGATCGCCTCGTACGCTTCCGTTGTATCAGATTCAGCTCCCGTCGTTAGATGAATCGATATATTCACGTTAGCACCTTCGTTGAAGGTCGGAGAGATATAAGCCGGTCTAATACTCTTCAAATCGTATTCTACGACGTCATCGATCATTTTCGTAGCTTTAATATGAAGGTTGTACGGCAAGAAGGTGTATTGCCTGCCTAAATTTAAGGTTAAATTTAAAACGAAATTAGCTGTATAACTCCCGGCTATATCAGCTATAATCGAGTCGCTTTCGACCTTCGATAAATAAGGATATTTAAATCCTTCGCACCAATAAGTCCCAGGACCTAATTCCCTAGGTTTAATACTATATATAACAGTATCATCAATAATTTTTTCCTCTACAATCTCATTATCGGCGTACTTATCCTTAACCTTCGCCGTGGAAGCTTCGTAAACGTCAGTGAAACAAAACACTAACTTATCGTTATTAACATAACCTAACTTCCAAGAATTCTTAATCGTAATATAAATCTTCCCTTTCCCCGGTATGAATTGGAGGTCTATCGTAGGTTCGGGGTACGTTTCGAATTTCTCCTGGCAAACGGAGCAATCCTCCGGCGTCGCGTAATTCTCACAACCCCTCTGGCAGGTGTACCTCACGTTATTAGCGGAGCACTGGCATTTTAACGTTGTCCCGCAGATTTTGTTGTATAGATCGCAGAAGCTGTTGGTTTTATCGACTAAGCGATGTATGCACAAGCCCAGATTGTTGTTATTGCAGTTCGCTGTGCGGTAACCTCTGTTTAAACCTACCTGGATGATCATACAGTCGCCGCCGGCGTTGTTGGCGTGGTTCACGATGTTGCCGTAATTGTCCCCCAGTTCGAGCCATTCGTAGTATCCGTAATCTTCGTTCCTTTCGACGTCCACCCAGTAATGCAGGCCGAATATCGTGGAGATTACGTTGAAAAAGAAGCTGCTGTGTTCGGCGAAGGAGACTTTGTCTTGGTACGGGCAATTTGGTGGGTAGGTTGTGTTTCTTATGATGCGGAAGCAGTAATTCCAGAAGCATTGTTCTTCCTAAAATTAAAAGAAAATGTAAAGTATTGACAAAGCAAAAAAAAATCAACGAAGCAAGTTCGAGCTCCGTGAAACAACTTCGATAAAGAAAGATGGTTAAAGAACAAAGTTTGGCACTGAAAAACGATCATAATAGAAAAAGATCGGCGAAAAAGATTCAACCACAAAACAAAAGTCGACAAAGAAAGTCAAGTGGGAGAATAATCGAAGATAAACGAAAGAAAATCGACGAAAATGTTTAAATAAAACATTTGATGAAAACAGACCCTCTCTAAGAAGAAATTCGACGAAATACTAGACGTGTAAAGATTTGTCCTAACACGAAAGATCGACGAAACAAAATTCAACGAAAGTTCGACGAAAACGTTCAAAGGAGATAAAGTTGTTCTAAAGATAAATACTGTACGATGAGCATTTTGCCGAACATAAGAATATCGAATCTCGACGAAGACAGAAAGTCGACGAAATTCGACGAAGACAGAAAGTCGATGAAATTCGACGAAGACAGAAAGCCGACGAACACAAAAAATCGACGAAATTCGATCAAGATAAAAAGTCGACGAAATTCGACGAAGGCAAAAAGTCGACGAAATTCGACGAAGACAAAAAATCGACGAAGGCAAAAAGTCGACGAAATTCGACGAAGGCCAAAATTTGACGAAGAGAAAAAGTCGACGAAATTCGACGAAGACAAAGAGTTGACGAAATTCGACGAAGGCAAAAAGTCGACGAAATTCGACGAAGACAAAAAGTTGACGAAATTCGACGAAGGCAAAAAGTCTACGAAATTCGACGAAGACCAAAATTCGACGAAGACAAAAAGTCGACGAAATTCGACGAAGACAAAAATTCGACGAAATTCGAAAGACCAAAATTCGACGAAATTCGAAAGACCAAAATTCGACGAAGAAAAAAGTCGACGAAATTCGACGAAGACCAAAATTCGACGAAGAGAAAAATTCGACGAAATTCGACGAAGACAAAAAGTCGACGAAATTCGACGAAGAGAAAAATTCGACGAAGACAAAAAGTCGACGAAATTCGACGAAGGCAAAAAGTCGACGAAATTCGCCGAAGGCAAAAAGTCGACGAAATTCGACGAAGACAAAATGTCAACGAAGACAGTCGACGAAATTCGACGAAGACCAAAATTCGAGGAAGTGAAAAAGTGGATGAAATTCGACAGGCTAAAGATCGACGAAATTCGACGAAGACAAAAAGTCGACGAAGACCACAATTCGATAAAAACAAAAAGTCGACGAAATTCGACGAAGACCAAAAGTCGACGAAATTTGGCGAACACAAAAAATCGATGAAGATCGACGAAATTCGCCGAAGGAAACGGTTTAAAGATAAGAAATCAACTAAGAGTGTTTGTTGGAAAAGGATTAGAATGTGTAGATTAGAGATGTTCGACGAACGATTCAAACGAACAAATTCAACAAAAAGATTGAATTAAAGTTTGAATAAGAGATAATTTAAATAAAATAAATTGTGTAACTTACGTCTGTGGAATTATCTATCTCGTAACTGTAACCATTATCGACACCGCTACTTCTACTTGCTTCAATTTCCTCTTCACCCTCATTAGACGCAACCTCTCCCTCGTATTCGTTTTCTTCTTCCTTATCATTATCTTTGCTTTCGCTAGAACCTTTTTCGTTAGAATTGCAGTGATAATGGTGATGGCGATGATGATGATGATATTTTCCCCAACAATTCGATCCGCCAGGCGGTCTCTTATGCGTTTTAAGAGCTTGCAGCGACAGCAAAATAATACAACAGATCCGAATGAACTTCTTATCCATTTCGAACGCTTCGCGTTACATCTAGTACCGAAAGGATCGACGCCAATCCAATAAATACTTAACTAACGCATCTAACAATGTAAGCTTTAATCGCTTTTGACGGGATAATTAATTCTCCTATCGTAGTTATCTTGTCCGTTGCGGTCACGCTAGTTAAGCTCGCAGATATCAAGTCTGATATATATATCTGTTAATTGATTTCAACCCTGACTTGGATTTTTTATCCGAAATTACCTGTAAACAACGTCGATTACAATCCTTTATTGCCCGTTTCATTGGTGATTATCTGCCTCCATATGGCCGCTAAAATAAATATTGTGCTGTAGAATTTACGTGTATATAAAAGGGGGGTCATCATTAATTGATATTTTGGTTGTAATTTATTGTTATTTACCGACATCGGATGAAGTTGTCTATTCGACGTTAATTGTTAATTGTTACCGGTGACATAAATAACGATATAGGGTGTAGAAAAATGTATGCACGTGCTTCACACATGAAACAATACAATTATACAGGGTCCTTATTAATAATGAAAAGTAGAGGTCCGAAGTTGGAGCTTTGAGGTACTTCCGGCATAATATACAATTCATCTAAAATTAATCAAGCTTTAGTATAGCTTACGAGAATAAGTACAGTGTTTCGGCGTTTTTTTTTAATTCAACCCCTTAGAATAGGGTGAAAAAAGGGGGTGGCAAAATTTGTATCGGAAATCATATTTTTACGGTATAATAATAATAATTCATGCCTTAGCATCCCCCAACAGCTTGCGCCAATTACAGGGGGCATCGGCTGGCCATGAGTTATTATTACGCCTGCGGCTGTGGACCGACTTAAGATGTAACCTTTCCGCATTTGCCGTGGAATTTGGAAAACTACAGAAAACCAAACTCAGAAAGGAAGCACCGGGGTTCGAACCCGGTACTGCCGGACTACGAGGCAAGTGTGCAAGCCACTAGGCCACGAGCCCGATCGTATCGTTGATGTTTGTGAATATGTGAATTTGAAAAGAACGAATTAATGTTCTTTCGCACAAAATTGTTCATTAAAAGGTTATCTGCAAGTTTCGGACTTCAAACGCCATCTTCAGGAGAATTAGTGAGAAGAATTGGGGAAATAAAGAGAGATATAATTCTTCTCTCTCCATAACATAAGTGGCTTTATAACAATTAATTATAATGATGGCTTTATTTCCTCTTTTCTTTTGATTAATTCTCCTGAAGATGACCTTTGATGGTCGAAACATGTAAAGAACCTTTTAATAAACAATTAACGAAGCTCGTTTTTCGGAGTTTTGTTTTTTATTCAGCCCCTAAGAAGGTGAGGAGGGAAGGGTGACAAAGTTTGAATAAGAAGTAATAATTTCATGTCCAAATTTACTACAGACTTGGTGCTCATGCTCTTTGACACAATTAACGCTCTTTGTCTGAATTAATGAAACTCGCGTTGGATGTTTTGTGTCGAATTTAAAGCTCAAAAGGGTGAAGGGGGTGGCAAAATTTGTTTAGAAGAAAACGGCGGGGAAGGGAGGGGGGAGGTTGGCAAAGTTTTGGAACTTGGTACATATCAATGATTTTTGATTCATGAAACACCTGTTCCGAAGTTTTTTTTTTATTCAACCTCTGATGCTGTGAAAAGGGGTGGTTAAGAGCTTATTCAACTGTTTTTAAGGATATCTTTAATGAGTCAACACTTTAAAATGCCTTTAGATATATTAAAATCACTACTAAACAGCAGACTCAACTTGCAAACGTTTACTTTATATTAATCTCAAACCGATTCGATTTGAAACGAATTTCGAACTGATTTTGGACCAGGTTGCAATAATGTTTCCCCTTTTTTTTCAGTTATATTGCATCATCACGAATAACCTCAACGTGAAATCGATAGGACTTGCTTCCGGTAGTAAACTTTTAGGCAGCTTAAAATCACGTGTCGTCTACTTAGCTAGTTCCGTTGGTATCGTCTCTACGGTACAGAGGGCAGCACAGGCAACACTCCAAGCAGGCTGGAGTATCTTATTACCGACAGCTAATGAAAGAGCTCAAACCTTAAGTTCGCTACTACCAAATACGAGTACGTTTAATACACCTACCTCTCTGTAATATGTTTGTTCCAATTTTTGGATTTAGGTTTGGAAACTGGCGGTGTCATCAGTTGCGGTCAGCGTTTCATGACCGATCTCTTAGTGTGGAGTTTAATGGCGGATGGTGGATTAGAAACTGCTTTATTCGATGCCTTACGAGCGGAAATCGTCGAATTAGCCGATATAGACGAGACTTTCGATACGCCCACCTCGCAGACGACCATACCGTTATTACATCTCGTCAAGCAATTATTAAGGTAAATTGTTTCTTAATTAATAATTTATTGAATTAATAAAATTTGTATTTTCAAGAAACGGCAGCTCTTTAACGCAGTTACGTTTACAAGAATTAAAATCTTCTTGTAAAGTGAACCATTCCAAAACTACCACGACTCCAAGTTGCAATCTGTTGATGAGATTCCAAAGGTTGCTTATAGGGAAAATTTACACCAAAGATAGTAATTGTTTGCAGGCTGCGGAATCTTTGCTTAAGAAATATTTGTACCAGATAAGTTCGCACGTAACAGAAACTTTAAATTTGGCCCACGAAGTCGCTATGATTAATCCGAAAAATTTCATGCACGTCATTCAGATATTGAAGGGGGATGTTGTAGGTAAGTTTAGTAATTTTGATATAACCGGAAACGTACGGTATTAGAGTGCCGGCTCTTTAACTAATTGAATAGTTCATAATTTTGTAACTAATCGTGGGGTACCGCAAGGCTCAATCTTATGATCGATTCTATTTATAATTGTTATATTTGTTACTGCTTGAAACTGATGACTATTTTGGAAATGTCAAACTTTAAAGTTTAAATATGGAGGAGGGTGGGGGAAACACAAACGCTAGGTTTGTCACTAAATTCCAATCTCTAACTCTTGACTAATCCTATTAAACATAAAAAACTTGGGGCAACTGACAGATTATAAACACACAAAAATTCATTCCATATATTTATGACAGCTGTCAAATCGCTTCTAGTTTCAACACGTGCATATATACAGAGCATTCCAATGAAAACGATCCACTTTAAATACGTCAAAAATGTCGAGAAATATGACAAAACCCCGAGACACGTCGATTTTTGTTTGAAGGGGGAAACTGTTTATCAATTAAGACAGAACCATGTCTTGCCCCCTCCCCCTCTTCCCTTCGCCCCCTAGTATCGAACATTAAAATGTCAAATGGCACTTCATCATATTATTACTTTAGAAGATATCTTCTGTCTAAAGCAAAATGGCAAAAACCACATGTTGAATTTTCGAATAATGTATGTACATATGACACTTATTGGCAGTTGTACCAACTATAGTTAAACTTCAGTTCAACTGAACCGTTGATGTAACAGAAAACAGCCTTAAAACTTCAGAAGATATTTTCTAAAATCTTAAGGATAGGTATAGGCTGTCCTACATGAAAGTTGTTGCAAATAGTATGTAGAATCGAATAATGTAATAATATGACGTAGTGCCATTTGACATTTTAATGTTCAATAGTAGAGGTCGCAGAGGGGGAGGGAGGCAAGACATGATTTTGCCTTGTTGATAAAAGAGTTTCCTCCTTCAAACAAAAATTGACGTATCTAGGTGTTTTTTCGCATTTTTTGACGTTTTCGACTTATTTAAGGTGGATCCTTTTCATTGGAATGCTCTGTATACCGGGTGTCCCACAAAAATTTCCAAAGGCTGTAATGTCTTTATTTATCATCTGATTTTAATGATCTATATATGAAACTGTAGGGTTTCGTAAAGACTACAAACAGCAATGCAAATTATCTGTTTGTCAGATATAATTCACGAGAAACGTAATTCAACTTTTTTTTTCAAATTGCACTATATATATTTTTTTGATTTTTATAAAAGAACATTTCCTAACGATTCGAATCATGTCATGAAAACATACACTTAAATAAGGAATAATGTAAGAAAAAGACAAGTTTTTGCCAATTTTTATATGGCAAAACTAACAGTAGGTCATGAATTGGGGTACGCAATTAAACAATAACAGCGTCTTTTTTAAAAAAATAAAAATCAAAAAAATATATATAGTGCAATTTGAAAAACAAAAATTGAATTACGTTTCTCGCGAATTATATCTGATAAACAGATAATTTGCATTGCTGTTTGTAGTCTTTACGAAACCCTACAGTTTCATATATAGATCATTAAAATCAGATTATAAATAAAGATATTACAACCTTTGGAAATTTTTGTGGAACACCCGGTATATATTATAATTTCGCGAGAGCTATCAAAATATACCAAACACTATTTTCTTAATTTTGACAGCTGTCAAATTCTGAAAATAATAACTTTTACACTTACAATAGCTGTAACTGTTAGATATTTCTAACTACAGCTTATCCAGCTTCACCCCTTTGCAAACGTTTCGATTATTCTGTCAACTGTGAAACTATGAAAATTAGGAAGAAGATCGGATAAATGCAGTAATCTTTCCCAAATTTGACAGTCACTCTGTTCTGGTTATTAAACTATACAAGCTGTTTCCTAATTGAATGTCCATATTTTAGGGGACGATTTCTTGGTCCATTTTAAAAAGAAAGCTTCATATGAACGTATGACCTAAACGTCTGTCAAAATAGATAGCTGAAATTCCGTACGAACGCCAATCGGTGGAATTAAAAAAAAAATGTGGTGCACTCAATGATGCCTCTTGATACATAGTGCACGTATACCACATTTCATTAAAATATCTAAAGTAGTATTACAGGAATTAATGAAAAGCTATTTATTTTTGAAAACTTTACCACCCTGTATCTCAAAACTTAAGACGTTTAGGTCATACGTTCATATGAAGTTTTCTTTTTAAAATGGACCAAAAATCGTCCCCTACGATATTGACATTCAATTAGGAAACACCCTGTATATGTGAACGTTGAAATCGGTACTTTCTGTCCAGATTTGACAGTTGAAGTCAGATACCTGACAGCTGTCAAATCGTAAATCGTCGGCTATTTTTTTTGTGTCCATCTCGACCTGTCTAATACGATCGTTTTTTTTATAATTATTATACAGCCTTGGCCAATTGTATTAGACACCGTCATAAAACCCCAGTATGATAAAAATTATTATATTTCCAAGATAATGACAGCCGAATGTATGCTTAGTTTGCATATTTAATGGGATTATTATGAGGTACTTTTTTCTTACTTTGGGACAAAAAATATTTGAAGAATGGGGGAAAATATTTGTAGACGAATATTATAAAATAAAAACAAGTGGAAGGAGCACTAAATATTAATAATTCTACTATTTTGTAAATAAATTATCGTTAAATGCATTTTTGTTCTTGTAGTTTTCTATTATATTTCTTACTACTCGTATTTGGTTCGAACCTATGAAAGTGATGGGTGTCTAATACAATTGGCCAAGGCTGTATATACAGGGTGCGGCATCGAAAACGAAACAGATTAAATAAGTTGAAGAAGAATGTTTTTTTGAAAAAACGCAAAAACAGGTCGATTTTTAATTTAAGGGGGTGACCTTTCTTCCATCATGTCCACAACTGTCATACATCATTCCCCTCCCCTCCATCACTTTCAGCTTTCACATGATGTACCTATCACACTTTGGAATACGTAATCGTTTTTTATCCCGCTAGAGGGAGCTAAAATCAAAAGTAACGCAACTAGCAATCACGCTACTGAATTCTCCATAAAATTACCCTTTCAAAGACGTATCACACTTAGTGTCTTCCTTATTTAAATTGTATTGGTTTGAGTGGCCGGGTGGGGAGGGAGGGGGAGTCCCTTTTAAATTAATAATCGATCTGTTTTCGCGTTATTTCAAAATAAAATGTCCTTCGAGTTATTCAATCTGTTTCGTTTTCATTGCCGCACCCTGTATATATTATTTATTATAATTTTAATACGCTTTTTTAACTTGACAGCTGTCAAATTGTAAAATACTTTTGACGGTTTCATTTCGCTGTAAATATCTACTTAAACATTTGAGAGAAGAAGTGGACCGGAAGACGTTATTCACGACTTATTACTTCACTACTTCCTATTGAGTTATGGCATTGTTGTGTTGTGGAAAGGGGAGAGGGAGGGTGGGGAGGGAGAGTTGACTCATATATAAAGAATTTTGATCTGTCAAAAATAAACTGTTAGAACCATTATGTTTAAATGTACTTAATTTATGTAAAGTGCCACTCCCCCTCCCCCCCCCTTCCCTCTCCGCCCACGTTCAACCACCCCTCCTCAGCCTCATATGATCGCCTTAATAGACAGCTTCCAGTTTTGAGTCATTAATATGAAATATTTTGTAGTACATTCTTGAAGTCAAATTTCTACTTAGTTTCAAATATGGACGACAGGGGGTAGCACTCGATCCCCTGTCGTCCATCTTTGAAATTAAGTAGAAATTTTATTTTATCTTTGAAGCTTTTCGAGCCATGCTGTATATTTCTATTAGTAGGTGGCACAAAATTGCAATTAATTAAAGATTAATTTATTCCAAACCATAAATTATTATGTTGTATATCTCCCATAAATTCATCGAGTGCACTAAAGGGGGCGCAAAAAAGGACAGAAATAAGATTACATATACGATAATTAATAATAATATATATTTTATATGGCGTAAGAAGAATTAAATACATTAAATATATCGTAATAACTATGTAATAATTGAAAAAAATTAATTTTTTTTCAATCAAACATTAATACTTCCAAATTAGTCGAGATTACGTGTTTTTTCTCTCTCTTTCTCTCCGATACATTAATTCAGATCATCTCCATCCATGTGTTCTGTAACATATCGCTAAACAAACAAGTCGCACCGAGTATCTGCAATCCGATGTAGATCGGTAAGAATACCAATCGCATAATCAAGCCGACAGGTAGGGGCATCACCGCAGGCAGGGCCATCAGGAAATTCATGGCGAAGTACCGGAGTATCCTAAGCGGCATGAACAAAATCCGTATCGGAATTATTAAGATGGTGATAGGAAAACTCGCGATCCATTGGATCAGCCCTAACGGTAACGTGAATACCTGTCCCGGAATTAATAGACATCTGATCGGTAGCCAGATCATCCGGTATATTAGATATAGCGGTATGGATATAACGCCTTCCGGTAAATCTTCTATTGCGGCGATCGTACGGATCGGACTTAATATTAAGCGTATCGGGAACGATACTATAGCGTATGGTAACCACAACGTCCACACTAGGATGTTGTGGGTGTAACGCAGGAAGTAATCTATCGCATCGGCGATGTATTTGAATACTCGTAATGGGAATAAGAGGACGTCCATTGGTAAATATATTATATTTCTAATTATTCTCAACGGGGTCACCACTATTATGTCCAGTATAGTACTAACCGGATATATTAGCATCGTGACGGGTAGGAGGAGTACGCGATCGATGTAATATATTGGTGCTATCAAGACGTGAATGGCGTCTAACAACGGCGTGATTGGAAATGTTATGAAGTCCAATATGGCGTCGAAGGGCCATGGTACCTTCCATCGCGTGACTTCAGTACCTGTAAACATAAGAACCTTATCATTAGTGTGTCAGGTTTCTAACGACTCAAATCCCGGAAGACTTCAACGCAGTAAACAACGGTCGTGGGAACCTACATTACCGCTTGTTACATGATTATATTTGAGTGCAAATTTTAAATTGGTACCTACTACACCATAGGTCCTTGTATAATAAAGGAGTGCTCCAAGGGTGTAACTTTAGATCTCTACTTTTTATTATGTGCATAAACTTTTATATCTTTAAATAAATTTAATCCGGAACACAATACCTATGGATATAAGTGGAATAAATTGACATTTAATGTGGGGGAAAATTGATGTTTCCGCATTAGTTTCACACATACTATTTTACCATAATATATGTAAAATACATCTTGAGCTACACTACAACGAAAAACCTATAAAAAAATAATAATTTAATAGCAGTCAATAATAATAATAACGGGTAATAAGCAAAACAAACTGACATTTCAAACACAATAAACGAAACAATATGAATATAAATAATAAACACCGCAGATAGTTGACGTACGGTGACGTAAAGTACCATCTAACGTAGAGTCTAGATATAAACCAAACTAGTCTATGCGTATAGGACTTGTATTGCCCTCTAGTAATGCCGGCCAGAACTATAAATAAGTTACCTTAATTCAAAATGACATGTGTAGAACAGAGATGGAAGTTCGGATACATTTTCCTATATACTTGCCGGGGCCTGAAATAATTAATTCGATAACAAACAGATTACAGAGTTATTCATTTTAGAATAGTAGCCATCCAAAAAAAAAAAAGCACCCCACAGAGCTACCACCCCATTGTTCTCATTTCATGTCTTATCTAAAATCATCCTGAACAGACTGAAAGAGGAGTTGTTCGTTCTATCTCCTACAAGATGAGCAGTTTGGTTTCCGCGAAGGACTCTCTATGGACTTCCAGCTGTTCAGGATGACAGAAGCCAACCGTAATTCTCTTGAGACGCACGAGACGATAGGAGCGGTCTTTCTGGACATTGAAGGGTCCGCTCGTTTTCTATTCGACTGGTAGCACATCTAATCCAACTCGACCCGGACCGACCACCTCCGAGGGTTAGGATCAGGAGAGCACTTGACATCGCAAATTACTAAGATAGTGACACCCACCATAGAAGCATACATGTCCATGACGGACCTTTAACACCGAGGAGAAAGTACCCAAGACTTTCAACGTCATCACAGACCTGAAGAACCTTTCAGGGACCCCTATAGGGTTTAGGGACTTTTGGTCTAACCCTGGTGGGGAATTGCTAGAATATAAACTGTCAACGTACAAGATCATCATCAGGGCTAAAAATACGATCGAAAGCAACACACTTATATAAAAACTGTTTTTTTGTCTATTTTTTTTTTTTACTTCGGCTGTGCTGGATGGACAACTAAAAACGGCTCTCGGCTATATCTCGGGAACCATTTTTATAATACAGTTTTGGGGGTGAGGGGAGGGAGGAATCACTTACTAAAGCGGCCCCGAGAAACATCCGAAAATTATTTTGGGAAGTATAGGATGACCGCTAGATGGCGTAACTGAATACCAGAAATTAAATATGAGGGGTGGAAGGGACTTTGCTTATAACTCAGGTTCTGTTGAACCGAATTTTGCAAAGTTAGTCTCGTTGAAAACAGCCTTACTCCTCCAATCTAATGCATAAAAATTCCAACCAATATAATACGTGACTTGCATGTTAGAGGGCGCTCTTTAATTTTTTTCGGAAATTTTTTTTTTTTTTTTATCGAAGATATTAAATAGAAACGTGAATTTTTGAGGACGGATTAAAAAGGTAGGCTAAATGACTATTTGCATCGATACAGATGACAGCGCAAAACAATTGTTTTGAGCGATGGAACATTAAAATCATTATCAGTTTAGGGTTGGCCTTGGTTGGATCCTGCCATGAATGTTTATATTTAAATATACTTAAAGTTTATACGTCTATATGAGACATGTATTATATTTGGTTATGTTGGGTTCGCCTGTTTGGTTCACTTTACCTTCCACCTTACAACGTTTCTTCCAGCATGTGGTGGTGCATCTTCAAGCTGATACTGTATTCCATTTAGCAATAATATGTCATCTAATAAATCCTCAAGGTCGTTTACCAAAACTTCTAGGTATGTGTCAGCATTTAAACGATGAGCCATGTGGATTTTGTCAAGCACAGGTATGCTCGTTATGAACACTGTCAATTCAGTAGAGTAGGTAGTAGTATACCCGCCTGTACTACATATATCCTTTATTGGACCAAGAGAAGTACCATTAAATTGGGATAATACTAACTTAAAATTTGCACTTTGAGTTTTCGATTGAGGATTGCCTCCTTCAATTTAGTCCGGTTCTATTTTTTTTATTATTTTTTTTATTTTGAGATTCAGAAACCAAATAAAAAACTGTGACGGCAGATGAGTAAACACTGCAACTTTTACAAATCTAGTACTACGCATCTAGCACGATTTCTTTTGCCCTCTCCCCTCCTCCCTTTCTCCCTCTCCACGCGAAATAAAAGCTTCCTTTATTTAATCGAGTCGACATTATTGTTTCCAGATCTCAAAAATATTTAAAAAAACTGGGAATAAATGAAACGATATGCATGCCAGTCCTCACCTAATCTAAGCCTCGGTGGTTCACAAGCGTCGACTTGTTGAGGGTACTGTAAGAGAAAGTAAATAGGTACAATAAAACGATATAAAGATATATGTAGATTAAGATATATATCTTTTCTTTTCCAGTAATAGCCTTCCCTCACTCATTTACCGGATAGCTCCGAAACATGATTGTTTGAATAAATTATATTTCGGAGCTATTCGGTAAATGAGGTGGTGTCGTGCGTGCTCATCACAACGACACAATAGAGTCGTTAGAAAGGAATGTAAGATCGTTTAACACGGTCTATAAATTATCCAGATATCTGCATTATCAACCGTAAAATCGATTTAAATAACTTAACAATGAACAATCAGATTATATAACAATATCACATTTTAAAATGTTTAATGTTTAATAAAGGTATTATGCAACGCCCACTTGTGGTAAATTCTCAAACTAGTAGGAGGATTATTTTTTGAATATAAATAAAAATTGCAATAATTAATGGTGTTGATTATGTTTCGTGCATTTGCTTTTGTTTTTAATTTTATTTGCGGACTCACCTGCCTCGCTACAACCAGGATCAAAAATAGTAAATACAACTTCATCTCCTCGCGTACAACTTTCGTCGAATGTCCTCCGATCTTTTAATGTTTATGATGTAGACAAGTTATTTCGTCTTAATAGCCGGGGCGAATCGTCAACATAGGCGTCTGAATTGTCCACTAAAGTTTTTAATTACTTCAAAAAAATTGTTAACAACAATGAAGACACATGCCTATATTGAATAGGTATCTATTGACACCCCCGCCATTTTTATGGCGCAATTGT
The DNA here is from genome assembly GCA_023690525.1 of Holotrichia oblita. Classification (NCBI taxonomy): domain Eukaryota; kingdom Metazoa; phylum Arthropoda; class Insecta; order Coleoptera; family Scarabaeidae; genus Holotrichia; species Holotrichia oblita. Next base: position 5,334,489 of record CM043021.1, read on the forward strand.
TTCTTCTGTTTGTCTCTTTTTGCCGTAATATTTGACAATGTGTCATTTTGCAGTTTGTGTTTATTGTTTGGATACCTTTTCTTTTCATAAAAAGATGTCAAATATTTTAGATGACACTGTACGATATTTAGTAACTACATTTGCCAACAACTCAGCCACCATTATTAATATAATAACTGGCATTCTATACAACACACAAAACTTGTATCACGTCATTTTAAATAGATTACACTGTTGAACAAAATTGACGAGCACACCCCCTATATTGCAAACGCGTGGAAATACAAATGTAATCTTCAGATATGCAATAGCTACACCTGCTGGGAGTGGGGATGTAAAAGCATCGAACAGTAAGCAGATTTTAATGTACTTTTATAAAATGTGTTTTGGAATTTATATTATGGGAACAACTAACTTGGTTATGACAATTTTTTTTTATGGAGCGAAGCACAATATGTGTATTATGTAGAAATGTAGAATTTAAATTTTAATTCTAGATATTCTACTACCGGAATTGGTAGTATCACTTATACTACTCCAGCAAGAAATAGAACAATTCTTAGTGACCACAGACTGGCTGCAAGTCTTCGATCCTCTACTAGAATCTCTGGATAAATTCTGCAAACTCTGCCCGGATATCGAAGCCTTAGATGCCGACGATATAGCCTGGCCGGGCGTCCTGACATGCCGGTCGACTTATGCTTCGCATAAAAATTACGAAGATCTCCCTTTGATCAGGAAGGCGGATTTAGAAAATCATAATTTGGACGGCGGATTATGGGTGGTCATCAATAATAAAGTCTACGATATACAAGATTTCAGGTATAAACTTTTTCTTCCTCCCTCCCTCCTCCTCTTCCACCCCATTTGTGGGTCAAATAAAACAGCCATTAATTAAAAGAAATCGTTTCCTTAAATATCGTTTCGTTTGACCCTTTTTTTTTAATCTCAAACACATATTTAGGTGCGAGAACACAAACATGATCGAATTATTACAAAAATACGCCGGCAAAGACGCGAGTCACGTCTTCAATAACACCCCTCACAGCCTCTCATCTTTACAAATGATGGAGAATTACATGGTTGGGAATTACTGCCAGCCGGAACCGGAATTACCTCAAGCATCCCTGGACTGTTTAGGGATCTGTTCCATGTTAATAGATACCGAAAGGCATTTAGGATATCTTCTAGGCTTGCACGCCCATTACATGTGTCAAAGTTTGCCGCTACAACAATCCGAAATCGCCTGTAAGAACTACATGAACGCTTCGTTCTTGTACGGAGGATTGCAGGTGATAGAAATTGATCAGAATTTTCGGGGGGAGGTGGAAATAATTTTCGTGTAATTCTCAGGTGGTGCAGCCGCCGAATCCTTTCGAGGAGGAGAAAGGTGAGCCGCGAAGCACGAATTCAACCGCGGGGAATACCCCGACCGAACCCAGGATAAATATATGCCAGAAATCGTTGAAGAACACCCAGATGCCTATCAATCGGATCAATTCTTTTATTACGACTTTGGCTGAAAGTAGATTGTCGGTGAGTGAGGTTGAATTTAATTAATTAATACTAATTCCAGTACAGTAGCGATTTAGACGTTCTATCGCGTACTGGTCGTGGCATCTCATCGTTTAGTGTGTGATCGATAATTGTTCGTTTACGAAACATCAGCCTCTATTATTTTTTTGTTTTTTTGTTCCATTAGGATCCATACGTGATATCTTTTCTTGCCGTTGTCGAACAGCATTCGAAGCAGAGTAATTTCTTAAGTCCCGTGGATTTTTCTTTCGAACACCCCGTAGAAGAGATCGGTAGGGTTTTGTTTGCGGTACTGTTAAAGCATTTAGGACTCGGATACGTTTTACTGCCCATTTTAGATGCATGTAAGTAGTAGATGTTCTGTCACGTTTCTTAATGTACATAGAACGAAACGTAATCGCCGTGAATGAAATCTGTAACGTATTAAGGGTCATATTTATAGTCCGTGCGTGAGGTTGTGTCGATGCTTGAGCACGTGATTTTGACAGATTTGTAATGGCATTTACGTCAAAATCGCGTGCTCAAGCATCGACACAACCTCAAACACGGACTATAAATATGACCCTAAATCTTACATCCAGGCAGATCTAGTGTGCTTAACTTTATATACATGACAGGAATTAATGTTCCTTTAAGCGTCAGATACAATTGATCACTACAATGGTTGCAGTTCTAAATCTTTCGTAGCCTGTAAGGTGGAGTTCTGCAAGGGTGAATTTTGGGACCGTCACATTTTAACGTAGGCATAATCTATTTAGCTACATCGAATAAGTTGTGCCATGCTATGTCGAAGACTGCAACTGATTAATCTAAATGATGATGATAATGACAGTTGTGACAACAGCCGTTAATCGGCCGAAAATAACGTCTGAGAGGATCGCTCAACTTTCTAATCTCGACCCAAACAGGTCACCTCCTCCGTCTAGTGTTAGAAAAGTCTTGATTATTGATGATAGTATCAACTATAATTGGGAAATGATTTCCACGTTCTTGACTCGAAAATAACTCACGCAGAACCAACCGTTAGGCTTGGGATTTCAAACTGTTTATATTCTATTAAAGTATTTTAAAGATTTCTGATGCTGCGCGTAAAGGCTTGCATCTAATTTCATTCAGGTAACTTTGACACCATTTTGAGTTCACTAATTCTGGTATAGTCATATACAGGGTGTGACAAAATGATAGGTCAATCCGTGTCGGTCAAGTAATTAAAACAAAACACGCAGAAAACGGCCGGTTTCGGCTTTTTGAAGCCTTCCTCAGGTATGGTACCTATATAATAGTCAGTAATTTAATACACTAACCTCAAACATTCATATAACTCAGGCATGGTAATTACTGGCTATTATATCATAGCTGAAGAAGGATTTAAAGAAGCAGAAACCGGTCACATAGTACAAAAAAATGAAAAATTGGGCAGTACATGAATCTGCAATCAAACGAGTTTTAAATAAAAACAAAAGGAAAAAAAGGAGTGTGGGTCAAACAAATGAATCCGTTTAGATGTACAGTCTGTTCGAAAATTAATGTCGCTTGATGTGATGGAAGATACATTATAACTTCTGTTGCGAAACGAATGCACTAGGTTTGACCGACATTTTTTTAGAGCGCAATTACAATATTGATATTCATCAATCAAAAATTGTGTCGAGTTATAGGGAAGATGATTTTTATTGGATCTTTTAATTGCGGGGGTGACATTAATTTTGGAACAGACTGTACAATTAATGTGGGCGCGCTCTTCTAACTCTGCTTTGTACCGCGTGGCAGGCCTAATGGCGGATACCAGAAATGTTCCTCACTAAAGAGCGTTTGGTTCTGTCGGTTTGAAACTGTTTCAAAACTGCTGTTGTGTTTGTTGTGTAGCGACATATTCATTGTTGACAAAGCAATAGACCAGAATAAAGTTAGCAAGACTTCATTAAGTGTACGAGAGACTAAACAATTTTGTAAACACAGTCTTGAAGCTGCTTTAGAAGACCCTTCGGTTTTGATTATCATCCAAATACTGCTGAATCCCAGCCGCAATGACGTTGCCAAGACTTTCATGAAGCTATCTAAGTTACAGAAATATTTAGAGATCCACAAATGCATGTGACGATGAAAAGATAAACCCTAAATCAAAGCACATGAATCTGACGACAACAGTTCAATCCTGACACACAGACAGGTGTTTCGGACTTATTTGTTCTCGTCAGTGTGTGATACAAGAATATGAACCAACAAACGTATTCCCCCGTACCCGTTATATCCAGAAATTACTCGAAAGAACATCAGAAGATAAACTCCATGACATCTATCGGACGATAACCAGACATCAACAAGACCAGATCCCCAGACGTACCAAAGGTACGATTACAAAGATCGCGTGTGTAAGTGCTATCGTCATCTATCGGATGTACTGATAAGCGTAAAACACAAACAAACACAAAATAGTGTGAGACGTATAAATTAATTTCTGGATATTCTTGTATCACACACTGATGAGAACAAATAAGTTCGAAACACGTGTTTGTATGTCAGGATTGAACTTCAAACGTTCCTTTACGCACATTGTGTCCTCAGATTCATGTGCTTTGATTTAGAATTTACCTTTTCATCGTCACATTTGTGTAGTTCACCAATCATCGGCAGAGTGATTTATACGTCTCACACGTTCTTGTATTTATTTGTATTTAGAGATCCCTCCGTCAAATGACGTGATATCAAAGAGGATCTGCGCTGTTGCCAACAGCCTTATTGTGCTCCCTTTTTTTTACAGCTCTCTTAGATGCATACTCTGGAGTGAAGTGAAACCATATTTCATCAAATTTCAAAAAAATGAAACCGCTGAATCGCTCTAATTTCTTATTGGACAAGAATTATCTCTAATATCTTTTACATCTAATAAAGCAGCCGATACCCTTTTTAATATTTGTTACAGATAACAGAATACAGAGAACGTTACAGATTTCGTCCACATTAGATTGAAAATCATATAGATCTCATCTAAATTAAAACTTATATAGATTAATAGATTTATAGTACCAAGTCGACATAAAATCTCAACTAATCTGCACCTACATGCATCCAATTCACGACTAATTCATTTAATTTTTAGATATAAATCAACCTAATATTAAACTACCGAAAGCCTTAGCCGAGATGGTCAAATTAGTCCATCAAGCGAAATGGAATTTGATCAAATCCAGACAAGAACTAAACCGCAGCTACAAAGAAATATGCATACCGGTTTTAGAGAAATGCCGCTTCCTCCTGTACGACATCAAACCAGCGATCAGCATAGAAATGGAAGCTTACAGGAACGTTAACATCCTATATAAAGAACCGCGCGTTAAGACATTAGTCAAGAAAGTTATTAAAGATTTAAAATGCGGTAGACACACCTCAGATATACAAAAACCTGAAGATATCGTGAACGCGACGATCCAATCACAAAGCGTCGAGAAACATAGATCTAACGAAGATATAACGAAGATGAAAAAATGCGCTTCGGACGGTAAAATCTCCGAATCGAAGAGTGAAACTGATGATGTTAATAATGAGATTAAAAACGCTGGGGGTGATAAAGCTCCGCCTACAGGCGATCGTGTCATGTCGGATTCGTTAAATTCTAATTCTAGTAAATTTTGTTCGGATCAAAGGACGCCGAATAATTGTACGGATTTAAAAACGGAATTAGAACAGAGATGGAATTCGGATAAGATTGAAAACGAAACTCGATCTCAAGATGTACAGGAGAAAGAGAAGAATTCCGAAAGTAATATCGCTTTAACTAATCTTTTAGCTAAATTAACCGAGAAGAAAATGAGGAAAGTCTCTAACGATAATCTAAATTTAATGACTGCTATATTAGAGTTCGTCCTGCAAGATAATTGCGATGTGGAGCTGTTACGACGTGCTATGTATTGCCAGGTAATTCAATTTAAAGTTTGTATTCCGAAATAGTTTGAACTCTTTTTTTATATACAGGTTAAACGATGTAAATACCGTAAAGAAGGGTTAGAAATGATCCGTCACCTCCTGAACGAGAATTATCTCCTAACATCAACGAGATATTTCATACTAAACGGATACTTGGGTTTAACCCACCTCTCACATCAAGACAACATTTGCCACTGCTTAGACAACGTCCAATTGGTGACGCCGACGTTGAAGACCGACATATTACTAGCGCAATTCGCCGTCACCGATTGGTGCATCGAAACTCTACGGAATTACATCCTGAAAGATCTGCCGATGAAATCGGGGAAATTAAAAAGCTCCAGCGCTAAAATCAACCTGAATATAGGCACTTACACTTTATTAAGAGATATCCCACGCGCACGGATGCTGTTAACCATCTTAGGAATATTAGCGTCGAGTTATTACGTGGCCGTCGAATTAAGTCCGCTAATCAATAGCGGGGTCATCAGTTCGGTGTTGGCTCTATTGAGACAGACCGGATACGATCAGAGTATCGTCAGGAAGGTGTCCGAATTCTACGTCCTCTACGCGGATATGGTCGAGAATATCAAGCCGAAAACGAGTTCCCTAAGCGGGCCCGAATTAGCTAGCTTGATGAAGTTGGGTACTAGAGTTATAAGAGGTGCCGATTGGAAATGGGGTGATCAGGTAATGTTCTTATTTTTTTGAACAGGGGTTGGGATACTAAATCGTTTTCGTTTGTGTATTTTAGGATGGGCGACCCCCTGGTGAAGGTCGTGTTATCGGGGAATTGGGTGATGATGGATGGGTTAGAGTCGAATGGGCTAATGGTACGACGAACAGCTATCGTATGGGGAAGGAGGGGATGTACGATTTAACGTTGGCGTCTCCACCGTCGCCTGTTACCTCAGAAAATGATTCTGATGAATTAACTGATGCTGGTAAGTAAGCCTAAACAATTTTGAATCATTCGATAGAGGTGAAGTCTTGAAACCATCTCTGACATTCATTTATTAAGCTCTCGAAACACGTGTCCTGGAGTAGTGCAGTAAAATTGACAAATTTAAAGATTGTTTTGATTATTATGTACAGACAGCCAGCTAATGAATTTTGAAACTATTTTTGTGCAATTTTTACAAAAATTGTCGTAAAATCTTTAATGCTATGTTCGTCCATAGACCATACTTTAGGGAGTGTAATATGTACTTGTTGGAGAAGTCGTCCATAATTCTCGTTGACACAAGACTGATCCTGTACGATCGAACTTTTCGACAATAGCTAGGATTGTTTTGTTACTGCTGTTGTGCCCTCTTGTTAAATTGCTCTTCAACTCCGTAATGCTCGACGATCAAAACTTTCTTCTCTGTTATGAGAACCATTACTTGGCTTACTATGGAAACCCAAACCACAAACGACGGATAATTTCAGTTTTGCCGCATACTGTGTTAATGAACTCTACCTGATGATAATAAAGTCATCTTCATATGTCGATATGTCGTGGAATTAATACTACTGAACAAAGGCTTAATGATGAAACGACAAACACAATTGATGAGTGCTAAAAAACTTGTAGGAAGAAATATTTTGAAAGATTAAGTTTAGATCAAGGAAATGTCATTTTTAATTACTTCAAAAAACTTACGAAGTGAGTGTCCCAAAAAATTTTTTTCACATCACCACAACACCGCAATATTTAATCAATTATTCGCGATACGTGCTTCGATAGTTAATAAGGCCTCATCATCAATTGAATACCGGTATTTATGAGCCCTCGAAATACATGTCCCGAATAATTAATTGCAGTAATTTTATGATGTCGGTGCTGCCGATGTTTTATCTGTATCTTAGCAGCCGACAGTTCTTGAGTAGTTGAAAAAATATTACTAAAAAAATTTTTGACAGCCACCCTCTTTTCTTTGACTCTTTTCTTGACCCCCTATTCTAAAATTAAAAATTGTTGAGATTTGTTCTAAATTGTTCCAAAGTTTCAATTGTTTCTTCACATTTTTCTGGTAATAATTGATAAAAACAAAATTTTACACTCCAAGTAGGTATTCAACAAGTAAAAACGCATGTTTGCAATAGAAGTAATGTTGGTTGTATAATTGCCCATGCGTTACCATGGGACAAATAAAATCGAACATAGGGGCTATGCACGGTATTATAAAAACCTCACTGTATAAACATGATATGGTAATGAAATTCATTTATTAACCTCTCGAAACACGTGTCCTGGATTAGTCCTCGATTTTTTTTGCGTCCACGAGCCTACAGTCCTTGTTATCACATTTACATGTCCATCTGCCTATAAATACCTACAGTAGAATCTCGATTAACCGTCACCTTCGGGACCAGGGCAAGGTCGGAACGCTAAAAAGGGCGGTTAATCAGAGGAGAATGAAAAAACGCCATTTGCAGTGGTCAAATAAATGTAATGAAGCAAAATCAAGCAAACAGTTTACACTAATATTACAAGTAAAAACAAAGTAAAAAAGAACGGTTTAAAAAGTTTTGTTGTTTTTAACTTTTTAAATCTAGACATCTTCTTTATTACCAGTCTGTTCCAAAACGAGGTCGATAATCTGGTCATCTCCCATTTCTTCTACTGAAACAGCAGCAACGTTATCTTCTGCTAGCCATTCTTCAACATCAGCAGGCTGAATATCTCGTTGAAGAGATTGCAGATCGGTCACTAAATCTGCTGTGTCTGATTCATCAGCTTCTGGAATGTCTTGGTCTTGATTGAGGCTAAGACAAATCTTTTTCCAGGATTTTTGAAGAGTGGTGTCTTAGTTCGTCCCAAGCTTCAGCGCAAGTGTAATTTGCATCTTTTATGTTAAGGCTTTTCATTGAGATTTGAGATCGCAACCCTTTTCTGTTTTCTCTAACATAGCGCTCACGTTTCAGCCATTATATGGAGGGTGGCGGGGAGAGGGGGGAGAGCAAAACCATGGCTTTTATATCATCATCTTGAAGTTCGTCTTCAGAGGGGTGGGTTGGAGTGTTGTCACGGATTGGCAGAGCCTTCAAGTATTTTTTGACAGCCGGAACAAATGCATTGAAAAAAAAAACCACTCTTTAAACAAAAGACAATCCATTCAAGCACTTTTCTGAAGTCTATAATAAACAGGTAGTTTTTTTTAACAGCATTTTGTGGTTAAGACCTGTCTCGTCGAAATCATTTTCTGAAATTATCTTATCAGACTTTTCAATAAACTCCCTACTCGCATCATCATCAGCAGAAAGTTTTTCGCCAGAAATACAAACTTGTCTAACGCCGTGACGGTTTTTCCAACGATAGAGCCACCCCTCACTGATGCCACCCAGTTTTTTGTGGAGCTGAAACGCTTTTTCTTTTATAATTGGGCCAGAGAGAAGTCCCTTACGTCTTTCCTGACAAAAACAAACCCAGACTGCGTCATCTAAAACCTCAAGTTTAGGTTTCTTCAAAGTTCTTCTATTTTTTACAGCTTTTTCTCCTTCCACTGTCAAACAAAAAGATTCAAGATCCTTACGATTCTTTCTCTAGTCTTTAATCGTTGTTATTCTCCTACACCTATTTCAGAGGCTAATTTAGCAACTGTCTCACCTTTATCCAGTTTTTGCAAAACGTTTAATTTCTGTTCTATTGTAGACACAATCGTTTCCTCTTCGGATTTGAGTCCATTTTTTTGTTCAGAATCCTTAACAGTGCCCTGTAACTTTAAATTCAAAAATGTAGAGATAAAATTGCACAGAGGACATAAAAGGGGGTCTACTGTAATTCACATTTAATTTAAATGCATTATTTCCACCTACATAGGTTCACACATCATCAAGGACAACCAACTTATCAAGCTCCTACGCGATAGTAGCATCAACTTCCTCCGGAACATCGCGATCAGCGGAGGTCTAGCTAAAGATAACTTAAACGAAACGACAGTGCACGGACTCAGCAGTCTCTTCTGCAGCATGCTAAGCTCCGGCAATCAAGAATGGTGCAACCTAACTCTAGTCCGCAGTATCGCCCAATCTCAACAAATGTGCAGGGCCATCAGTAATAAACCTTGGGTTTCTATGCTCTTGAGCTTCCTCTCCGCACCTAGCGAAGCTGGAAATGTAGTTAATTTACCTAAACAAGTAAGAATCATCAAATCTTTTATTTAAACTTAATTTTGTCGTTTATTTTTTAGATTCTTTCCGTGAGATTGTTACAAACCGTTTTAAAATCGTGGGATATGGACGATCAAGAGATCTCCGCGCTTCTCGAGACTTTATTAAACATCTTAGGCAAGATTATTTTAACCTGTTCTTACGATACGGGGAATAAACCGCTTTGCGAGACTAAATCTCTAGTCCTATTAACGCAATCTCACAGCAGCTCGTTAGCGCAAGAGATAATCAACCTTTTACGCTCGTTACACGGCTTACTCGGCTGGAATCAAGTCCTGAACGCGATCCTAATCAACAAATTAAATTTAGCCGCTTATTTATTGAGCGAAGATTGTTTGATGACGGCCGTGAACGATGGGAGAACAACAGATCAACAACAATCGATCGTTACCGCGTGTTTGAACGTGATCGGAGCTTGGGATGTTAGACCCAGGATCGGAACCGTCGCCGAGATCGATAATAATTACGGGACTATAGTTAGGGTAACGCAGAAGGGGAAATTGTGCATTTTAATGCACGATAATGGGGATATTAAACGTGTACCTTTGAATAATTTGAAATTAGTCGATCAGCTCTCGTTTAATTTGGATCGGATGCCGTTAGGTGAGAATCTAACGAAGATATGGGCGTCCCTCCTGATTAGTAAACAAAATAGTTATATGGGGAACAATGATAGGAAATTCGTTTATGGTAAGTCCTACTAATATCGACGTTTAATTTTAATTTTAATTAATTAATATTTTATACAGGACAAGTTAATCTAGGTTATTTACGCATCCAACAGAACATGTTGAGCGTTTTAAACGCGACGAAAATATTACATTCTAATCAGTACAAGCTCCGGAAGGTCCTACGATACTCGATAAATTCCATCGATCAATCTGAAGAGCAGCATTCCATAGAAGAGGAATTCAATCAACAACCCATCTTACTAATACAGAAGTTATTGACGAAAGCGACTCAACCCAGTCCTTTAAAGCCGGGCTTCTCGTTACAGGAGATGCAATTAGCCGCTTTAAATTTGAGCCAATACCTAGCCGCCGAGGCCAATTCCGAAGCCACCTCGATATCTAATATAAACAATGAGAAATTCACGAATAAGAATCAAGTCGTCAAGGATAATCCGGGCGAATTAGTGACGCCGAATAGCGAGTGTAGCGTTAAGTCGGTCGTCAGTGATAAAGCTCATAAGAAGAAGAAGAACGAGGAAAGTAATCAGGCTCCGATTAATCCTATAATTAGCCAGATTATGGAGATGGGTTTCACTAAAAAGAGTGTCGAGAATGCTATTAAAGCTTCGGGTAATCCCCCTTTATTAGAAGTTTTTTTTTTTAATATATATATGGATGTGTTTTTTCAGGTGTTACTTTGGAGGGGTTGGCTACACCCGAAGTCGTCGTAGCTTGGTTGTTAGAACATCCTGAGATAACCGTATCGGATACTGAATCGTTAAGCAGTTATTATAGTTCCGAGGATGAATCTTGTTCTGAACAACCTGATGTAGTGCTTCAAGGTTACGGAGATTGTGTAAGTTTTTTTTTTATTTGAGCTCTTCACTTCACTACATTTTATTATCAAACTGATCAATAGATTGAGATTGAGCTATCTTTTTAAAAATCAATGTACTCCTGATTTAACAGTTTTTCCATTAATCACAGTCCCTACTAAATGGATCATAATCAGTATTTGGACCTTCACTTAATTTGGGAGTTTTCAAATGTTTTTGACAAGCTTTAGTCGCATGCCCACATCTATTATCTTCATTGCCGGGTTAATCGGGATGAATCCCCATTTGTTTTTCCATGTATATACAGAGTGGTTGATTTTTCATTGTGCACTCATTATTTTCGTTAGGGACAAAACATTTAAAAAAATGAAAAACTAATCTTTTACATAATAATAATAACACCCTGTATTTTTTTGGTTGTTCAGATAGCGTATTAAATTTTGAATACGACCTCATTTAGGCAATAAATGGCCTCATTATGACGAAAGCGCAAATTACCCAAGTAGGTTTCGCTCCATTTTGTTTTTTAAAATATGGCATTGTATTTCATGTAATTAGAGCACACAAAATTGTAAAGATTAGATTTTGTCCCTAATTAATTGAAAAATCAATACTCTGTTATAATACATCAATTTTAAAAAATTTTTTAAAAATATGTCGTACGGAGGTGGAATCGAACCACCAAGTATGGCTATCGCGGCCCACTCACAACACCGCTGCGCTACCGTCGACTCGACTCCACTTATAAGGCGTGGATAGGCAACAATTTTAACACCGAAGTATTTATTTTTCTTGCCGTAAGTACATGTTGTTCACATATAATTGTGAAAAATTATAAGTGGAGTCGAGTCGGACGGTAGCGCAACGGTGTTGTGAGTGGGCCGCGATAGCCATACTTGGTGGTTCGATTCCACCTCCGTACGACATACTTTTAAAAATAAAAATATGTTTAATTAATTGACGGTTGGAAAAATGCACTATATACCGGGTGTTTGTGGGAGGTGGCTCGCCCCTATAATTTCTAAAATATTTCAGTTCGAGAAACGAAATTTTGGGAATTATGTTCGGGACTTTAATTTACATTTCTTGACATAGTCGATACATTCCTATTACTTCCGCTTTTACCGGAAATGACTTTGATTTTCGATTTTTAAATGGGACTACCTGAATATTTTTCGATATTGTGATTCGGGATAACATTTTGAGTACAACTGCAGCGTTTCTCTATCTCAAATATTGTAGAAATCATAGGACCGAGCCACCTCCCAGAAACACCCGGTATACATGTACTTACGCCAAGAATTTCCTAATAATATTATAAACACTATCGAGGTGGAGGTCAATGGGTTTGGGATAGATGACGTTATGAATTTAATTAGCAAATTAAAACATCCTCGCAGCTCTGGCTATGACCAAATACCCCCGCAAAAACCAACTAGTGCATCCGTTCGTATTTATTTTTAACCTAATATTGAAGACCACAACATTTCCCGATAAGGGGAAAATTGCACGCGTCATACCAATACAGGCCCGTATCGATTTTATGCACTCTTGCAAAAATCTTTGAGCAATGCTTGTATACGAAAATTTATCCGATATTTGCAACCAGTTTCTCTCCTTTCCAACATGGATTTGTTGCAAAAAGATCTGCGATCTGGAACCTATCTTGCTATGCGCAATTTATTTTCAGTGTTTTGGATAGCGGCGGTCAGTGGAAGGGTTCTCCAACGCTCAAACTTGTCTCAGAAACTGCTCTTTGCGGATGATCTTAAGATCTTTGCCCACGTTACCTCATCCGAGAACTGTGCCATCCTCCACAATTACCTTCACAATCTAAAAAAAGCCGTTTTACAATTCGCAATTTTACTTGCCGGCAATAAAAATTGCAGCAATTTTTCTTGCGCGTCTGCGCACTCGAGCACTTTTGACAACTTGCAGCAATATATTTTGCACTTGCACAAAATAGGTCGGGATCTATAATTTTTAGGACTTGCCGGCAATTTTAGTGATTTCTTAGGTAATTTTCGGAACTACCAACCTTTGGGTGTTTTTGTTATCCTCCAAATACAAAAGAAACGACAAACGCCATTTAGCCTTTTGATATTGTTTGGTGTTTGTGTGCTTTTCAACTGCACAACACAAGTAAATAGCAAAAATTAAAAAAAAAAAAACAAACAGCTGACTTTGACAGTTCGCCCGCAAAAGTTGATAGGGTGGTAGTGCTGTAGACAAAATAATTTCAACGCAAATAGTTGCTGGCGAGTTGCAAACTGTAAAACGAAGTGGCAATTTATTGCTGCAAGTTCTGCAAGTAAAATTGCGAACTGTAAAGCGGCCTTAACAAATAATCTATCTTTGAATGTGAACAAATGTAAAATCATATCCTTCAGTTGCCAATCAACAATAACAGTCTTCGATTACACAGTGAACAGCAACCTACTTTCACGCTGCGTCAAACTCCTTACACCATGTACAGTCTGTTACAAAATTAATGTCACCCCCTGTGCCGCAAAACACGTTATAACTGCTAATGCAAATTAGATGTATGAAGTTTAATCGATATTTGGTTTACAAGATTAGTATTTACTAACGACAAATCGTATTGGATTATGGGAAACATCATTTTTATGGGTTTGTTTAGCCTTGGAAGCGACATTAATTTTGGAATAGCCTCTACATATATACAACGATCTCTAATTTCAATAGAATTTGTACACACAGGTTGATATTAACTTTTGTTCATTCACTGAACTTAAACGTGTAGTTGCTACTTTTCTTTTCTATTATTGCAGCTATATTGTTTGTTTACACATAATTGTTATAGGTAACTTGTGTATATCTGTTTGTATTAATTCTTGTCCTGTAATTGGAGTTGTATTCTCTGAAAATTAAATTATACTCGAACTACAATAGCCTTAATAAAAGGTCTTGCAACCTTTTAAACTTAAATTTATATACAGGGTGGTGATTCATTATCGCCGAATGGCGTCGCTTACAAGCAACGAAGCGATTTCCTCTCGAACGACGAATACGCCATGTACGTCAGGGATAATGTCGAGATCGGGATGCTCGTGCGGTGTTGCAAGAGTTACGAAGAGGTGCACTGCGGCGATATCGGGAAGGTGGTCAAGATCGATAGGGAAGGATTGCACGATCTTAATTTGCAAGTAGGTTACTTATTAAAATATACAATAACAATTAAATACCCATTTACATCGCCGCAAATTCTAGGTGAATTGGCAACAACGCGTCAGTACTTATTGGGTGCGTTTCATCCACATCGAACTCCTAGGATTCCCACCTGCGTTGCCGACACCACCTCCGATCAAAGTCGGCGATAAAGTTAGAGTGAAACCTACGATTTCGACGCCTAGATATAAATGGGGTTACGTCACTCACGACAGCGTTGGAATCGTAACATCGATCGCGTCGAACGGTCACGATTTAACCGTCGATTTCCCGAAACAATCGAATTGGACCGGTTTAATATCGGAAATGGAATTGGTACCTTGCACTCACGACGGTATTAGTTGCAGCGGTTGCGGGATAAACCCGATAAGAGGGACCCGGTATAAATGCAAGAATTGCGAAAATTATAATTTCTGCGAGAATTGTTTCTACACTAAACGGAACCACAGACATCCATTTAATAGAATAAGCGAGATCGGTATTTATTATTAAAATTGCATATAAATTATTATTAAAAAAAAAATTATATTTGTGTATTGCAGGAGCTTCCGAGATCTCGGCTGGCAAACCGGGACGTTACTACAAGAGCGAATCGTTGGATTACGACGGTTTAGTTATAACTGATTTTAGTAGATGCGTTAAAAGCTTCACCGTTTCTTCCCACCAACATATGGCACATTTCGATATACCAGGAAGGGTTTGGCAGAGTTGCGGTGCTCAAGGGGAACATTGGATCAGACTAGAAATGTATCCGGATATAATTATAAAGAGTTTAAAAATGGCGGTGGATCCTGCTGATAGCAGTTACATGCCGTCTGTTATTATTGTTAGCGGTGGAGTCTCTTTAAGTACATTGAGTGAATTGAATGTTGTTTATGTTAGGAACAGCGACACCTCTGTCATCATCCTATCGAATATGGAGCATGTATTATAACGATTTTTTTGTGTGTATGGGCTAAAATTTTAATTCATTTTTTTGCAGCATTATCCCTTGATCGAAATCTGTATAATAAAGTGCAAAAATCGTGGGATCGATTGTAAAGTCCATGGTTTGAGTATTATCGGTGTGAATAAGCCGTCTAATAGTGAATTGAGGACATCGGCATCTTTCTTGGCGAATGATTGGGATCTAAGTCAAGAGCATATATTAAATTTATCACACATAAGTAAGTCTTAATAGGATTAATAATTCAAGTTAGGTCATTTTGTCATCTCGACTATATTATCCTCCCTCTTCGGTATAATCAAGAGGAGGAGTTTAGAAAGTTAAGTCACCAATAGACTAAACTTGACGTTTCATCTCTAATGTAAATGGCTTCTTCAGGAGCAAAACCAGGTGGACAAGAATAAGTTCTCAAATCTTAATAAAAGGTTTTAAGTTGAATAAAGCACAGAATATCACAGACAGTATTCATATCTATTCTACATCTACATCTATTGCGGACTATCGTTGAATCAGATTCCATTCCACACGATCCAACTGCCATCTGAGAAGTTGCTCAATGTTGTCCTGCGCGGCATACCACTGGAAGTCGAAGTTGGTGATTTACTTGTTGGCTTTAAGGATATGGGGTTCCACCCCGAAACGGTGCTCAGGCTGCTTCGTCCTCGTAGTAGTGCCCCCATACCTTTCGTGTCGGTCAAGCTAACCAAATCCAAAAAAAAAATCAAAGAGTTTCTTAAATTCTGACAGTTGATTCTCTGCGCTTAAAACCATAAATAAGGCAATGTTTTAGATGTCAACGTTTTACGCTACTGTCCAACGAAAATGTGTATCCTGCGGCGAAGATCTTGCTACTCTACGCCTGTCTGGACCGTTCACGGACTAAAACAACAAAAATCTTACAGCGATGCTGTTAAACCCATGAAGACCCCCTTGAGAATTTTAGCCAGGGCCCCGGAAACTAGGAAGTACTGTTTGCACAAGAAATAATGTTGCCCCAATTTCTTGACGCCCTTCAAGACCTTCTACATCAGATTGCAACGGTTGCAAAAGCGGTCGAGGCCTCCTATTCCATCGAGGCTTCCCTTTCTAAAAATCCACGAATCGTCCTAAAATATTAATCATTCGAATCAGATCTGTTCTCCCCCTGTTCCTCCTTTTTTGAGGTTGTTGTTGTTCTTAAGACCATAGATTTTTCTACCATTATTTCCTACCCCACCCGCTCGGAGAAGAGGGGGAAGGGAAAGGAATTATCTCAGAGGATATGACGATCTTCCTGCGGCAAATAATCCGATCATCATGGTTGGTAACCTGATTGCGAGGCATCTATCATGTGGCTGTGCAACCCTGAAAAAACTTCCCCCAAATGTTATCGACGATCTTGCTAGAATCTCGAACGCCACGTTACGTCTAGAGCATTTTCCAAAAGTGTGGAAACACTCCATAGTAGTATCCATAATTAAACTTAACAAGGATCCTTTGTTTCCACAGAATTATCGCCCAATCTCGCTCATCTCCTGTCTTGGCAAAGTGGTGGCAGTTATTATTCTTGCACGCCTAAAAGAAGAGCTCTTCATTCGAGAACTTATACAAGATGAGCAGTTCGGCTTCCGTGAAGGGTTGTCTACGGAGTACCAACTTTTCCGCCTCACGGAGGCCATTCGCAATAGTTTGGAACAACGGCAAACTTTGGGTGCGGTATTTTTGGATATAGCTAAGGCGTCCGATACAGTGTGGCATAAGGGGCTGATTTATAAGATGATATCAAGTGGCATTAATCCAAAACTTATAAAAGTCATCCAAATTTACCTTCATAACAGAACTTTTGCCGCGCGACAGGAGAACATAGTCTCCTCTATACAGCCCATAGCTGCTGGAGTGCCTCAGGGATCTCTTCTTGCCCCTAGTCTCTTCCTCGTCTACACGTCTGATTTACCTAGGTCACCGGGGGTTGACCTCGCAATATACCCAGACGATACGGCCCTCTACACCGCAGACGCCAATGAACACATCCTTCGCAACAGGCTCCAGCACTTGCTGGACGAAATACTGGCCTGGGCCTCCAGGTAGCGCCTGAAGATCAATCAATCCAAATGTGTTGCAGTACGTTTCACCAGAAGGCTGCGTCCCCCGCCAGAAAACATCTTCGTGGATGACTTCGGTCATATATCTTGGTGTCACACTGAATTCCCACCTAACTATGCGATCACATGTAGACAAATCGGTTGAGAAGTTTTACAGGGGCTCTCTTCTTTGTTCTAAAAGCGCCTTATCTTTGAAAATTAAAGTCCTTATTTATTTAACCTTCCTCCGCCCGATAATAAATTATGGGGCCTTACCGTTGTCAAGCATGGCGAAGACTAATCTGAAGAAGTTCGAGGTATTACAGAATGGTGTCTTGAACGTGATAACCGGGGCACCATGTTATGTGTGCAACCAACAGCTCCGCGAGGACCTGAGAATACCATCGCTGAGAAGGTACATCGTCAGCCTTGCGACGAAAACTCATGAAATAGTGGCAAGATCCGGGAAACCACTCGTAAGCCGACTTGGTGGACTCAACCTCGACAGGCCACCGCCTAGAGTCACAGTTCGGCGTGTACTCGCGATCGATGCTTAGGAGGACTTCAACCGCATCTTTTCCGGTCGCCGTAGACAGAGAAGACTAAAAACCCCAAACATCCAGCCTGCAATTCAAAAATTAGCGGGAGGTGGAGGGACACTTTAGAGCTACACTGTATATTCTGTCTGAATTAGTTGTCCTAACATTTTGCTTCTAAAGCTAACAAAAAAAAACCCGAAAAACACAAATTAGAAACAATATCGGTCATATTTTCGAAACCTGCGGCATACCATTCATTTAAAAGCACAATTTCTTCAAATCTAATCCTCCGTTAATTTGACAGCTCGCGAAGTTTGCAGCGGCGACAGGAACCCCGAAACTACCGCTCCATCTTGCAAAGTGTACGTTTGGGGTTTGAACGACAAAGATCAACTCGGCGGGATGAAAGGCTCCAAAGTGAAACTCCCCATGCAATCGGAATTCTTAAGCCAGCTACGACCGATTCACATAGCCGGCGGTTCCAAATCGTTATTCATCGTTTCTCAAGAAGGGAAGGTCAGTTTTAATAATTTTTATCTTGCTTAGCATTTTTTTTTATTATAATTGTATTGCAGTTATACGCTTGCGGTGAAGGAACTAACGGCAGATTAGGATTGGGTCACAACAACAACGTGTCGTTACCTCGACCGGTTCCCTTTTTAAATCAGTACGTTATAAAGAAGGTAGCCGTACATTCCGGTGGAAAACACGCGATGGCTTTAACTCTAGACGGAAAAGTAAATTTAACGGTCCGAAAACTTGACCTTGCGGTATTCCACTAATTCGAATTTTTTCAGGTATTCTCTTGGGGGGAAGGTGAAGATGGTAAACTAGGACATGGTAACCGTTTAAATTTAGATAAACCGAAATTAATCGAAACACTCCGAAGCAAACGGATTCGAGATATAGCTTGTGGCAGTTCACATTCGGCAGCTATTACTAGTAGTGGCGAATTATACACTTGGGGTTTAGGTGAATACGGCAGGTTAGGACATGGTGATAATGTAACGCAATTGAAACCTAAATTGGTACGTTTTTTTTATATATTGGCTATCTCTGCTGTAATTAATAATAATTTTGTTTTAAAGGTGAAGACCCTGTCGGGGCATCGAATTGTTCAGGTTGCCTGCGGGAGTAGGGACGCTCAAACTTTAGCTTTATCCGATAATGGATTGGTTTTCTCGTGGGGTGACGGAGATTTTGGTAAATTGGGCCGGGGAGGTTCCGAAGGTTGTAATTTGCCGCAGAATATCGAGAGGTTGAATTCGTTGAATGTGGCTCAAATCGAATGTGGGGCTCAATTTTCATTGGCGTTGACCAAGTTGGGGGAGGTACTATAATCAATTTTTTTTATTATTATTATTTTAAAGAGGAATTTTAGGTGTGGACTTGGGGGAAAGGTGATTATTTCAGGTTGGGACACGGTTCAGATCAGCATGTTAGGAAGCCAACTGCGATCGACTGCCTCAAAGATAAGAAAATTATCCACGTTGCGGTGGGGGCTCTACATTGCCTGGCTGTCACTGATAACGGTCAGGTTAGTACATATTAGAATTTAATTTTAAATCTAGGATGTCGATATTATAATAATGATGTTATAATAGGTGTATGCTTGGGGTGACAACGATCATGGTCAACAAGGTAATGGTTCGACTGTCGTAAATCGGAAGCCGGCTCTAGTACATGGACTAGAAGGTATATCCATCAACAGAGTAGCTTGCGGCAGCTCCCATTCGATAGCGTGGATCTTACAAGATACTCAGATCGTTTCAAAACAAGATCCGGTTTTATTCCCAGTTACCAAAGACCCTCTAGGCGCATCAATTTTAGGTTTGTACGACAACGAAAGACCGCCGTTCCAATCTAAGATAAAACAGAGCTTGAGCAGCGTCGTGATGTCGCTAGAAAGTAATACGGCTAAACAACAAGCTCTCACTCATATATTAAACGCGATGTATATACAACAATTGCGGCAAGCCATTGTTAAAGCGTTATGCAGTCATACCAACATGGTAAACGCGAGTAAATCAGGATGTACCGATTTATCTTCGGATAATACTATGAACGGGTACAATAATGCAAACGCGCATAAACATAAGGAGGGTGAAATCGCTCTAGGCGGCGGGGAAGCCCCCGCTTCACTCACTGAAATTCCAGGAATAAACGTACGTGTTTTATTTTTGGGGGGTGGGGAAGGGTAATAGAAACGTAATCTTGTGTTATTGCAGAGTCGACAAACAACTCCTGAAAGTGAAGAGAATCCCATCGCTTTATTGCAATCGATGACAGCTAGCAGTTGTTCGGCTAGTTTATCATCGAAACATTCGAGAATGTCCACCAGCGCCATGTCCGTAATAGCTGCAACGTTGACGTCACACGCTGAAGTAAGTACAGTACAACCTCGATAATCCGGACACGTAAAGTTTCCAAATCATCGAAATAATAATCACATTCAAATAATGCAATTTATGTGATTTTATTAATAAATATTACAAAAATACAGTTTATTTGTCAAACATATTAACTTCATTTAATTACAGTTATTTAAAAAAGGATTTTTCAAGTTAAAATTTTTCAAATGTTGTGCTATATTGCTATCCTCGAACGAAATTATATGCCTTAACAAACTTTTCTTGTACAACATTTTGATATTTTGAATAACATGCTGATCCATGGGTTGTAAAATTGCTGTACAATTAGGTGGCATTAGCAAAATGTGAAAATTGGGATCAACAGTTAATTCCTCCGTTACTAAAGGGAAGGTGCATTATCAATTAATAATAATGCTTTTTGGGGTCTATTTATATACTTTTTAAAAATTGTTTAACATTAGGAATGAAGTGATCATTAAACCATATGGAAAATATTTTCTTGGTCATCCAACCCTATTTGGATCCTTTATATATTACTGGTAACGATGTATTCTTAAATGTACGGGGAATTTCCGCTTTTCCAAGAACTAAAACTGGAAATTTATGCGTTCCCCATAAATTACAGCCAGGCATAAAAGTTTAATCTATCTTTGTATATTTTTGTACTAGGAGCAGATTTTTCATCCTGATGAACCCAAGTCCCTAAGAGTAGTGCTCTCCAAAAGAGGGCCGACTCATCAGCATTAAAAATTTGATCTTCATGTCTTCATCTTGTTTAAATGGTTATACGACACTCTCATCATTGGACAGTCGTTCCCCACACACTTTTAAAAACATAATTCTGTGTCGTCTTTTAAATATCTCGAGCCACCCACAGCTAGCCACAAAGTCAGTTTTTCCTGTAATTTGTTCGTAAAATGATGAGCTAACAAACGTTTTTATTTCTGTCCCTTTTCTTTTTATGTCCGCTGTGTTGTATTTTTGGACTTCGCCGACCCGAGGATAGTTGGGCGTGTCCGCGTCCGGATTGAAGAGAGATTTAAACACAAAATGTCCGAATGGTGACGATGTTTGTATTACTGGAGTGTCCGATGAATCGCATATCCGGCGATCTGTATAGGTTGCATTGTACATCATCAAAAGTACATATAGATGGCGCTAGCATTAAGTAATCAGTTCGGCACAAAAGGATTTTGCGACAGAAAAGCCCCCTCTTAAACGCATTTATTTCTTCAAAACTCGATTAACCGTGAGCAGACCATTCCTCGGGTACCTCCTGAATGATCTTGAACTGAAATAAACTTAAAATTAACTTGTAATGACTTTGAAATGCAACGACCGATCCCGAAATCAGGTCAAGGTTATTTGGGAGATTCTTCAACCGGGTGACTCCCTCCCTCCCCTCCCCCTCTCCCCGTCCGGTGGGAGGAGGGGGAGGGTGACATATTCCTCAGTATTCATTCGCTAATTTCAAACATTGACTTCAGATAAACGGCAGCGTAACGATAGTGATCAATAGCGTTAACGGTCAGATTCGTGACGTAACACCAGCTTCGCTTATTAACGAGGTTATATCGGTGTACCCATCTGGCTATCAGATCTTGATCACAATAGAATTTTTTTCCTATTTTCGGTCTTCATGTTGTACTTAAGCGACGTTTTAGTCAAGATTATTGCACCATCTCTATTATATCATCTGTTTGACAGGTTGTTGGAGATAATGACGTATCAGGTTTAGACGAATTCACATCATTACTAACAGAGAGCGACGCAAGATTCCTCGTCGATCTCCTGAAATTAGCGGTAGCCGAAAGAATTGAGGACGATCAAGCCAAAGATATCTTATCATCGGTGCTGATAAGTAAGTTAATAACGATTAAAAGATAAAAATCCCCAAAGTATCACTATATTTATCCCTAATTAACGATAGCAATGGGTATCGCCACCCCTACCATAGGAGCTATGTTGTTGGAATTGTGCGTGACAGAGTTAGAAGACACGGCAAGTAGCACGCATTCCCTCTCTTACACGCCGAGACCAATCGTGCAAGAATCTAGCCATCCTTATATAGATGACGTCACTCTACGAGGTTGTATTTTAACACATCTCTTATGGGAGGAATTAATTTATTTGTATTACAAATATTACAGGGCACGTTAGAATACCAGGAGCTGACGCTTTAAGAATAGAATTCGATAGGCGTTGTTCGACTGAAAGGAGGCACGATCCCCTTACGATAACTGATGGATCTGGTAAAGTTTTAGCTACAAGATCTGGAAGGGAATGGGCGGATTGGTCAGCTGATTTAAGGATACCAGGTAAGCTATCGCTTCCAAGAATTTATTCATCTAAAAAAATTTTTGATTCAATTTCAGGAGATGAGCTACTTTGGTCTTTCACCAGCGATAGCTCCGTTAACGGTTGGGGTTGGAGATTCACAGTTTATCCCATAGTTTCAAACCACAGTCCGAAAGAATTAGGTTCAGATAGAGCTGTGTTAAGTCAACCTTCTATGGATATGGTCGTATGCCTGTTAGATCCCAAATTATACAACACTGCTGATACTGCGTTGATGACTAGATTAGCTGCTTCGTTAGCTGCTTGTTCGCAATTGTCATTTTTATGTGAGTTTAACGCTGGGGAAGGGAGAGGGTCAAATTTTAAAATAAATTAACATATTTTTGATTAATCTAGCTGCAAATCAGAGGATGTGGGCTTTGAAAACTTTACACAGGATATTAATCTCGGAAGCTTCAGATAATTTAACGATACACCAGTTAAAATCCCCTGATAGCCCTCTAACGACTCTACTCGAAGAGCTCCCACAAGCTTTATTAAGACAATACGAATATGAAGATGTCTCCGTTAGAGCCGGGTTACATTTAATGCATTCCGACTTCTTCAAGGTCATTTTTATTATCATTATAATATATCTGAGATTAAAAGATATTTTTTTAGGTACTGGTAGCCCTAGCTTGCGACCTCCAACTCGACAAATTAATCGGAGTATCCGATAACCATAAATGGTCGTGGTTCCGGAGATATTGTCACGCCGCTCGAGTTTCCAAATCCCTCATACACAGAACTCAATTACCCGTCAATTTTTACCTGGAAGTCCGCAAGAAATTAGTGGAGGACGCTCAGGATACAGCCGAAACTATATGGGATCACGAGAAACACGCTATATTCAAGAAGGAGCACGACGAACAGCTCCTAGCTTGGTTGAATAGGCGGCCGGAAGATTGGACTCTATCTTGGGGTGGTTCCGGTACAATTTACGGTTGGGGTCACAATCATCGCGGGCAATTAGGCGGTATCGAGGGGGCTAAAGTGAAAATCCCCACGCCTTGCGAAGCTTTATCGAGTCTGAGACCCGTTCAGATCTTAGGCGGGGAACAGACTTTGATTGCAGTGACGGCCGATGGAAAAGTCTATGCAACCGGTAAATATAATTGAATGACAAACAATATCCGGAGTTTAAACCGATTTTTATAGGTTATGGCGCCGGTGGAAGGTTAGGAATAGGTGGTACAGATTCTGTATTAGTTCCCACGTTATTAGAATCGATTCAACACGTTTTCATCAAGAAAGTAGCGGTGAATTCGGGAGGTAAACACTGTTTAGCATTATCAGCTGATAATGACGTATATTCCTGGGGTGAAGGTGATGATGGTAAACTAGGACATGGGAATCGGAAGTATAAATTTCTCTAAATCTTATCCGAATTAAATTTAATTCAATCTTCATTTTAAGCTCTTGCGATCGACCTAAGATTATCGAAGCTCTACAAGGTTTCGAAATAATCGATATCGCTTGCGGTGGGGCCCACTCAGCCGCCATAACCAGTTCCGGCCAGTTATTTACTTGGGGTAAAGGTAGATACGGGAGATTAGGTCACGGCGATAGCGAGGACTTATTAAAACCTAAATTGGTAAGGCGTCCCCCAGGGTAACAATTTGGCACCGTTACCTTAATTATGCATTTAATATAATTCTAGGTTGAAGCCTTATTAGGTTATAGAGTTATTGACGTAGCTTGCGGCTCTGGAGACGCACAAACTCTCTGTATTACCGACGATGATAACGTTTGGTCGTGGGGTGACGGCGATTATGGAAAATTGGGTCGCGGAGGTTCCGATGGTTGTAAAGTCCCGACGAAAATAGAATCTCTAGCCGGACTCGGTGTGATCAAGGTGGAATGTGGTTCTCAATTTTCTGTAGCGTTAACGAGGTCCGGAAGTGTATACACATGGTATATAAATCAGATTAATTAATAAAAATTTTTAAATTGTTTCTTGTATTGAAGGGGTAAAGGTGATTACCACCGGTTGGGGCATGGACCTGACGATCATGTTAGACGACCTAGGAAAGTCGCAGCTTTACAGGGGAAAAAAATTATTAGTATAGCAACTGGATCTTTACATTGTGTGGCTTGCTCTGATGAAGGTGAGGTCTTCACTTGGGGTGATAACGATGAAGGTCAATTAGGAGATGGGACGACTAACGCCATCCAACGTCCGAGACTTGTACAAGCGCTACAGGTAAAGTTTTTAACGTTATTTTATCGGCAGCAATTGTTTTTGACTCGATTTTTTTTTTTTAGGGTAAAAAGATAACAAACGTGACCTGCGGATCAGCTCACACCCTAGCGTGGTCGACGAATAATCCATCCGCATGCGCTAGACTCCCCACCCAATCACCTCTCGAATACGATCTATTACGCGATATCCCGATGCACGTTTTGCACCGGCGGTTGGTATTACTGCATCATTTCAGCGAGATCATCTGCCCTTGCATAACGATGTTCCCCATCACTGGAACCGATTCCTTGCACGAGCTACGGAATATATTGATTTATAACATTAAAGAAGCGACGTTCCGCAAGGTTATTCAAGCTACTATGGTCAGGGATAAACAGCACGGTCCCGTTATAGAATTAAACCGGATTCAAGTGAAACGATCGAGATCTAGAGGCGGTTTAGCCGGTGTAGATGGGATGAAATCAGTGTTCGGGCAAATGGTTAGCAAGTTACCGCTTTTAACAACAGATGCCTTATCGTTACCTCATAGGGTGTGGAAAGTTAAATTTGTAGGTGCGTCATTTTATTATATTTTGTCGCGCAGTATAAATTTAAACGTTTATATTGATTACAGGTGAAAGCGTCGATGATTGCGGTGGTGGATACAGCGAAAGTATAGCGGAAATGTGCGATGAACTCCAGAACGGTTCGTTACCACTTTTAATCCCAACTCCTAACGGGAGAGACGAAGCTGGTACCAACAGAGATTGCTTCCTATTAAATCCATCAGCGAAAACGTGTTTACACCTGAATATGTTTAGATTTCTAGGTTAGCAATCTTAATTTTATTATATATTAATTTTTTAAATTAATCTTTATTTTGTTTTAAGGTGTTCTGATGGGTATCGCTATCAGAACCGGTTCACCGTTGAGTTTAAGCTTAGCGGAACCCGTATGGAAACAATTAGCGGGAATGGATTTAACTCCCGGAGATTTAACTGAAGTCGATAGGGACTACGTTCCGGGTTTATTGTGTATACGCGATATGGCGCCAGATGAACGTCTATTTCAAAATCTTGAAATGGTATTTTCAACACCATCCGCATCCGGTTCCGATGTTCCTCTTAGTAATCGTTATAAGCGGATCACTCATGAGAACAGGCTGGAATACGTGAAATTAGCTTTAAATTTCAGGTTGTTTTTTTTTATCTTAATCGGAAATAATATCATTTATATTTTTTTAATATTAAATCGTTATAGGTTGCATGAATTTGATGAGCAAGTCAAAGCTGTTAGGGATGGTATGTCGAAAGTGGTTCCGGTACCGTTGTTATCGTTATTCAGTGCCTATGAGTTGGAAACTATGGTTTGCGGATCTCCGGATATACCTTTAACGTTATTGAAATCCGTAGCTACTTATAAAGGTAAAATAAGACGAGACAACATTTTAATCCGTTGAAAATGTTTGTCGTTACTCGCTATTTATATTTGTAAAAGCATTTCGTAATTAGGGGATTCGAGCAAATCGTTGATCAATAGAAGAAAGATCAAAGGACCTAAGTTCGAGTCGCGAAGAACCCCCACATTTATTAGTGCCGAAACGTATCTTATATCAGTTTTGCAATTGGAGTCCAGAGCTGCAAACACCTACCAAGATTAATTAAATGGAATGTCTCCTTTTCGCCCCCTAAGAACTAACTTTTTTGTTAATCGGAATAATCACTATAGCATTTGTTTCACTATAATTCAACCAAATTTGCGATTGCGTGAAATGTTTCCACTAAACGATTAAAATAGCCATTATACACTGACTTGGTCGCTTAATCAACTACAGAAAAACCCGTTTAAGACGATTTCAAAGGAATCCAGCCAAAAACGTGTCTTAAGCGAGAAAGCGTATTATTTATGTAGCGATATTTATGTAATTATACATGGATATATGTATGTATGTCCACTACAATGGCTTTAATTCTCAGGAATTTATATCGGTTTCAGGGGTTCCCCATGGCTCACATTTAAGACCTTTAGTTTTTATAATTTATATTAATGAGTTGCTTAATATTGTAGATTGTCCTATACCTGCAGATGCGGATGACATAAAGATTTATACTACTATTGATACACCCCATGATACCGAGTTACTACAAGAAAATTGGAATAATTTAGTAAATTGGTGCTCTGCTAATTCTCTGAAAATTAACATAGGCAAATGTTGTTCTATATCTTACAGCAAAAAAACGTAATATGTTTGACTCATCATACAATACTAACGGGCTAAGAATAGAGAAAAACAAATTTCAAAGATCCGGGTGTACTACTTGATTCATGCCTGTCATTTTCGCTTCACATCGACACACTTTGGTCACGGGTTTCGAGGAATTTTGGGATTTATTATGCAGTCTTCTAAATATTTTACTAATTCAGCTACGTTATATTTCGCATTTGTTCTTTGGAATACGGTTCACTAATTTTGTCACCATATTATGTTTGCTATCAGCTAGCTATTGAACGTATCCAACGTAAATTTCTGTCATTCAAACTTGATGGTGAGTATCCTCCCAGAGGTGTTGATTACAAATGCCTTCTAGATAGACATATCATGGAATCTTTGACATCGATTAACTCTGCTAATTTATTGGAACTTTTTCAGTTCAGCAGCTAACTGTATTTGATTTGTTGTTTGTGATTTTTCATCAGAAGTTTGCAATATCTTTAGTTTTTCTTGAAGTCACAATGCTTTTCGCTTAATTGTAGTCATTTTTTAACAAACGCATACACATGTGCGTAAGTCAATACGTAAATGAACGAAAATTAACCTAGAAACGACTGAAGGCTAAACGGGATGACAAATCGTATTAAGCGTGATGAAATGTACGAAACCATGCTTCAAGTTGCAGCGACTCACGTAAAATAGCATATTATGCGGGAATCGTATTAAGCGGATTTTACTGTAATTACTTTTTTTAAGTTAAAATTTGGTTTAAAAACATATCGTAAGAACTTTAAATACAAAAAAAAAAAAATAACCAACCTTCACAAACTGACAGAATTTGTTCTTTTATCAAATTATTAAGTCCCACCCTCTGTGAATTATTAACATCTTCAATAAAATTCGACTTAATTCGACTACATCTACTGCTAAATTCGACTTAATCAATAAAGAAGTCAGCAGGATTACGGTTCATAATTAGGCAGGCCTGAAGGGAAAAAAACAGCAACTTATTTTCGCTTCAGGCCTGATGAACATCATAGATCGAAACCGGTAGCAAATTGAATAATAAAAAAACAAAAGAATTAGGAAGTACATTTTTATTTATTGAATTCAATAAAGAAGTGTCCAAATGGGCGGCATTATATCGCCTTTATGATACGGCGCTGTTAGTCACTTTGCTCCCAAAAGCGATTGGTAGGTCGATTGGATTCCAATTCTCCGTCCATCCGGAAAATTAAAACCCGACACTTATCGTTTCGTCACAACGAAAGTTGTGTAATCTTGCCATATTTAGTATACTTTTCAGTTTTTTAAACGTCTTCAACTTTATCATGCAAGGAAGAGCTCAACGAACACGAAATATTACTTTTTGGTAAAGAATATATGAATTGACATATAATTTAGATATTTGACATAACATTTGACAACGCTAAAGTGGCCTGTAAGGGGATAAAGTAACAAAATTAGAACTTTAACTTTAACTCGAGATAAAGGACACTTTTATTTTAAAGTGACGTTATGAAAGACATTTTAAAATTAAAGTATCCTTGAATTTGATTATGAAACCGGTCGCAATTGTAAATAGCCAGGAACTTTTGAAACAAGAATCTCATCGTCGTGTACAACACTCCAATTAAAGAATTCATTTAGCGTTAATAAAAATTATTTTCAGGTATTGATAGCACAGCTCCGTTAATACAATGGTTCTGGGAAGTGATGGAAGAATTCTCCAACCAGGAAAGATCGCTCTTCCTAAGATTCGTATGGGGTAGAACGAGATTACCGCGAACCATAGCCGATTTTAGGGGCAGAGATTTCGTCATACAAGTCCTCGACAAGTACAATCCTCCTGATCATTTCTTACCCGAGAGTTACACATGCTTTTTCTTATTAAAAATGCCCAGATATTCTTGTAAGGTAAACACAACCATCAATTTAATATTTAAGACAAAAAATTGCACTAACAATATTAATTCCAGCCCGTTTTACAAGAGAAATTAAAATACGCGATACATTTCTGCAAATCGATAGACACGGATGAATATGCAAGAGTTGCCATGGCTGGAGATCTAGCGGTTAGTTCCAGTTCAGATGCGGAAAGCGATCAAGACATGGACAGTATTGCAGATCACGAGGCTGTTTAAAATTAAAAAAAAAACGAACTATAGACCCGTCCAGTATATACTTTGTTTATTATTAATTATTATTACGTAATTATCTAGCGTCTTTGATTATTGATGTACGGCAGCTGCACTCAGCGGAAAAATTTTGTTTACGTTTATTAATTTTTGCGACGCAATCTTGTGTCTGTCACGTATTTATTTTTATTCTTCCATATAGAGAACTGAAACGGAACATCTGTTAAATAATTATTAATTTGTCGTAAAATATGAGGTGATTTAATTGCCCTCCCATTTTACGATATTCATTTTACATTCCCTCCTAAGTTTGTTATGTGTATAATTCTTAAAGAAACTAAAAAAAAAATGAAAAAACGAGCGATAAAAACCGTCTATTTCTACTATTGCTTATAATTTCACACTTTAAATGTTTTGTTTTCTTTTTCATTTAATTAGATAGCGATTTTTGTCGCGTATACATAATAAGTATTAATAATCGTATACATACACCACTTATTTTTAACGATTTTTTTGTACACACGTATATTTAAACATTAAAATCACTAATCGATAAGCGTGGATCACCGGCGGTGCCACCAAGGGAATCTTCTGCTATCGCCTGTGATTCACCGCTTTAAAAATGTATGCAACACCGCCTAGATTACATCCAAGATGGAATTCTTATTTATTTACTTATCTTTAATAAATTTAATTTAATTTAAAACATAAATACACAAAAATAAACAGCAAACATCCAAGGTACAACCGTCTAATTAAAAAGAGATTATAACAATTAGTCGTACAGGCAGCAAAAAATTCCTTCCGCTATTAATATAAGGAGTAAAACAATAGATCGTATCCTCTCGACAAACTTAGAAAAAAAAAGCAATATGTCATCTCGCATTTAAAAACAAAGAAAGCTAATTAAACATTATTTTATCTCCTCTTATTATATATATATTTCGAACAATTTCATATAATGTGATGTCGATCAAGACATAGTTTAATATCGATGAAGAACAAGTTACAACTAAAATTAAAAATAAAAATCGCGCTTGAATATGATTAGTTCGTGTTATATTCGCCTCTATACAAGACACATTTACTGTACATAAATTAAGCAGCATTATAAGCGTTTAATAATGTCCAAGAGAATCAGTTCTTCAATGTAAGCGTTAATTAAAATGAGATAAATCTACATTCTCTCAGTGTGTATTAATAAGGGATACATACGTTACAACCTGACATACATGCATACATTAATTTTTTTATTATTCTAGTCATATTGTCTAATAAATAATACAAAAAATGATTTTTTGTGTTTTATTTTTATATTATTTTTCCCTTGTTGCGCTCAATAACCATAAGGTCTATTATTTTTATTCATAAAGTACATCAAATATTTCCTATTCGACTCAATTTTATATTTAAATATAAAAGCTTTCGTAATGTGTCTGCTTATTTTTATATATAAATTTAAATTTCCCGCCGTTATAAATGTCAATGCAAATCATGTATAATACATAAACGTCAAAATCCATACAACGGGATATCTGTCAAAGTGACGTACGATACGTCAAATTCACACGTAAAAATCATCCTTCACGAAAAATTAAAAACATCTAATTGGAAAAAATGGCAGGACACGAGCCTTACGACGATCCAAATTTAAAAGGAATATCGAGATATTTCAATAATTACACCATACGAGGCAGAGCGAACGTAAAAAATTTCCATTAAATTCTCCTTTAATAATACATCAATTTTATTTTTAGGTTGCAATGGCTACATTCGGCGGTTTAACGTTATTTTTCGTCTATAGAAAAATTAAAAAATCATTCGGATAAACATCGATTCAATCAAATTTGAATTTAGCGCCTTTTTTCTGGATAGAGCACATCTTCACTTATATAACAGATTATTTAGAATTCACGAACGTTGTATAGTATTATCTCTTTCTAATATAAATCAAATGTATATATCTATCTTTTAATCTGTTCAGAACAGTATTTCACAGCTCACTTGATCTCTGAACTAGCCTCTATAAGATTGCATTTTGGGGGCTTAAATTATAGTTTTTAATAAATTAAATCAATTAAATCTTGATTTTAAAGTAAGTTGATCTTAATTAGAAAAGTTTAAACTAGGAAGTAATTTGAAAATTTGTAGAAATGGCTGGGGGTGGTGATGCAGTCGATGAAAGCAAATTAAAGGGCATTAGCCGTATATTCAATGCCCAAACTATGCGAGGTAGAGCTAATGTAAGTAATTGCATTATTACACAATTAAAATTTATTAAAAAGTCTAATTTCGTTAATGTGTTTCGGAGAGATATCGAATGATGATAATTGTGATTACGTTCTTGCATATTTTAGAGCATTTTATTGTAAATGTGCAGTTCGAAACGTCTGTAATCCTCTGTAAACAGTAATTTCTTATTTTCAGGTTGCGATGGCCACCTACGCTGGTGTTGGATTAGTAATCGCATATTTTCTATTAAAACCCAAAAAAGCAAAATAATTTTAGTTAGAATTATGTATATATATGTAGTTTTACAAATTATTAAATAATATATTAAATTGATGAATGTTTTATTTTACTTATATAAAAATTAATTAGAATTTTTTATTCGACAGTGTAGGCAACCCAATTAACGCGAAATTCGATCGTATATTGTTTTCACTAAATGTCAAAATAAAAGCTTATCTATAATACATAATTACGTGAGTTTCTATAATTATTTAAAAGTTTTTCCGGGTTATAATGACTTTAGGGGCAACAAAGGCGTACTACACAAAGAAGTAAGTCATTCTCCAGCAGCTAAACTCTTTATATTCGAGTTTTTCGTCGATTTTAGGAAACAACCTACATATCCTCCTGAAGGCGTCAGATGCCAAAAATGCCTGGAATATGGACATTGGTCGTACGAATGTAAAGGTAAAAGGAAATACGTCCACAGATCGTCGAGGACGCAAATTTTGAAGAAGAAATTAAAGGTGATCGAGGAAACAAATACCAAGTAAGTGAAAGTTTTAAACGTCAAAATTTGAGGTTATGTTCGATAATTAGAGATAAGAGTTTGCTGTTTATTTACAGTGGCGTGCGTCCTATTACGTATTTTTAACATTAATAACTGTCAAATTAAAATTAAGCTACAAAATATAGCGGATAATATTCAAAAAGTAATTACGGATACTCAGATTTGTACTATAGTAGTTTGCATGTTGTAAGCGTAGTGTGTAATAAGAATTTGTTATCGTGGAAGAGGCATATGTGTACGAAACATATCGGGAGTGTCACTAACACTTACAAGAAAACTGGGAAACTACCCTATGCCGATTTTGTATTAGATTTAGTGGTTACGATGACTCAATGTAATGTAGCGTTTTACAATGTTGAAAAGAAAATGTTTCGTAAGTTTTGGAAGCGATACACTCCATCGTTTCTAATCAAATCTATAATATCGTTATTCGAATTATGAAGTCGCATAAACCATGACCTTCATATTTAAGTAGTGGTGAAAATAATTCGCAGACTCATTACAAATATGAAACGAGTTGCAGTTAAAACTGCACCGTTTAAATGATGTGAAAAGTGGTCATGTTAAACAGAAATTGAATAGTGTAATTGAAACAAAAATGTTGATTTTATTAAATTACGTGAACTTTATTGCAATAACAAGCTTGAATCAAATGTTTCATTACTCTCATCAGAGCTCTATTTCATCCTAATTATAATTTAAAATTTATCATATTTTGTAGATACGAGTCAGAAACGCATCAGAGTAAAAAACATCACAGCGGAAAAGATTCTTCGTCCAGCAGTTCAGGTTCTTCGGAGAGCAGTTCTGATTCCGAAGATTCGAGTAGTGAATCGGAGAGTAATACAGGAAGTAGTGACAGCGAGAGCAGTGAGAGTAGTAGTTCTAGTTCCGAGAGTGAACATTCAAGTACATGAGACTTTGAAAGATTAATCGTGTGTTTAATTTCGATTTCTATTTTACATATTGTATGATATTTTTTATATAATTTAAAATGCTATTTTTAAAATGTCTTATTTATCTAAATAAAGATTTTACTTAAAAAACGGGTTGTTATTGAATTTAGAATGATTTATTTTGGCGTATTTAACAATTAGATTATCCTGAAGCACTTGATCATAATCAATTAAATAAATGCGTCAATGAAATTGTTTATTATTAACAATAATAGATGTTTAGATTTTTATGATTAGATAGACGTGTTATTGATTACAGATTTATTCTTTTAATAACATGATTTTAATTGTTTAAAATAAAACTGACTTACCTGAAAGATTGATGTAATTCTAGATTTAATATAAAAAAAAAAACAGTTTATAAAATAATATCATGCATACTTTATTTTTAATACTTTTTACGTATCCATCATCGTTTTATCTTTGGTACAATTTTCATTATTATTTTTGATTACATGAAAGATAGGAATAATACAATATTGCAAAAACATAAATGTCGAATAAAATAAAAAATAAACAATCTTAAAGTATAAATACATAAAAATAATCTTGAGACAAATAAATGGTAACATATTTTACAAATTACAAATAAATCACATTAATGGCAATGTATCGAATTGGTATATTTTCTTGTAGTATGGCAATTACGAATAATAAATTAAGTCAAATATGTACAAATTCAATTTCACGATCAACAAATTCAAATATATATATAAATATAAAACTCAAGCACTTTCGTAAGTACTGACGAATCAATTTGTTTGCATTGAAGGAATTATTAATTATAAAAACCTACATCATGATAATTACTAGAGCCCGGACAATCTCAGAGGAGAAATTAAAAAAAATATAAATAACCAACCTCTAAGATTGTCTTTCGAATATAATAATAAAGTTAAATACATAATGTGTATGTGTGTATATATAAAAAATACTGATTCATATTACGTACAAAATGAAAATATAAATACTTCGTCTAATACAGTTTTCGTGTAATATATACTTAAGAGGAATAATAGGTCCAAGTCGTTTTATTTATTTTTTTTTGTAAAACTAAAGACTAGATGGGAGATGTTACGGAACATCTCATTGTGTAACATTGTGGGAGATCGCAACCTGTTTGCTAGTTTCGTGAAATGTCTTGATCATAACATCTCGTGTGTGTTCGATAAGCTTATCGACATCATTCGAAGTCATGCCTTGCGTTGATATCGGTGGTAAAGCTGTGATCATTACTTTCCCTGTAAAATGTATAAATAAAAATATTTTAGAATAGATCTTATCATATCTTTTTTTGTGTCGTAAATGTGCTTTCGTTTTATAAAACAAGCAAAATTACCTTTCGGAAATCATTTTAATTGATAATAAATACATCAAATTAAAGTGATTGACATTTACCGTGATCAAATCTTTTATTATGTTCGTCCAGGAAATAATACCGACTATACACTACGGGTAGGATTGGCAATTGCGCGGATATGGCAAGATGAAAGGCTCCCTTCTTAAAAGGATGAAGTTCACCGGTATTCCGCCGGTGTCCTTCCGGAAAAATCCATAATTTTATCTGCAATAAAAACTTTTGTTATATTAAAGATGTCCCAAAAAAAATTTGACTTGTACCGGTGTTGTGTAACACCCTGTATAGATACCTAACAATATTTTTAAAGTGTAGAACGAACGCTTACTGTGTCCGAGTTTGTGCCAAACAAAGAAAGAAAAAATTGTGCCGATAAACAGTAAAAAATAATGTATTCAATCAATAAGTTGGGGTTGAATTGCAATAAAATTTCCATGAGAAGAAAATGTCAATTATTTGAATCGTAGACGAACGCAACAACATTCCCAAAACTCATGATTGGTTACAATTAAAACGGCCAATATCTCTATAATTAAATCCATTCAAAGGTCACTGTATAGACAATAGCCTTCGCTTTGTCGCTTTGTTTTAAATTAACATAATAAAAATGATAACTCAGATCGAATCACCTTGTTTACTCGCTAAACCGTTATGTTATAAGTACATACATACACACATATATAAAACAAATATGTACACATACTTCTATATTATGTTTTTATTTAATTTCCCACGTTCTTTATAAAAAAATTAATCGAAGGACATTTAAAGCTCGTTTGTAATACACGATGCGGTTATAATAAGTTTGAATGTGAATTAAAATAACAAAACAACTATGTATTTAATCTGCCAATTCATTCTTTTGTCATTTATATGTATCTACGTATACAGGGTGATAAATTTTGATTACATTTGCTTTTGAGAGGATACCTGATTTATTATACAACATAGCGCAAGGCATTTTTCCCTAACCTGTAGGAACACCCTGTATAATTTTGCAATATATCATAAAGCAGGCATCTTAATTCAACTTTTACACATAAACGTCAAACTGTATCAATGTGTCAATCTATATTTAAAAAAAGAAGATTGAAAAGTCGTTTAGCTGATTACTTTGTCAAATCAAATACACTTTTGGAAAAAAATGACGAGCACATCCTGTATAATCTGTATGGAAGTAGTACTAAAGTAGCATAATTTACCCTCATCTGGAGAGCGGTACAGCTCAGCTACATATCGGCAATCCCTAATCGTTTGCTGTACACGCAGCATTCGCTCAGGTAACGCGAACGACCTTCTATTACGACGATACATAGTACCCCTTCGCACCATAATAAGAACGTCAAGTTTTTTTTTTCCCACCCCCTTCGGTTTCCATGCCGACGAAATGCAGCTTTAGAAAATTTCGAAACTCGTCTAGGGGAGGCCCAGGGTGTGCTCATCACTTTTTTCCAACAGTATTGTTACAACAGTGTATTAAATAGTGTACAGTTTTGAATAAAATATATGGAATCCACGGTTGGTTCTTGGTGAAACATGATGAATAATAATAATTAAAATAAAACACTTGGTATACATATACAGAGTGTAACATTGAGAACGCCGTGGTGTCTGGTAGTCAAATGGCAACAATTTTGAAAAAGTCATATACTGGAATATATGTAGGTGGATTAGATCTACAATTTAAAAATAATAGGCAATATACAGGGTGTTCCAAAACTTAGCAATGTACCAAAGTTATTTTTTTCTTAATGGAACACTCTGTATTTTATTTTATGGCATTTTTGAGTTGTACACTGAAATCTAAATCAACTTTATTTAAGGTTTCCTATGTCTAATTTTTGTAGTTTATGAGATATTTCAAGTTTTTTGAAAATGCAATGTTGCACGAAAGTTTAGTATCTCGAAAATCCCCCTGTATGTATTTATGTTATCAGATAGAACATTTTATTGTCTACAAACGAGTATCAGGAATCCCTATGACTATCTGTACTATTTTTTAAGTTATTTGCATTTTTTAGATAATTTAAGTGAACTAAATTTGTTTTTTTGTAAGTGAACACCCAGTATATCTTTACATCGATGGATAGAAATATTATTGTTCGAAAAAGTTGATTTTATATTGTCACAATTTTTATTTTTGTATGTATTTGGATTAACAAAAAAGGACTTCGTATAAAATGAACGAAAAAACATAACAAAACAAACGAAAAATGACCGAGAGGTCGAAACACGTGTCAGAAGTAAATCTGTTTTAGTGAACCCATATACCAAGTATTTTATTTTAATTATTATGTGTACAGGTTGGTTTTACAGCGAAGAAATCGAGAAGAGATGCCGTTTACAACATAATTGAAGTAAACTGACAAAGATAGAATGTTATGGTAGCAGGAGGGGTTGAGAGGGAGAGGGTTGGTTCAGAATCAGTTGAAATAGAAGTCATGGCTGGCAGTTGGATCATCGAAGTCACGATAATTTTTAGGTCTGTTCTTGGACTGTAGGTTGAGCAGAGAGAGTCGTCACAACTGAATACATATATTGATTCTAGCATCGCTATATACGAGCTTATTATGTTTTGTAGATGAAAATAGAACAATTCATACTAGATGCTGTGATGATTATTCGATTTTTATTCATAATACTGCCACATTTATGTTGGAAAGAGTCTATTTGGAGATGAAATTTTGGGACACTCTGTATACCAAAATTTTGATAATTTTTTTTAAACACCCTCTATATTTAGGTAGTAATCAGTTATGTTTAATATGATTGCACCTGAACAGATTTTAATGTACCGGGGTTTTTTATCAAAAAAAAAAAACGATTTAGATATACAACGTGATTATAATCACATAAATTCGCAATATAAATAGCAATTTTTCTATATGTACCTACTTATGTAAAGCACTAAACTTTTGATATGGTTATCTAATAGTAAATAGTAATATAACTATATATAAAACTAATAGATAGAACATTACCCAATTTAATGTTTACGATAAAATTTCGCAATTTTCAACGTGACTTTGTTATTTCATTTAAAACAACATAAAAATATGTGCGATTAAAAATAAAAATCAATTTTACATTACCCCGTTTCGCTTTAACAGATTCCGCAGCATCCTGCATTGTTTTACGAGCCTTCTCCGAATTCATCCTATCGATGAATATTAATCCGGCTAACCAGGCAGCTAATCCGAAGGGCCAAGCGTAAAATAGCTCCTTTTTAGCTACGACAGTGCATTTATCCATAATCGCCCAGATATCGAAGATTCCTTAACCCCCCGACAAGACAAAAAAAACCACAATTTAAACCTTCGTACAAACTAAACGAGGTATAATTTTACATACCTAAGATATCTAAAGAGCTCTGATGGTTCGATACTATAATAAAAGAATCGTCTTTCTCCAAATACTCTCGACCTCTCAAAATCCATTTCATCCCGATTAAACTGGATATTGGCGAGCAAAACGTCGACGCCGTTCTATAAACGTGTATAAATACTATTTTTATAACGCAGTTTTAGCCTATTACGTTTAAATTACGTGAAATTTGAATTGGGTACTCACACTAAGTTCCTGACGTCTCTGGCTTTAAACGCGAAGAATGGTATTAAAATAATTGCGTTAAACGAAACTATCACATAATAAAGCATGAATTTCAAATAGAACCGGAATACCTGACTGCATTCGTAGAAGAAGGGTAACATGAGAATGCAGAGCGTCAAAAATATTTCAGTGTACGATGCGTACATTGCTGGTTTCGTTCCAGATTTCTCTGCTTATGTTTACGATGATGTTGTTACTTAAAAGCATTCACTATCGACTAATTAATCTGGTTGAAACATAACCAGCTGTTTCTCCGCAAAGCGAGCACTCGCTAATCTATCGCGACCGCGATTGATTTTTAAACGAATATAAACAGATTTCAACTTGAACTTTGCGCAAATTCATACACCAATGAGGTGACAGGATGCGTTCCGAAACGCGTTGGTGAGGGTAGAGAAAAAAAACGCTTTGTCTTGTATATATTTGAACGGTGCTGATTAAATAGAAGTATATAATCGGTTTTTGAGATTTAAACAATCAAAATGGTTTTATTAAGTTCAGGAAATTTTTATTTACTTGGCTGAACGGCCACAATATTCAGGACAACTAACAACAAATCTAATCTAATTGAAATATAAAATAAAATACAATTACTACATCAATTCCTTTCACATATTTAAAGCTTCTTTACTAGTTTCATCAAAAACTTTTATCATTGCTTCTCTAGTCCGTGCAATAAGATCATTCACATCATTGGATGTCATACCTTGTGTTGGTATTGGCGGTAACGCTGTGATTATAATGTTTCCTGTAAAATTGCGGTTTTAAACCGCCAAATTCCGATATGATCTTAAGAAAAATTATATTCACCTGTATCAAAGTGCTTATTAGCTTCATCAAAGAAATAATGTCTACTATAGACGATTGGATAAATTGGTACTTGAGCATTTATAGCTAGATGGAAAGCACCCTTTTTAAACTGGTGAATCTCACCTGTATTTCGTCTACGACCTTCTGCAAATATCAATAGCTTATTCTGTAACAATTTTATGCGATATTAGTACCACATTTTCATCGCGATTACATTGAAACGCATTGTATTTGGCTCCCTTATCGAAATTCAGACGAAGTAAAAAGCGAGATTTTAATCGCAACATGTATTATGCATTACTGAAGATTGAAATGTTAAAAGTTACGTGACGTACAATTAGGTCGAAATTACCAATAATTGTTTTTAAATTACGCTATTGAAATGCAAAATAGTTGATCGCGTGAATAATTTTGATACACAAGCATGCAAGGCGAGAGACTCTTTGATTTCACCATGTCCGAGTAATTAATCAACTAAATTAGCTCTCTAGCATAAAAATTAAAGTATTCTTCTCGAGCTGAGGACACAGCGACTCATTACACAGGTGTAAACTCACTCCACGATCTCCTCAATTCGTCTTTCAGCGAAGAAATGTGATTTTTAAGGGTTTTGTTAGTAAGATTATCACAAAGAAATCAAGAATTCCTGTTAATGATTATGAATTAAGATGACGATGAATGTAAATGCGAACGTTATTCTTAAAGAAAAAGTCTTTACCCCTTCTGGTTTGAATTCCTCGATAGTTTTCTGTAACGTTTCACTGGATTTTTCAAAATTTTTCCTATCAATGAATGTTATACCACATAACCATGCAATCGCTGAACAAGGAAAAAAATACAATATTTCCTTTTTGGCAACCACACCACACCTACGTGCTGCCGAGAAAAGTATATTTAAACCTGTTGCAGGAAAAAGATGATTTTAGAAGTTTCTAGTGATAAATAAAATACCCTATAACCGTCAAATACATAACATCGCAATTTATTAGTACTTACCTAAGAGATCTAGTGCAGTTTGATGATTTACAACAAAAATGCAAGTTCCCTCTTTCTCTAAATATTCCTTACCTCTCAGAATCCAATTTACACCGCAGGGTCGAGAAATTGGGTGCGCTAAATAAGCTAGTATTCTAAATTTAATTTTTTTTTTAATAGGCTTTATATAAAAATAACATTTATAATGTAATACATACAGAAAATTCTTCACATTTCTCCGACGAAAAGTGCAAATACATATCGCAATTGCTAATAACGAAACCAAAGCTAGGTACCCGTGAATTATACCTGTTTTTACGTAATATTTAAATACATGACTTGATTTATAACAGACTAATAATAAGATTCCTAACATAGCAAATAATTCTACATTGAAGGAGGACATGCTTGTTTAACTCTTGCTTTTGTGTTAATGCTGGTTGTATCGAGAATATTAAAATCCAACGTTCACCTTTTTTAAATTTTAAATGCCTTTAATCGCCGCTTAAAAAAGGAAAATTATCTCTTTAATTGCTGCCAATTGCTTTTTTTGTCGAAACGTCCTTGATATAATTTTTTTTTAGTAATTTTTGAATCATCTACATTAAAAATTGGTACCCCTAAATTCACTATAACATTCAAATTTCATTCAATTTAACATAACCTCTACAACACTATTTAAGCGGGAATTAAATCTAATATTGATTTAATTTAAATATTTAAATCTCACATTTATTCAAAAATGAGTTTGTGGGTGGATAAATATCGACCGAAAGACCTCCAAAAACTCGATTTCCACAAGGAGCAAGCTGCCAATCTGAAACGTTTGATCCAACAGGGGGATTTTCCTCATCTCTTAATGTTCGGCCCCTCGGGTGCTGGTAAGAAAACGCGAATAATGTGCCTGTTAAAGGAGCTCTACGGTCCCGGCGTGGAACGATTGAGGATGGAACAGATGAACTTTACGACACCCTCTAATAAGAAATTAGAAATCATGACGATCAGTAGTAATTATCACATCGAAGTAAATCCTTCGGATGTAGGGATATATGATAGGGTTGTTATTATGGATTTAATCAAGAATGTAGCACAATCTCAGCAATTAGATAGTAAAGGGCAGAAAGATTTTAAGATCGTTGTTTTGACGGATGTCGATCAGATGACTATCGATGCGCAGCATGCTTTACGGAGAACTATGGAGAAATACATTGCGAATTGTCGATTAATTTTGTGTTGTAATTCTACATCTAGAGTTATACCAGCGATTAAAAGCCGTTGTTTAAATATTAAAGTGCCGGCACCTTCGACCGATGAGATAGTATCGATTTTACAGAATACGTGTAAAAAGGAAGGATTAACAGTTCCGGTAGAATTAGCTAAACGCATAGCAGAGAAGTCGAATCGAAATTTAAGGCGATCGCTATTAATGTTAGAAGCATGTAAGGTGCAACAATATCCT
The DNA here is from genome assembly GCA_023690525.1 of Holotrichia oblita. Taxonomy (NCBI): domain Eukaryota; kingdom Metazoa; phylum Arthropoda; class Insecta; order Coleoptera; family Scarabaeidae; genus Holotrichia; species Holotrichia oblita. Next base: position 5,375,774 of record CM043021.1, read on the forward strand.
TTCACTGCAAATCAGAATATTACCGAACCAGATTGGTCCTTATTCATTCGTAATATGGCAAAATTAATAATACAGGAGCAGAGTTTAGAGCGCATTTCTAAAATACGGGAAGATTTATACGAATTAATTGTCCACGATATACCAGGAGATATAATTTTCGAAGTTTTAGTTGACGAATTGACTCAAAACTGCGATTTCGAATTGAAATTACAAATTGTGGAGCAAGCCGCGATATACGAACATCGAATGAGGCAAGGAAATAAGGAAATTTTTCATTTAGAAGCGTTCGTTGTTAAGTTTATGTGTTTGTATAAGAAATATTTGGAAGATGCCCTCGGAAATAGTATGTAAATATTAAATTTTTTAGGATAAACGTAATAAACAATTTTGAAAAATATTTTTTATTTTTATTAAATTTTTTCATTAGTTTTAACAATTCCTATTTAAAATCACATGAGCATAAATTATTAACTTATCGTATCACAAAAATACCCCATTATTACAATATATTCCTCATTTTATATATTTCTTCAAGTCTTTCTTCCATAATCGTATTCGTCCCTTTTAATCCATCCGTTACTTGCTTACTAAACTTGAAATACTCTTCGACTCGAACTTTCGACCAACCTTTCGGAGTACACCGTTCTAAATCTCTTAAATTATGTAATTTATCAGCTAATTTTACTAATTTAGCTTCGTAGCTTGACGATCCTGCATGTTTAATCTGTAAAGCTTTCCGTTCTTTACTTGGTAACCTTTTATCATCGGTCACTTCGACTACAATGCCTCGTACTTTAGTTCCGAAATGTTGTTCAATCTCTTCGAAGCTAGTGTCTGTATCTTCGACTGTATCATGTAAAAGGGCAGCTTGAATTACCGCTATGTCAGTTATGTTCGCTTCTTGTGTTAAAATATGAGCAACACCTGAAATTATTTATTAATTACAAACTGTTTCTGATTTGTTAATAATATTCAAACCAATTGGGTGATTTATATATGGAGTTTCTTCTGGATCCTTTCGTCGCTGATTTTTATGTTTTATCGCGGCGAAATTCACACATCTTATCACTTCTTTTATAAAATCAGATTGGAGATGGTTCAACATTTTTAAACATTTACCGAATTGGAAACTTTTATCTTAATTATATGTTAAAAAGATTAAAAAAATCCAATCTAACATAACCTACAAAATCAAGATATTTAAAAAATTAAATTCAATCAATACCACCAACAGTAAAATGCACTAGAATTTGATTATAAAATTGAAGTTGGTAATACAAATTGTAAATTTTAAAAGTGTGGTTATGAATTTTAGCGCGAAAACTGTGTTTTATATCTAATTAATAAATCTAGAAATTTGTGTGAAATATGGATGTAGCTGATGTCCAAGTGGGTCAACCCCGTGTTAGAGATGAAGTTGGTGTCCGTTGTCAAAAGCTTTTTCAAGATTTCCTCGAAGAGTAAGTCTTGTATATTTACCTTTTAATATAATCACCATTTTATTTCGGTAGATTTAAAGAATTTGGTGAGATTAAATACTTACAACCGTCTCAAGAACTATTAAATCAGGAAAGGAGTACTTTAGAAGTGAGTTTTGAAGATGTAGAGAAATACAATCAAAATCTCGCAACTACTATAATCGAGGAATATTTCCGTATCTACCCGTACCTCTGCCAAGCTGTAGCTAATTATGTAAAAGATAGGAACGATTTAAAGAAGGAAAAAGAGTGTTACGTGAGTTTCTTAGATGTGCCTACAAGGCATAAAGTCAGAGAATTAAAAACGGAAAAGATCGGTACATTAATACGTATATCCGGACAGGTTATTCGAACTCACCCAGTACATCCCGAATTGATATCGGGTACATTTATGTGCCTCGATTGTCAAACCGTGATTAAAAATGTTGAACAACAATTTAAGTTTACGAATCCTACGATTTGTCGTAACCCAGTTTGTAGTAATCGCAGGAGATTTTTATTGGACGTCGATAAGTCCCTATTCATTGATTTTCAAAAAGTTCGCATACAAGAAACGCAAGCCGAACTACCCCGTGGTTGCATTCCGAGGAGTGTCGAAGTCGTTATGCGAGCTGAAAACGTAGAGACCGTTCAAGCCGGAGATCGGTATGATTTTACAGGGACTCTAATCGTCGTTCCGGATGTTGGTGCAATATCGTTACCTGGAGCGAGAGCTCAGATTAGTTCGAAGCATAAGCACGGAGATGAAGCTGAAGGTGTAAAAGGATTGAAGGCGTTGGGTGTACGGGATCTTCACTACAAAATAGCTTTCTTAGCGTGCAGCGTTCAACCTACGAATCCTCGTTTCGGTGGTATTGAAATGCCTCTCGAGGATATAACGCCTGAAATGATGAAACGACAAATGACCGAAGGCGAATGGAAGCACATGTACGAGATGAGTCATGATAGAAATCTCTATCAAAACTTAATTGGTAGCTTATTTCCGAGTATCCACGGTAACGATGAAGTTAAACGTGGAATTCTGTTAATGTTATTTGGTGGGGTGGCTAAAACTACGGTCGAGAAAACTACGTTAAGGGGGGATATCAATTGTTGCATAGTCGGTGATCCTAGCACAGCGAAATCTCAATTTTTAAAACAGGTGTCGGAATTTTCACCAAGAGCTGTTTATACTTCCGGTAAAGCATCTTCCGCTGCTGGTTTAACAGCCGCTGTAGTTAAAGATGAAGAATCTTCGGATTTTGTGATAGAAGCAGGAGCATTAATGTTGGCAGATAATGGAGTTTGTTGTATAGATGAATTCGATAAGATGGATCCGAGAGATCAAGTTGCAATCCATGAAGCTATGGAACAACAAACAATATCAATCGCTAAAGCAGGGGTTAGAGCTACTTTAAATGCGAGGACATCGATTTTAGCTGCGGCAAATCCTATTGGTGGCAGATATGATAGAGCAAAATCGCTTCAACAGAATATAGCGTTAAGTGCACCTATAATGTCTCGATTCGATTTATTTTTCATTTTAGTCGATGAATGTAATGAAGTTGTCGATTATGCTATAGCACGCAAGATCGTTGATCTCCACAGTAATATCGAAGAATCCATCGAGAGAGTTTATTCCAAAGAAGAGGTGCTCCAATATATAACATTTGCACGTAAATTTAAGCCAGTAATAAATAAAGAGGCTGCAGAACTACTCGTTCGACACTACCACAGACTTAGATTAAGAGATAGCACAACAACTGGAAAATCAACATGGCGAATAACAGTTAGACAACTCGAAAGTATGATTAGATTAGCCGAAGCCATGGCTAGAATGGAAATATCAGATGAAGTTCAACCAAAACATGTTAAAGAAGCTTATCGGCTACTAAATAAATCGATAATCAGAGTAGAACAACCCGATATTCATCTCGACGAACAAGAGGAACCTGTGATCGAAGATGAGGAACATGAACCACAAACTAACAGTGAAGTCGAAGCACCTGTTAAGAGAAAATTGGTTCTCAGCTTCGAAGAGTACAAAACTTTAAGTAATATGATTATAATGCACATGCGGAAAGAGGAAAATAAAGTTGAAGAAGGTAATCAAGGTGGAATTCATCGAAGCGATGTTATCGATTGGTATTTGTCTACGATAGCAGATCAAATTGAATCGGAAGATGAGTTACTTGAGAAGAAGCAATTAATCGAGAAGGTTATCGATAGATTAACTTATCATGTATGATTTTTTTAAATTAAATCAAAATTAAACTTGTTTAATTTTAATTTATTTTTAGGATCAAGTTATCATTTCCCTCACTAAAGTTGGGTTAAAAGGGGACCAAACAGATGAAGAAGAGAACCCGTTGTTAGTAGTGCATCCGAATTATATTATTGATCAATAATTTTTTTAGTTTTAAATATATATTTTTATATTTGTAATATTAAACATTTTTTTTTAAGTCATTATTTTTAAATTTTCCGCTAAAATCGATCCCTAGAAACAATCCAGTCGCTAGATGGTGTTAGTAGTTCAATTATATAGTTTTCTATTTTATCGACAAATTTAACGAATCATTTCAAATTAAACCTTTAATTAATCAAACATTTACAATTCAAACAAACATTTCGTTATATTTAACTGCCTTCTGCCGGTGGCGTCTCCTGTCCCGCACTTGGTTCTTCCTCCTCATCATCCTCCTCCTCGACAGGTTCTTTGACCCCTTTAATCTTCCTCAAGTTCGTAAAAAAAATCACAGGACCTGCTAGGTACGCGGTACCCATAACTCCCAAGTGTATCATACGTGTCATCAGAGATATCCGTCTTGCAGGCGGTCCGGATAACACGCTCATTCTTTTCGGCGTTAAACTTCTGTTTATCGCGGAAGTCGTAGAATTTCGTAATAATAATCTTAAATGTTTCGACAACATATTTCTAATCGATGGAAAAAATGTGGCTCGAGATAGAGTATTTGACAGTTAAATTATAAATGACATTAACGTCTAATTTGACGTTTCGTTTTTATTGTTTATACAGTAGAGCCCAGATTATCCGAGTTACGGTTATCCGAGGCTCCGTATTATTCGAGGTACCACTGCTTGTCGTCGGTCATGGCACGGTTGTTGTAGAGAAGTTCCTACCTTACGTTATTTAACGTAGGGACTTCCCCTGCTTATCTATCTGGCAGGATCTAGTTATAAATATAACTGCGTTACTATGTTGTGTGCATTACTTTCCTAGAAAGTACATATTACCAAAAGCTTATTGAAGATGAACAGTTAAGTGTCCAACAATTGTATAATTGGGACGAACCGGATTGAATTACATGATGCTCCCAAGAAAAACACTGGCTTCTAAAAAAGAACGGTCTGATCCAGGGTATAAGAAAAGCAAAGAACGATTAACGGTTGTGGTTTGTTGCAATAAGTCTGGAGACAATAAGCTTATTACATTTTTGGTAGTGGGAAAACGGCCAAGAGCTTTTAAGAATGTTAATGTTGCAAATTTGCCTGTTCAATATACAAACCAAAAAATGCTTGGATGGATTCTTATTTGTTTAAAAATTAGTTTCAGAAGATTTATTATGTTCAATATGTTATATTATATGTTACATTGTTTTTTGAGACTATACAATAAATTGATATTTATTTTGTGTCTAGTATTTCTGGTTTTATTTAGAATTAATTAATTTATGTTGTAAACAGTTTACGGAGTCACTGCAACTAAGCACCCACCACATATTAAAAAAAAAAAAAAAAGTAATAGGTCAGATATAGAAATTGGAAAACACTTTGTTCGCAATCAAATGGCAATCCGTATTATCCGAGGTACCCTCGGTCCACATTAGCTCGGATAATCGGGACTCTACTGTATTGTTTTTATTCACGTAATTAATCGTATTATTAAGTAATTTCTATTAGAATTTAATTAATTTAAAATCTCAATAATTGTTTGTTTTTATATTCATATTTATTTATTTGAAAACCAGAAAAAATTTACATGGTAAATCTTATAGAGGTATTGAAATAACCTGTACATAGGTCCGGTTGTATAAAACTAAAAACCTAAACCAAACTAAATAAGAAATTTAAAATTGGACCAGGTAAAGTTATAGAGCTCTAAGGGAAGCACATTTTAATAGAAACGTCGATTATATACCATCCATCATGACGTCATACCGAAATAAATTTGCATTTATTTAAATGGAATGTGGTATTTTTATTGTAAATTTCTGAAACAGCTAATTTTTTAACGTATAACTGTATAAAATATGATCGATTTTAATAACAAATGAAATCAACAACTTTTTGAAATTGCCGCCAATATTTCAAATTTTGAAGCGCGCAAATATTGTTATTTACCTGATGCATATTTGCGTAAAACGCAAAATTTGAATTGGGCTGTCATTAAATGTCATTTGGCAACTGACAAACATTCAAAATTAATTATTCGTTTTGTATCTTTTCTGTCTAGTGTCTTATTATGTTTGACGGTGTATTCTTTTTTTACTCCTATTAGTAACCTTATTTCAGCTAAAATGTGTGTTAGATTGGCTTAATAATTATATTACAATTGATTACATTGATAGTTTTACAAACTTACTGCAATACTGACAGCATGGAAATTTTAATGTTTAACTTATGTAGAAACAATAATTTGGTGTTGAGTGTTTGACTTATTAACCAACTTGCATTAAATCTGCATCGCCAAGTAATTGCATGGGAATTATATTCAAATAGTTATTATTAAATTTCGTAGTTTACACTTCATATTTTAAATTTAGCAAGTTACACTTTAAAATAAGCAAATGACAGAATTATGTAGTGATTTAAGTCAAATCTGACAAATGTCACACACATTAACATGCATTACGTAAAATTTCGGTCAACTAAGCTTGAAACTTCGAAACCGCGAAATTTAAATAATCAAATTTCATTCATAGAAACAAATTTTTTTCCCAATATTATATATATTGACTTTTGGCAGTATCAGAGATTTATTTCTGGTATTACTTCTGGGTGCCGATTCTCGAGTCGAGAGAACGCAAATTTCGAGAGAATAGCGGAGGGGATTCTCCTGAAATCAGAAATTTCGTATTCTCGAAAGTTAGTGCTCGTTCCCTTCTCTTAAAAGTTGTGCGATCACGTTTCTCCTGGTACGGACCGAGAGAACAGACACAAACTTAGGAGACGCAAGCGTAATAGGTACAAATGTATTTGTTGTGCGGTTTTAAGGTTATTTTGTAATATTTTGTATTTGGTATTAATAAGCAGTGATAAGCACAATGGATGAAGATGAGGTATGGATGGCAAATCAGATTTTGGATAATGTATTGGAAGCAGAGGAAGCTAATCAGCGTCCACAGCGTCGCTTTTATAACAAAGATAATGCCTTTAATTTACCGGAAGAGCAATTTATAAAGCTATTCCGTCTAAACACAGAGGCCGTAAGACGTATTATAAATATTGCTTCTATACCATGAGATTCAAAATGATTGTCGAAACCGCTCCTATAGATAGTGACATGGTGTACGTATATGCCACGGCACACATACGGCATAGAGAACTATGCTACTATCTATAGGAGCGGATTCGACAATCATTTTGAATCTCCCTTTATATATTCATGAATGTTTGAATGTGAATGTAGGGGAAAACGTTCCCCGTTGAAGAGCCTCATTCTGATCCATAAAATCAACTAATGTTGCCTTCTGAATTTTGGTTATGGGACCACTCCGTGTCACGTTTTTAATCAAAAAGAAAAGTGCGAAGAAAAGTCACCTGTCATGTATTCAATAATAAATGTGAAGTTTGGCGCAATCGGTTTTTGTACGTCAAATGATCTAATATCCTCCGATATGTAACGAACAAAGCTCGTCGTGTCACATCCCATCTCATGTGTTCGAGAATAGCGTTATTGGCTATTGAGAGAACGGACGTAGGAGTATGATCTATCCCTTCTCTCGAGGTGAATGATCACTTCTCTTACTTTCGAGAATCGACACCCTGGAATGCACAAGGAGTGCCCTCAGAGAGTAGTAGTGGTGTTTGATCGACTGCAAACTAAAAGCTTGTCTAATATATAATTACAAAATTTCTGTTAAATAATTTAGAAAAATTTGCGTTTAGATAAAATGTACTGACGTGAAGTTTGCTAAATAGCAAATTTGGTCTGAGGCGCCATCTAGTAGCGGCACAAAATTTGGGGATATATCCAATCACAGCGAGGAAGCCATAATTTCGTTCTCCCGCCATTTTTTTAATTTGAGAATGCTTATCTCCAAGATATAACCGGTTATATATCAAAATATTAACAAGCCACACACATAACTTTCGTTTTTGCATGCAATCGTGTAATAAAATACGTGTTTGTGCATATTTTTTGTTATTATGATTAGGAAGGGTGGGCACTAGGAGGTGTGTCTTCTCGCTGAGGACCTTCCCAACTTTAATTTTTATTAAAATTTAGCCCAGCAATATGTTTATTCATAATATACCATAGCATAGGTACCATAAGCCTTTCTAGGATAAATTATTTTAAATATATCAAGAGTTTAAAGTTGATATTGCAGGTGATACCAACTATAAACAAGAAAACAATATCGTCGCAAATTCAATAACAAAAACAAACGAAAGACGTCATCGCCCTCTATCCTAACACACAATATGATCGCAGAGGTATATAGCACGTGGTCGTATAACGATACTAGCGTCATCCCGGATCGAAACGGCGAAAACCCCAACTATCAGCATCCCAGCAGCTCATCCTCGGCGCTAGTACCTGTTAACCTGGAGTAGTAGGGTACGGGTGACCGTTGAATAATGTACCGTCGACACGAGAAGGTCCAAGAGTCGCGTGTACCTGAAAATCACATCCCGAAAAAGTGCTATACGATTCGAATGGTCGAGATTTAAACGGAAGATGAATCTTTTCCGTTAAAATTTCAAATCCGACACGCGAGATTTTAAAAAATCCGGAGAAGTTTCGAGATTTTGAGCGGAGTTTTTATTTAAAAAAAAATTAAATTGTTTAAGCGCGATTGGAGGTGTATTCGCCAACTTGTTGGGCCGTGGAGGATGTGGAGAAGCGAGGTAGAGAGGAATTTTTGTTCTCGTTGGAATGTGGTAGAAGATAAATTCTGCTAGTATAAAGCGGTAAATTATTTAAAGTTTTTTTTTTCCTTTCTTTGAGTATCCTTACCCTGATGATCAACAAGTATAATTGTGAGCTTTTTCGTTTGTGATTAATGCGATGAATATAATTAATGAAATAATTTTGTTCAAATTGATTTCTTCTCAAAAATATTTCTATCTAAAATGGGGCGGTGCTGTTTTTAATAATAAATTAGACTTAATTAAATCTGTTTTTATACTGGAGATGTTAGTAAAGCTTTGTCTATTGACTTTGCCGAAAAGAAAATTAATTCGACTATGTTTACTGTTGAATATACTTGAAACGGATCAGTATTTGTTTAAGAAAATGTGGTTACCAACAGACAGACGTCTTTGAGAGAGAAATGGGAATGAATTTCAAGTATGTTGTGGTATATTTTAACCGAAGTATGTTTGTATGTATTCACATATTTACTCGTAAATTTCGCTTGTCAGTTTATGAAAAAAAGCAGACTCATACGTTTGTAGTTGTTAATGAGAAATGTTTTTAGCAATTACTGTTATAATTAGTTCTTTTTTAAGTTGGCTAATATTGTTGTAATGTCTGTTGTTTATAAATTTAATTTGGCCTCCGTATTTGGCGAAAGATTGACGAGTGTGAGGATAAATTTCAATTTAATTTTGGCAACATTTTTGTGGACCAATTTTTCTTAATGAGTCCCAAATATTTGGCTTCGCTTCTGCTTCCGTTTGGCACCTTATCTTTGTTTCCTTGATGCCTCATCTAATGATGGTGTATTGAGAGCATTCTGTATGAGGCTAGCATGCTTGCACCTTTTTGTATCGATCTTCTACATCCAGTTGTCTGAGAAAGTCATCAATGATTTATCTTGAAGTGTTTGCTTGGACATATTGGTAAGAATATTTTAAAACTTTTTTGCAGCAAATTGAAGTAACGAAATGAATCTTTAGGTCTCCTAAATTTGTGGTCCTGTCTTCTCCATGATGTTTGAATTATCATTTGACCAATTTGAATGTTGACGAAAAGTTTGCAACAACTTGGACATTTTTTTGTTGCTTGGGGTGGAAGATCAGGAAAGATATTAAGACTAGGTATTTTGATGGTTCTCCTTCCTTATTATTATTTTTTTTGCAATAATGAGATGCAGTTAAAACTTGTGTTGTTTTAAAGGTGTCTCAAGCAGGGATTAATTAAATTTATTAAACAACACGATAAAAATACATTCTTTTGACCAAGTTTAGCAACAGAGATTGACGTTAGTTTCATCAACAAAGATATCAGTCCGTGTGTAATAAAGAAGAAATTGAAGAAGACCGGAAAAAATTTGAAACTGCGAAGGAATTGAAATGATTTGTGCCAGGCATGTCGACATGTGACGTAATACACCATGGTTTGAATTGTGTGTATCAAATTTTGGAGCAAAAGAGCTTCTGCCATCTTTTTCGATTTATCTAACGCCTTTGACGTCGTTGATCACTCATTACTCCTTGCTAAACTTAAATCACTGGGGTGTCAGGGACGTTGCCTATGATTTATTTGCCTCATACTTGGCTCACAGAAAGACAAAAATAAGTTTTGTGGGTGAAATTAATCGTATACGTAGAACCTATAACTCCTTTCGTGTGGCATTCCTCAGGGATCAATTTTGGGTCTAGTCTTGTTCTTGCTGTATGTTAATGACGTCAGTTCTATCTTGCCTTCCTGTGTCTTGGTACAATACAGTTGTATTTTCTCTGGAGCGTCTATTGCTGATGTGTCAGTCTTAGGTATAATAGCATCGCTGATAATATGGGAAAATGGTGCAGTAATAACGGGCTAAAATTAAATCGAAACAAAATTACCGTGTTAAGCTTTAGTTCGTTCTCCCATAACAAGTATGACAGATTAGATATTCAATTGGATGGGGAGTCCATACCAGAGAATGACTATGTCAAATTTATGAGCTTAGTAGTTGACCCATTCCTAAAGTTTGAACAACATTGCATGGCGTTTCATGGTAGGCTGTATTCGGCAGTGTCTAACCCTGGGACGTCACAGGGATGTTCAGGTGGTGCAAAAAGGTTTAGCCCACGGATGTCCTTCAGTTTGCCCTAGAGACTGTCCTATATTTATCCGTAGGCCCATGAAGGTATTTATATGGGATGTGTTTGGTCGAGGCATCAGGATAATAGCAATTTTGCGTCATATAAGGTAGGTATATGCTTAAAGGTTCAACATTTATTTTCTACTTATTTACTACAAATATTTAAATAAGAAGGTGCCTTGTCTCAGGTAAGTACTCTTACAAGACGTCCCTAGTACATCCGAAAATAGGATCACAATGCCCTGTAACTATAGACTACAATGGTCCTCCGGATGTCCCAAGGGATTTTCCTGTATTGGGATATTAAGGTTTTAAACAGGATATCCCAATTGTGCAATTTTTTTTCTTTTTTGCACCACCCTTCTACGATCTTTAATGCTCTTTGCATAAAATTCTCACTATCACAATGTCATCAGCATATGCCTGGATTCGTCAATTACCATGTCTCACACCTCTCTGTGGGCATCCTCTGGGAAACTGACACCTGCATCTTATCTCCCGCCAATGCTGTTTCTACCTATCTACCGTGGAAGATGCCTTTAAACCCACTTATAAATAGTGTTTTTCTACTGCACAGATTTTGACAGCTCGTATTGCCGATTCAAATGAGGTGTTCTCAAAAGTACCTTCTATGTCAATAAACGCTGCTAAAATGCAATGTCATGGTTATTTAAAGTTGCCCCCATTTCTAAAACAAGCTGATGCAAGGTACAATTAAGGTATTGAATTGATTTTTGGTTATAAAACACTACAAATTCACATTTACAGTTTCTAACAAATGAACACAATTAAATAACAACCCTCTAAGAAGAAACAAGTCAAGTTGGGGCAATTTTGAATCGAAAACTGTAGATGTTTGTATAGACAGATACTGTGAAGACCATCAATGCTTTTATTAGCCTACAACACTTCGAAAGTCCAAGAAAAGTCCTCTACTTCCACAACATTACCGCCCCTAGTCAAAATCGCCGAGGCCGTCATCCTGAACAGAATAAAGGACGGACTTTTTGTCCAGGACATACTTCAAGATGAACAGTTTGGATTCCGTGAGGGATCTCTCCACGGACTTTCAGCTGCTGACGGTGACGGAGGCAATTCGAAACTCTCCTGCAGGCTCGCAAAATAATGCGATAGATTTTTTTAGATATCGAGAGGATATCAGCACGGTTATGGTTCCAATCATGCTCTTTTACATCTACAAATCACACACGAAGCCTCGATCTCAACGGCAAAGCAAATTGCAGCAGGTGTCCCTCAAGGTTGTCTCCTTGCACCTACTTTATTGTTAATTCAGTAAAAGCTCTCATAAGCGGGCATCAACGGTTCCAAGTTTTTTGTCCGCTTGTTGGAGATGTCCTCTTTATTATGGGATAGGTCAGTTTAAAAGAACAGAAAAAAATTGAAATAAAGATAACTTTACAAAAAACTGCTTTTTAATCGAAAAATGCTTTAAAAACTAGAAAAATACAAAACATAAATGTTTAAACAAAGGCATAAAAAAGTTTATTTTTTAAAATAATCGGATATTTTTGCTTGTTTTAGAACCTCTTACACTTTTCTTGTAGAAAATAATGCTGAAAATGTAACTCAAGGTTTTTTTTAATGTTCAAATGCAATAAACTCTTCTTTTGCAAACTTTCTTAAATCATCAACAACTTTAATAGCCTCTCCTTCTCCATCTTCTTCTTCTTCAACTACATTTTCGACTGGATTTTCATCAAATTGTTCTTCAGTTGAGAGTCTTTGATCCAAATTAAGGAAGTCGTGATCGTTGTGAATATTCTCAGATGGATGAATTTCATTAAAATTTCTCCAAAACTCTGCTACTGTTGCCATGGGCCGATCATCTTCTGCATCATATTCCATATGTTTACTCCTTGAGCTTCAGATTTCTTAAAACCTGCTTTGGCAAAGCAGTTTTGAATGGTATTGGAAGTTACCTCATTCCAAGTCTTTTTAATTAAATAAAGAGCCTCCAAAATGTTAATTGATTTTGAAAGTTCCGAGGCGGAGATAAGGCCATCCATTTTTGAAAGGATATGCCTTAATATTAAACCACGATAAAATAATTTAAAATTTTGAATTATATTTTGGTCTAAAGGTTGGCACACAGACGTGGTGTTAGGAGGAAGAAAAAGAGTTTTAATATTTTTAAATTTAGCTTTCGTTTTTGAAATCCCATTTGGTTATCCAAATCCAAAAGCCAATTTTCCAGCTTTTCTTTTTCTCCCACCATGCTGGTACAAAACAATATGGTCAACCTTTCTTTCGAAATTTTACCCCTTACACATTTTTCAGATTTTAATGCCAAAATTTTGTTTGGTGAAGCTCTAAAATACAAATCACTGTCATCAGCGTTGTAAATGTCCTCTGGTTTGTATCCCAAAATCATCTTTGGTAACTTTTCTAAAAACTGGTTCACACTGATTTTCATAATACACTTGAAGCTAATGTTATGCCTTTTTCTCCATTTTTGTAGCCATCCATCGGATGCGTTGAACTTTTCCTATTTTAAGTTGTTAGCCACTTCTTTTTGGCTTTTGCTTTTATTAACGGCCCTGGTATAGGAATATGCTGGCTCCTAGCATGTACGAATCACTCATGACAAATCCTGTCATCTTTTAGTTTTGTTATTCTTTGATCCAGATTGTCACCCGATTGCCATTGCTCGCAAATGGCTTCTTTTTGTGTCATAATTTGTGCAACTTTGTGTTTTGATTATGTTTAATCTAAAATTGTTACTTATAATAATTGTTATTTATAATATTTAAACAAATAAAAGTACTAAAATAAATAAACACATACCTTCTACCCAATTGGCGAACACTTAAATGTTCGTGCTCTGCAAGATCAATTGTCTCCATTCTTCGTTTTAAAGTTAAAAACTTTTTTGGGTGCCATTTTCACGCTTTTCAACCCAAGTCACTAATAATACTGCCTAACACACGTAAAACACTGGAATTTCTATAAAGAGGGGAAACCCCCGTGAAAGAATGCCATTGTCCGCCGGGGATCGAGGTGGAACATAGCAAACTCCTAGAAGACTCACAACATCAGACACAACCTTACCACACACTCCGGAGAATACGAACTAATAACCCATAAGGCTTGAAGAGCGTTTCATTGAGAATAGAGGGCTAAAGGACTCATAGTCCACAACCTTAGGACAGAAATTGACAGAAACTTTTGAGCAAATTTTGGAAGAACCTGTATTAGTAAACGATCTTCTTTAACTGCCACACCTCCAGAGCGTACGTACGAAATAACAAACTCCTAACATCGTAGCAGTTGGATTCAACACTTACAAAAAAAATAAAAAAGAACACCCTCCGGAGAAGACGTTAATCAGAATTGGATCTGCCCGAGAATTCAAAATCGACGTCTATAAAATGTTGCAAAACGATGTCTTGGCGATATCTTATGAATGTCTGCCATGCCTGAAGAGACATTTATAAGACGTCCCGAATATCGGATTCGAGACATCTTCTAGACGTCTAAAACTGTTGTTGGAACCATGTTAAAATGTGACAAAAATCTATATATCATTTAAAGATCATCATGTTTTAGTTCTTCAGCTTGCATAATGTCATTTTGCTCTTGTTATTGTACAAAATAGATTTACGACAAACGGAAACGTATGCTTAAATATTGTATATATAAATTTTCTGACACGTGCTCATAATTTCATACACATCAGTTTTATATTAAACAATTTTGTTTATGAGATAGTCGTAATAATTGAAATAATTCGTTTGCTTTATAATTGCGTCCCAAGCATCTTCTCATAAAGATAAATCTATAAGTACAGAATATATTATACATCTGTGCAAACGCCTCATGTTTAATTCTGTCATTAAAACGAGCACCCATAGGTCAAAATATTTGCGCTAAACCATCGGTTCTCTTTCCTAAACAAACCGAGCATTACTGCTGGTTTTTATTTATTTTCTTAAAGTCCGTTTGTTAGACCGATGTTTAGCCTGTTACGTGTCCGTTTGATTTTATTTATTTTTCGAAAGTTTAAATCATTTTTATCTAAGCGGTAAATAACGCGATCGGAGTAGGTACAAGAAGTTCGCTCTGTTTTATTTTCGTTTTATGCGACGAGGAAATCCGGAACATTATCTACAACAGCAGTTTCCGGAATAAAAATATATCCTCTTGCAACAGGTTGTTCGGTTTATTATGATTTAATGTTCTCGGAAATGTATTTCTATATTCACAAAAAATTTAATCTTTTTAACGTTGGTTACACTCATTTTTAATCTGACATTGACATTAATATTAAGGAAATTTAATTTATTTGCAGTTGGTACTAAATGACGATTTTACACAACCAAAACGAATACATATAAACATAACACTCGATCTTATTGACATCCATCTCCAACCCATCAAATTACAGTACCTTCCGTGGAAGTCTACCGAATTGATTCTTCATAATTTATGGAAGCAACTCTTGACGACACGTTCAACCTTTACGGTAGCTAAATCGCACATATTGCCTGTATTTCCCCGATATCCCATCGTTTACACTATAGAAGGCTCCGTATAATACCATCTCGCTTCCACTTCTATCTCTGATAGAACTGTCAATATAAAGTCAATATAAATGATATATAACGTGCGAACTTCATCTTTTTTCGCCCTCGAGTTTGATTACACATACAGTAACACAATCCTGAATCGTGTTAGGGGTTGGCAACCTAAAGTTCGATGTCTTTTTTTTCGTCCCCGTCCCCCCATTTCTCACCCTTATTCCACGAAAAGGGACGAGAATTGGAGGAGAAGGAGAAGCGTGAAAAACTTAATCTATCTCGATGTTACAGATGTCGCCATTGGCAACAGACGAAACCGATTTCTTAGCCGTGACGTCATTAGAATTCAACACGAAAGGCACGATGATTTTGGTAATTCGGTATTATTTGTCTCCATCCGAAATGGTAGAAAAGATGAATGGTGTGAATGAATTATTAGAACTTGAGGGAAAATATGCTGAATGCATTCTAGCGAAGACAAAAGATTGTTGCATTTAATTTTATGACGTGATAAAAACGTTTATGTTCCTTGTCAAACGTCAATTTAACATTTCAACTCGATGTTCTTCGCTAAACGTTAATATGACGTCGTAAATGACTTGTACGGTGATCTATGTAAGTATTAGACGTAACATATTGATATGACGTCATATTTTAGTGATTCTAAAAACGAATCAGTATAAACATCATTTATTGAGGTATAAATGACGTCAAACCGACGTTTCGTAATAGAATCATTGTAAATTAGTCGGAAAATAAACGTTTTTTTACGTCATCAGTTGGTTAGTTGACGTCCGCTACCGAGGGGTACTTTAGATTCAACTCAATGTGACGGGCATTTTAAGCTGACTAATAATAGACATATGTTTATAAACATCATTATGGAGAAGAATTTTGACATCTGTCATTTCCATAGTTACCTAACAGAAATTATATCATTAACGATATAAAATGCTGTATATCATCGTCATTTCCTACAAATTAGAAAAAAATAGTAGACAAATAATTCAAATGTTGACGTCAGTTGTACATCCACAAATATCGTATTTTGGCTGTGACAAATTGACGTCATTTCCGATTTATTATTTAGTTATCTAGATCTTCAAGATTTGTGAATTTGCCACAAGTGCAATACGTCATATACTTGTTTATTTGACGTCTAAATCTAATAAGGACTTTAAATTGACGTCAATATGACCCTTTTTCCTTCGAATTTCTCTCATTTCTTTAATTCTGAACTGAAAAACTGAAAAAAAAATAACGTTGGCGTTAGTTTTATCAACAAAGATATCAGTCGATCCGTATACTAAAGAAGAAATTGAAGAAGGCCGGGAAAAATTTTGAATCTGCCAAAGAATTGAAAGATAACTGAAATAGACTAAAGACAGACGTAATCCGCAATCACGCAAGAAGATATCTTATGGATATAATTCTAAAGACATCTCTAGAATGTTCATTTATAACATCCATAAGATATCCTTTAAATGTCTAAAAAGACATTTTATATCGATTGATTTGATCTGAGCATCGTCTGAAGTTAAATCTTTTCCAAACTTCAAAAAAAAGAACTAGAAATTGCAATCTTTGAGGTCTGTTAGGCATGAAAACAATATGACGTCTGTAGAACAAACACACAAGCTGTAATAGGTGGATCTCTAAACAATTTAATAACCATAAGTGATTATTTAAGAGTTTGGTTTAATATTTCTATCATAAGTAGCATCGTTGTAGATTGTTGTGTCCAATAATTGATCACGTGATAAAAACGTGTGTGTATGTTCCTTGTGAAACGTCAATTATTTAACATCTCAACTCGATGTTCTTCGCTAAACATCGATATGACGTCATATACACTGATCACGTCAAATCGACGTTTCGCCACAGAATCATTGTAAACTGGTTGGAAAATAAACGTTTTTTTACGTCATCAGTTGGTGATTTGACGTCCGCTACCGAGAAGTACTTTAGATTCAACTCAATATAACTGGCATCTTAACCTGACTAATAATAGACATATGTTTATGACTAGCAGTATTATGGAGAAGAATTTTGACACCTGTCATTTCCATAGCTACCTAACAGAAATTTTATATCATTAGCGTTATAAAATGCTGTATAGGAGAGCTTGTATAAGATGAAGACGTTCATCATTTCTTACAAATAAAAAAATAATAATAATTCAAATGTTGACGTCAGTTGTACATCCATAAATAACTTATTTTACCCGTGACAAATTGACGTCATTTCCGATTTATTATTTAGTTATCTAGATCGTCAAGATTTGTCAATCTGTCAGAACTGGAATATGTCATTGCTTGGTTATTTGACGTCTAAATCTAATAAGGACCTTAAATTGACGTCAATGTGACCTTTTTTCCCTTCGAATTCGAAAAACAAATGGACGATTTTAAAAAATTCACGCGAATTGATAATATTCGTTGTACGTTTTCATTGTAGGAAATCTGTATCAAAATTGTTTTATTTTTTTATTTTTATAATTCGACGTCGAAACCGCAATTGTTTCTTTTCCACGTTTATTATTGTAAATCGGTCGTCTGTGAATATAATTTAAGGTTGTATAAACGCGTATGTTCGTACCAGATCTCCAATTTGAACAAAACCAGACACAGCGCAGTCCATAAACTGTTTTATCACCACAATATACGGCAGTTGAAGACAATAGAATTTCAATGAGAACTTTTGAAAGTAACATAAAAATACCGCGTTAACGTCGACTGTTATTGCACATTACGATTGCTATGTTGTCTGTACGATACTTTGCGCCCAATATGTGTATTGAAATATAAACCAGATACAGTAGCGATGGGTAGGTGTACGTTTACGAAATATATATCTTTTTTTTTTCTCTAAAGTTTAATTCTAGGAAACGAAAGTGTTAACGCGAATTTATTTTGAAACTTTAATGCATTAATTTTGCAATTTAACGTTTTAAAATAGTCCGTATGTAACGGTATAATATTAATAAAAACGTAAGTCTTTTCATATCTGATCAATATGCATGTGAAAGAAGTTATTTTTATCTATATACGAGGTTAACATTATGCGATACATTACTTACACACTTGGCGGACATCGATTAAACAATTCACACCTTGACCCCTTATGGTAGACAATAAAAAGGAATTCGAGTGTGTACACTCAGAAGCAACACAAAATTAATCAGTTCAAGACGAGGAGATTCGATTAAAAATCAAATTATTTCCGAATATGTAATAATTTATTTTTGGCTTTGTGCGATGATGCATTGTCGTGGAACAAAAACTAAATTCTGGTCCACAATTCTTGTAGAACTTCCAGAAGGAAAGGGTCAGCGTTATCTTGATTTTGCTCTTCTGATTTGACTCTTCTGGTGACTTCCATGCCGCATTCTGATGTTTCGTTTTTGGCTTATATTGAAAACACTATCTTTCATCGCCACCAGTTACAATGGCTGACACATGCTTGTCAGATTCCTTCGAGACATTTTTTAATATGTCTTTGAAATGCTGCTTTGACTTTCTCGATGTTTTCTTCATTGCGAGTAGTTTTTGTCATCGCTGCTTGGTAATCGTCCTCATAAGGTCCTCACGACCGTCATTCGTAAGTTTCTGCTTTTGAACTCACCTTTGATGGAATCAGTCCCTCCTAATCGCATCTGGAACAGACTCTATAACTTTAATTTCAAAATTTTGCCATGAAAAATGGGGTGACTTCCGCTAATTCTGAACTTTGAATTCATTTTTCTTTTATATAATGTTGTATTTGTTTGGAAAAGTCATTCCTAATTGTAAAAAATAAAAACGGGAGATAGGAAGGTAAGAAGAACACCGATAATCTATTCAAAACTGACAACTAAGGCAACTAAAGTGATTTCAAGGACTATGGAGCTCGTAAGATACAGATAAAACATCGGTAACACCAACACCACAACTGTGCGGATTATTGTACCCCTTTTCTGCAATCCTGCAAGTAATTAAGAAATGTGTATCACTCGGTATTACTGAAACGTCATCATAAATTTGCAGGAAAACACCTGAGTATATTTACATGAATAAATATATTAAAGTAAACATATTAAGAGTTTTTATATCAATTTAGCCAATTTCAGTTTGGGAAATAGAACAATGATGTCTTTTTTTGGTCTACGAATTTACCTACCATGATGGCTTCTTGTAGAATTTTCAGAAGAAAAGGGTCAGCATTTCCTTGATTTTGCTCTTCTGATTTGGCTCTTCTGGTGACTGCTTTGACTTTCTCGATGTTTTCTTCATTGCAAGTGGTTTTTGGGGTCGCTGCTTGGTAATCGTCCTCACAAGGTCCTCACGACCGTCATTCGTACGTTTCTGCTTTTGAACTCACCTTTGATGGAATCAGTCTCTCTTAATCGCATCTGGGATAGTCTGTATAACTTGAATTTCAAAATTTTTGCATGACAGATGAGGGCTGTACTATAAAATAGGGTGACTTTCCCTAATTCTGAACTTTGAATTCATTTTTGTTTAATATAATGTTGTATTTGTTTGGAAAAGTCATTCCTAATTGTAAAAAATAAAAACGGGAGATAGGAAGGTAAGAAGAACACCGATAATCTATTCAAAACTGACAACTAAGGCAACTAAAGTGATTTCAAGGACTATGGAGCTCGTAAGATACAGATAAAACATCGGTAACACCAACACCACAACTTTGCGAGGTTTTTATACCCCTTTTCTGCAATTTTGCAAGTAATTAAGAAATGTGTATCACTCGGTATTACTGAAACGTCATCATAAATTTGCAGGAAAACACCTGAGTATATTTTTCAGAACATAGTGGCGGTTCATTGGAACAATACCACAAGTTTTGAAGCCTCATTTGGTTATACAATTTCTGAATTAATCTCGTCAAGTAGTCTCTTTAATAGTCTTAGTAAAAGCGACTTGTCCAAGCTTGAACTGTGCAGACGTTTAATTTTATACTCCGTCAAAATGCATCTCCAATTTTTTTTTTTTGATAGGAGCGAAATAAGCTACGTCTAAGGGCTGGCTAGCAAAGATAGTTGTATAAACTTTATGCTGAGATCTGAGCATAGATTATCTTCAATAATACATTTTAGACTGCAAGAACAATTTCTCAAAATTCAGTCTGTTAAACGATTCAGAGATCGTTTGTTTCTACAACATAATGAGGTAAAACTTTATCACTACGCAGAAACCGTAAACACTACAAATATGCAGCCTTTAATAGAGCTGACGTTGCGTTCAGGATATCTTACTCCCCTTCTAAAAACCATCACCTTTGGTCCGGGCTCATCCGAAAAGTTAATTTCATCAAAATTAACCACAGTTTGAGTTGGGATAGACCTTTTTAAAAAGGCTCAAAGTAAGGTGTTAATTTTGCTCAATGCCATTTGCTGCTCGAGGTCTATCTCTTTACATGTTGGCATTTTCTGACAGGGAGTTTGTTATTTTAATCGGTAATTCAATACCATTTTTCCACCGTGCTTTCCATCGTGTTGTCCCCACTGCCTTCCTGGGAATTTTATATTCAATCGTGTCCAGTCTCACTGACATTTTATTATTAAAAACGTTTGGAATCGCTGGAAGCGGAACATCATCTAAATAATTCTTCTCAAGCCCCAACTATAAATATGACTCCTAGTTTTAATATTATAAACGACGGGGAAAAAGCAGTAATTAGGAAAAAAATTTTATATAGAGTTTTAATATTTTTTTTATTTAGTATTACAGAGATAAAGTGTAACAATTATAAACATATAATATATATATTCATTATCATTTATACAATAATAATTAATTTACAATTCTCTTTTATATAATTGATTTTTAAGTAAGGACATCTGTCGCGAACAACATGAACATTTCAAGGTTGGCACAATGAATGGAGTTCTACAATAGGAGCTAACTTCACAGCGACGCTAAAATTAAACATCACCATCATTACCAACCTCAGATATCCGAAATTGTTCGCGCAAATTTTTTTCTTTAATTGAGGGGAATTCAGACAAAAAATTGTCTTTCATCGTTCTTGTCATTATAACAATTTAATATTCTTCGGAATTGATTGTCTTTATTATTATTATTTTTTAGCCTATTGCAGCCTATTTTACGAGTGTATTGTTTTGATTCTTTTTAGATTGTTTTGATTTATTTATTCTTACTATATACAATGATAATAATACTAACAACACTGGTCTCGATTTCGTTAATGTCTTTACTGTTTTTCAACGACGATTAGTTGTTCTTTTCTTTTTAAAATCTAATTAAAAGGAAAACAAAATTTTTTCGATTTAGTTTCGACATATTGACGCCTATTTTGCGTAATAGTAGGTAACAACATAAATCTCTAACACATCCATTTTAGCAAGGATATGACATGAGAGACGCATTGTGCGAACTTGTTGGATGGTTTAAAGGTATCACAAATATCACATCTAAAATTCATTTATATATAATAATGACAAAACTTAATAAATTGCATTTTTTTTGGTTTAAATCTTACGTATTTTTTTTTTACAATTAGGTAACTATCATTTTATTGTTATGTGATAATAATGATGACGTTTTCATTCTTCAACAACAAACAACAATCAATTTTTTTTTTGGGTTTTCAGTTTACTTAATTCTCGTAACTTTCATTACGACTATTAAATTCGATATCGACGTTTTATATCTAAAAATTTAGTAGAATAATATCGAAAAGAGATGTAGGTAATTAGATTTTATTGCTCTAATTTTGCTTTTAGTTCTCTTGAGGAATTTTTTAAGACGTGATCTGATCTAATATTGTAAGTGCAGAAATTTATAGAATTTCAAATTGTATTTAAACTCTTACAGGCTCTGGAGCGTTTATATAAAAAGAATGACCTATTCAAACAGGTTTTCCAATATTTTAATAACAAGTAATGTCTGAGTCGATGCATAGCGGAGATAGCCCGAACAAATGTAGTCAATTAGTTAGAAACGGACAATTTGACACATATAACCCTATAAAAGACATTTTAAAATGAAAAAGCAACGAGCTAACTCCCCCTGTCTTATTATTCCATCCATTTAGCTCTACTAAATAGACAGCCTCCTAAAATCATGATTAAGCAAACTAGAATTCAAATTAAACCTTAAAACTTATTGATAGCACAGCTTACGATGATCAATGGAGTAATCCAAGAATTTGGCAACACAACCTATTTTATGAGTGTATTGTTTTGATTCTTTTACCTAATTTAAAACGGAATTTAATATTCTCTCTTTGTTCAATGTTGGTTTTCCGATCGACGTGTACAAAAGTGATTTTATATAAAGTGTCAACCGAATTCGTATTTTAATTTCTTTTTTTAGACCAAGTCTCGTTGGATCTGGGACAGACTGTGTGGATAGAAAATCTTTTTTAATTGTTTCTAATAAGTTAGTAAATAAGCTTTTATTGTTGGTAGGCACAAAAATAAATTTATTATTATTTTAAAACGTCATAAATCTTTGAAAGGTAAGATGAAGAAGAAGCAGGAGCATCTCGAAATATTCATTAAACTAAATTATTATAGTTATATGCTACTCACTTAATTTTGTTTTATGACAACAACTCCATCGTTAAAGTTATTTATATTTCTTTTGAAGTGAATCATTTCTTTTAACAATCTTCTGCGGTAATTGTTTTCGTTAGTCAGTACTTTTACAATTTCCAAACCAAATTTGTGCGTTGTATTGACGTAGGTACCTATATATTCCGATAAGGTCGTAGCATTGTGGTTCCCTTCATCGACACTGTAACAGTGCTAATAAACCCTTTTATCGATATATTGGTTAGATTGGATGGTATGTGTTTTTTTCTTATTATAAATTGTTTAATTTTAAAGACAAATTCATATGTTAAGGTGTCGTAAACATTTTTATTTCTGAGATTCTATTTCTCTTCAAGAATATTGGAATCTTTCGAACAAAAGGTGATGATTAATTTAACGATTACTGTACCCTAAAATTTTCTGTAGTATTTAATATTACAGTGAGATAAAATAAGAATCTTCAAGACAAATTTTGATTTATTCTGATTGAGGAGTGTGTAATCATTAGGAGAAGACAAATTTTCGATAACTGCTTCAATAGAAGCTAAATTTCCATTTCCGTGTGATTTGGAAAACTAGATTCTGGGTCTGTTTTTGTAGATGGTTTTCTAATTTTTCATACTGCTTTCAATGCTTGATATATGATGTCATATATTGAGATATTGTTTCTATTTTGCACGTTAGATTTTGGGCCAAAACTTAAGATAATGTTTTAAAACCTAAACCAAACAAAAAATACATAAATGTTTCTCATTTTTTTGCTTAGCTAATTTCAGTTAATTTCTAATGCTTCTGCAGTTTCAACAGTTTTTCCGATCGGCTTCAATTTTTCCTCCATTACAATAAAATATTGTCCTGCTTAATTGCTTGATTTTTTTGAACAGTGAACTGTGATGTACTTGTAGCTTTAGATATATCCTATTATTACAAAGAAATAATGACGACGAACCCTAAAAATAGCTGCCACCAAAATCTAAAAACGTGATAATTTATTAGTTTTAATATCTTTCCTGACCTTCCACTTCAAATACTACAAACTTAAAAGATAGAGAAGAAGAATATTCCTAGTTAAAGCTGATTTCTTTTACACAGCTCTCTTTCAAATGTTTTATTTGGAATATCTTTACGACGGCCATTTCGTTTGCTTAAATTTGTTGCAAAAATATTTTAAAATATTGCTATCAATATCTTCAAGCAAACGGTTTAAGATGAATTGATCATTGATGACTCTCTTAGACAGTTGGATGAAAAAGCAGTTCTGTAAAAAATGCAAAATTGGCACCAAAAAAATCCCCAAAAACGATAGAAAGGATTGGCCATTTATTGACCATCAGCGATGGGGTAGTCAAACGACGATTTTCGATTTTGTGTGGTCTAAAGTCACAGGACAATAAGCAATACCATTTTCAATTTCAATGGAATGATGATTAAATATGGTCAAACTTTGGTCAATTCTATCCTGCAACGTCTTAAAGTGTTGGCAAAATTTAATCAAAATTAATTTTCACCAAATCAAGTTGATTAAATCCATATCAAACATCGTGGACCATGCACTATTCGAGCCAAAACGAAAAATAGAGGTCCAAAAACTACATTCCCAGTTGAAGCTGATTCCTTTCTTTCTAATTCTTTATTTGGAAAACATTTCGAACTAGCCAGGACTAATAAAATAATCGTTTTTAATTGTTGAATCACTTGAGTCAAACTTCTTATTATGTCTTATATGCATTTCTTTTATATTCAACGTAGTAATTGTTCCAATCTTTCTTTCAGATCAATTTTACATCAAAATAGAAGACAAAATCAAAGATAGCCAACACGAATCAATCGAGAATGATGAACATATCGAAATAATCTCGAATCGAAACTAGCTTCCATATTAACCGAAACTTAAATGACGAAATGGAGATGACTGATAAGGCGGTTTCCACTGAGGACCTCTGCTTAAACTCACCAGTCGGGAACGTCCGCGATTCCCAAGAACTTCAACAGCATCGACCAAACAGCACTTGCATCGAAGTAGCGAGATTAGAAGGCGTCCTGAACACGCTATTGGAAAATAAAGTCGAGGCTATCAAGAACGATAAGACTTCCAGTTTGCATTCAAGTCCGAAAATGTTGCTCAATCGATTCCGGATCATCTCGACGTCAGAATCGGTTTCGTCTAAGGATAAGGATTCGGCTCATTCTCAGCATTCGCAGACGTACAGGAAACATAAGCGGAGAAAAAATAGCGACGAGATCGGCCTGGCGAAGCCGCACAAATCAAAAAGATCAGGTACAAGTCAATCAAGTAGGATTATCGAATTTGATCTTATTATAATGATGTCATTTTGTTTATTATTTAGGTAGAAGTAAACAACGAATATGCAGTTCGTCTCCGGAAAGTCCAAATCGGTATACGCTCAATAGATGTTGCGAGAGATCGCCGCAGCATAGCGACGAAGAAGCCAATCAAGCATTTCTTCCGTATCAGAGTGACTGCCATATGGACGACTGTCATAAGATGCATCATCATTGCTGCTGCAGACATGACAATAATGCAGATATGTAAGTTAGAACAACAAACGTATCTAGTTTGCTTTAATTGGCAATACAAAGTTATACACTAATACGAAACCTCAATTTAAATAAATAATTTAGCAGAGTTCTAATTAACCGACAAACTGTACTTGCTAAATAATGAAAGGTTAAATATTTAAACGCGATGACACGCGTGTATGCATCGTAAATCAGGCATGATACACTGTGTTATTACGTATATGAATATACATTTTAGATGATTTTTGATTTATATGGGGTGTGAAATCCAACTATGATAAAACTATATATCAAGTAGAGCAAAATATGGCTTGTTTATTAATGTTCTAA
The DNA here is from genome assembly GCA_023690525.1 of Holotrichia oblita. Classification (NCBI taxonomy): domain Eukaryota; kingdom Metazoa; phylum Arthropoda; class Insecta; order Coleoptera; family Scarabaeidae; genus Holotrichia; species Holotrichia oblita. Next base: position 5,401,419 of record CM043021.1, read on the forward strand.
CGTTTTATTTTTTCTAAATCCACACCACGCCCTCGTTTCGCCCTCTCCCTCCATTGCATTTTCAAGTAGCAAACTTATGACGTCATAATTCTGGTAATTCTTACGATGGACATAATGTTGTAAAAGACGTTTGAACTGCTAGAAACTGACGTCAATTTGTAACAAGGTAAAGATGTCATTAATGGAAGTAACGTCAATATTTGACGTGCAAATAAATTGTCTCAAATTACTAGATTACGTCATATTGTCGCCGTTTTTACATCTATTTGAGGTGAACATTTTTAAGATCCGTTTAACGTTCTGTTGCCGTCATAATTCTGGTAATTCTTATGATGGATATGATGTTACGAAAGATAGCTGAAGAGCCAAGAAACTGACGTCTATTTCTAACAAGCCGGAGACGTCATTAATTGATCTAACGTACCAATATTTTACGTCTGCTATTACGTCATATTTTCGTCGTTTTTATACCGATTTGAGGTGAAAATTACTAGCATCCATTTAATGTCCTTTTGTCGTCATAATTCTGGTAATTCTTATAATGGATATGAGGTTATGAAAGACAGCTGAAGTGGCAAGAAATTGACGTCTATTTGTAACGATCTGGGGACGTCATTAATGGACGTAACGAATCAATATTTTACGTCTGCCATTACGTCATATTTTCGTCGTTTTTACATCTATTTTAGGAGAAAATTTCTAACATCTATTTAACGATCTTTTGAAATCATAATTCTGATCATTCTTATCATGGATATGATATTACGAAAGACAGCTGAACTGCCAAGAGACTGACGTCTATTTGTAACAAGCTGGAGACGTCATTAATTGACCTAACGTAATTCTTATGATGGATATGATATTACGAAAGACAGCTGAACTGCCAAGAAATTGACGTCTATTTGTAAAAAGCTGGAGACGTCATTAATTGACCTAACGTACCAATATTTTACGTCTTCTATTACGTCATATTTTCGTCGTTTTTACATCTATTTTAGGTGAAAATTGCTAACATCCATTTAACGTTCTTTTGTCGTCATAATTCTGGTAATTCTTATGATATATTATTGTCGGAGGAAAACACAAGGTCTTTCGTCAAGGTATAGCAGAAGCTAACTTTGCTCTTCCCGAAAGGCCTGGATTTACCCAATGATGGATATGATGTTACGAAAGACAGCTGAAGTGCGAAGAAACTGACGTCTATTTGTAACAAGCTGGAGACGTCATTAATTGACCTAACGTACCAATATTTTATGTCTGCTATTACGTCATATTTCCGTCATTGTTATCTCTATTTGAGGTGAAAATTGCTATCATCCATTTAACGTTCTTTTGTCGTCATAATACTGGTAGTTCTTATGATGGATATGATGTTAGGAAAGGCAGCTGAAGTGCGAAGAAACTGACGTATATTTGTAACAAACTAAAGCCGTCATTCATGGACGTAACGTACCAATATTTTACGTCTGCTATTACGTCATATTTTCGTCGTTTTTATCTCTATTTGATGTGAAAATTTCTAACAACTATTTAACGATTTTTGTAATCATAATTCTCATAATTCTTATGATGGATATGATATTACGAAAGACGGCTGAACTGCCAAGAAACTGACGTCTGTTTGTTACAAGCTGAAGACGTCATTAACGAACGTAACATACCAATATTTTACGTCTGCTATTACGTCATATTTTTATCGTTTTTACATCTATTTTACGTGAAATTGGTGAAAATTCATTTAACGTTCTTTTGCCGACAAATTAATATTATTTATCACGGCCTTATTATCTTTAATTAATGTCAATTAGAACTGACGTTACAAGGATGTCTACTGCCTGATTCTAAATTGATCCAATGATCAAAGTGACGTGTATAATGACTAAAAACTGTCATAAAAAAAAGATAAAATAAAATCACAGTAACAACTAGCTCGATGTTGTGGAGGTACCGACGCATCTTTAAAAGTACTTAATATATATAAAGGAAAACAATGTTGATTCAAAATTTTAATTAAGGAATCAAAATTTAAAACAAAGTGTTAATTTGAATCAGATAGTATTACAGTACTTCTAATTTACCAACATTTCTAAAATGAATTGGGCGCGAAATTAAAAAAGAAATTGAGTTTAATGTCGTTTCAAATAACGACCTATTTCAAGGTTCTTTGAGAACGAGTTTTATAGTCAAAACGATTAAAATTAGACGAACAATATTGTTTTTTTTGTTAATAATCTTGTAAACACATTCATTTGGCGAGAATTATAAAATTATAAATTAAATATCCTAAATATGGTGCAAGATAGAGATAGAATCGTATAATCCCTCATTTAATGTAATTTTTGTTTCCCACACTACGTTTAGTGTGGGGAAAATTAACTTTCCGTACTAGTTTCTTCGTAATTCTTCATCTAAACATTAGGTTGAGGATTACATTTTTTTATTTATTTTTTCAAAAGGAACACATAGGATATAGAACAACAATTTGAGACACAATCATTTCAATATTGCCAAGAATTTGCAACAATAAGATGTGATCTTAATACATGCCTATGTTATTAGATGATTTGCAACCCTAATCCCCCAGTAGATGTAGTGGAAAAGGCGGATTAATTAGATCGGGTTCGTTGTTCACTAACTTCGAAGCTAATTGCTAGTCGTGGTTCTATTAAAATTCACAGCCTAAAAACCCCTAATTGTCGCTAATTGTCCCCGAAACGTCTGTAGCTCGCGCGTAATGCCGAATGTTCAGGGCGTACAGTACAGAATAGAGATGACTCTCAAAGGATAATAACAAGCTTTGTCGTTTCCGCCGAAAGCCTCGCTCCGCGACACATGTTTAGGACGCTCTTGTGTGTCTTTCTCGGAAAATAATTTGATAATATGTATTGCAGACAGATGTCTTTCGACGAGGATTACGTCTCGTTGCGTATCGACGATTTCGGCGATTTCGACGACATCGAAGAGGACGTGATGATGACGCACGAAGCGCTGAAGAGGGCGAGACGGAAACGTCGGAAACGCCGGAAACGTCGGATGAAACGGCAGCTGGCAATCGCCGCCCTACCCGTCCCCGTCGACGAGAACGTCAAGGTGTTGGACCCGGACGAATTGCCGCAGAGGGCGCGTTGGACCATCGTCGCTACCGCCTGTCTGTTGCTCTTCATGTGCCTGTTACTCGTCGGTGTCACGTTGAGGATGGCACCGATCATAGACGATATGGGTAAGTAATGTTTAGAAGATTTCAATCAAGTTTCTCTCAAATAAATTGATCATCCTAACGGATCATACTGTATATAATTTAAACTATTAGGGGCTATTATAATACATCCCTTATTTCTTTTTAGTCTGTAAAACTATAAAGATAAATATTCACTGTAAATGATGCAATTACCTTTACAATTCAGTATCATAAGTTGCCTATACTTCAGGCTGTTAATTCTATATAAAATCGCAAGCTCGATGTTTTTTTTTTAACATCATTTCTTCATTTCACAGCGATTTTAAGGATTCTAAGGTACAAATAAAAATCGGTAATACCAACCACTATTAATTTGACACACTCTGTTGATAATGAGAGCCCATGGACCTTCGAAACACAAGTTCCTAATTAATTAATTAAACGTTGTGGTGGTTGGTGTTACCGATTTTTATCTATGTCTTCATTTGATGCAACTCTCCGACAACCAAACCAATTTTTCATGTTCGGAATGTTTCGGGTATGGAGTGGTGTGTATCCAAGCTTCGTCAGCAATTAAGTCCTCTGTTAGCAAATGCGGCAATCATCTTACAAACAGTTTTCTTATATTTAATCGTTCATGTAAGATATGACTAACAGATTCTTCTTCTTTTTTGTTGCTTATTTTATGATTATGTTAGTTATATCGTCCTTTTTGGCATTCAAAATGTTAGGTAACACTAGATTTGCATCTACTCTGGACATATTAAATATAAAAGTTTGTTGGGAGGAGGGCCTCTGCTATATCAAGAAAATGGTTTCTCTGTGTTTATAGTCTTCACAAATCGTTTTTATTATTCGTAAGACCTGAAGTTCCGTCGTTAGTGCCTTATCTTCAACCTGTCAAGCTTGAAGTATCTGAAGAGCAATACCTATGGTTTTTGGATTGCAATGTTTAGTACGTTTCCTATTAATAGGTTGAAGGCTAATCTGTCTTTTGATCAAGAGATCGTTACCACTATGGAGACTATGGTCTATCAAGAGGAAATTTAAAGGTTTTGCTAAACAAGTCTCGGATCTATACAGGGTGTTTCGTAATATATGCGCAGGACATCAGGATGTGATAGCTTGTCCAAAAATTTGAAAAAAAGTTTCTACCAACTTACCCTCTAAAATGCACCATTTTCGAGATACAGGGTGTTGAAATTTAATTTAAAAAATTCGTTCTTTATATTAATATCTCCGGAACCATTTATCGTAAAGAAAACAGCTTTTGTACGCATTTTCTACTCATAATAAGCTAAGTTGTGTGCGAGAAAATTTAAAATCATAATTGGTGAAGATTTTAAAGAGGTAGTGGTTGTTTTCCTCCCCAACTTCTACGCCATTGGAAAAAGTACGGTTTTGAGACGTCCATTTGAACCGCCAATGTTTTCTACACAAAAAAGGTACTGTTGGTCATGAGCTCTAAAGTTGACCGTTTTCGAGAAAAATCAACTTTTATGTTGAAAAACGTAGGTAGATAGAAACTTTTTACAAATTTTTGGACAAGCTATCACATCTTGAAGTCATGCGCATATATTATGAAACACCCTGTATAACCGGATTTGTAGACCTCTGTGTCAAAGCTATTCTGTATATCTAGAAAAACTGCCTCTCATCGTATACTCTTCGGATAGCACGTGTTAAGCTCAACGGTTGCAAATTAGTCTTGCAAATTTTAAGATTTCAATCTGAAGTCTCTGAAGGATTATGATGTGATCTTCACTTCATCTTCAAACGGAAACTAATGAGGCAGTAATTCCGAGGCCACAATGGATCCTTTCCAAGCTTTTGATTGATAAGACAACGGTACACTTACAGACAGTAGAGGAGGATATCTATAGTTAATTTTGATACACTTTTTAAAACTTCATTTGTTTCATTTTCTATTTTGTTTATTGTTACTCATGGTCTTGAGAGATTTCCTTTGAAGAGTTAATGTGGGCTGTTCCCTATAAGAGTTTGATTCTCCAATATTGTGAAAATATTAGCCACATAATCGGCAAGTGTCAGAGTTTTGTTAATTAAGACCTCATTTGTAATAAAATTCACGTTGAAAACTGTTCTGAGGTCCTCGTTTTTTGCTTAAGACTGCAGAGAGCATCCTTAAGTCTCCTAAACTCTTGATTGAGCGATTGATCTTATCGCGAAATGAGAGACCATTTATTTGCCTGCAGAAATGGAGACTAGATCGTAGGTCTGCGCTGTATTGTAGTTCTTCTAATATACGTCACGTTTGACTAGTCATGGAGACCTGTCAGGATCTCCAAGGTGTTGGATTAAAAGGTTCCCAAACCGATGGGCCCTTTCTAAGGTGGATTTGGCCAGTGTCACCGCATATTGAAAACTTTTCTACAATTTCTCTTTTCCTTAATCGTTGCTTGTGGTCTTGAGAGGTTCCCCTTCAAGAGGTAATGTAGACAGCTTGATTTCCTAATACTGTAACATAGCTAGGCAATTTAGACCGTGCAATGGATGTTTCTTGTTTTTGTAACTGTTTTGTATTATACAGGGTCAGGAAAATGAGATACTCTATCGTTTACTTTGATTTTCTACAACTTTCACTTGTTTCGAGATATGACGTCATATTTTATAGATCACCCTGTATATTTTAACATTTTTAGATAGACACATGTTCAAGAATTACAAATGATATACAGTTTATATCTTGTAATATATTGGAAAAGGTTAGCAACAAGAAAATATTTAAAACAAGACAATTTATAATAAATGTTTAAACTGATGACCTTCAACAGCCTGACAGTATCCTAGTCTGTCAACGAAGGACCTTAATGACTTCTGAATTACGTCTTGTCCTATCTCTTGAAAGGGCCATCCTAATTCGATCTTTTCCAACTCTTCGAGGGACTGAGGTGTATTCTTATAAACATTAGGTTTAAAATGCCCCCAGAGGAAAAAGTTTAAAGGAGTTAAATCTTGAAAATGTGTCTAGATATCCAAAAATGTCAAGATATACAGGGGGATCTATTAAAAAAAACTAACGATGACGTGTGCAAGTAAAAAATCAAAGTATGCGATAGAGTAGAAAGAAAATACTACAAAAACTTTTGCCTGAAATCTGGGGTTCCCACACATTTGCCTGACCCTGTATATTAGACCCAAATTAAAAGTTACAAAACTTTCCTGTATATGTTGACGTTAAACACCTTTTAAAAATGACAGATAGGGTGTCAAATGTATGTCATTAACCTGAAATACAATGAAATGATTTGTTTTCATTTTTATGATACCTTCCATGTCGTCACATTGACGTAGTGAACTGTACGTGAAAATGACATCAGATTGTTTCTTGCGATGTTGTTGTCCTTTTCACCTTGAATGAGGAACAGCATATTAAATTGCTGCGTTGCCAAGTTGTTCTCGTGGTTTGTTTTCGAAAATTGGCGAAGTTAGAATGGAGAGCAGACCTTGCATTTAGAGGAATTGCTGATAAGGTCTGATAGATCGGAACTCTGTGGTCCGGTTCTAATGTTCGATTTGCTTCAATTGCTCATTGATCGTTTTCAATCAATAAATATTGTTTTGATTTAATCGATTTTGGAACCGTTTTTTAAGAAAAAATTAACTTGTTTTCCCATCTTCACATTCTCGCAGTTATTCGAGAGAAATCATCCCTTTTAAAATCGGTAATACCCCCTTAAAAAATATGTAGAACGAAAAAAGAAGCTTGGAAGCAAATTTTCGATTCCCGAAAAAAAATAATAACGTAAAGGTTATCCAAATATCGTCAACGCAGAGCTCCCTTTATGAAATTTAAATTTGCACTATGATCTGGACGCAGATATCGATCCATAATTTCAATAATCTCCGACGAAGTGGATTGTACACAGTTAGGCACATATAACACACGCTCGGCTTGGTTGAACGAGCACGGAAACCCGTACATACATACCTACCAACCTTACTACCTACACATCGAGAGAAACGGATGAAGGTATAATAACACACACATATATAGGAGACGGGGAAGATAGCCAGCCGACCCTTAGGTGCTTTCGATTCACAGTCGCTGTTTGCATTAATGATTCACGTACTTTCGAGACTCGGGTTCTCCCTCGTTTAATCCACAGTTGAGCTAGTACGAGATGTAAAAGGGTACGGCTGCAGCAGACGAAGGTATACATACTATATATGCATAGATATAAGTTATATAGATAAATTATATTATCTGGAAAAATTCGCGAAATTCTCGAATCTAAATTCTTAATAAGCTGAAACTGTATTACGTGAAAGAAGAATACGCTCAACAACTCTAAATCTAACAAATGTGTTTTTTTTTTCAAAGAAACAAACAGAAGTTTTATTTTTTTCCATTTTGTTAGTACAGAATAATCCCCTTGACGGCTGCCTTTTAGAAGTTTTGTAGAATACCTACAGAAAAAGATCTCTGGCACATTTTTTTTTTATATAAAGAATATAAAAACATTTCTTTTAACAAAAGCTTTGATAGTATTTTTCAATCCTCAAAATGTCTTGGTCTCGGTGATTTGACATTTTAGCAGAGTTTTTCATTTGTGCTTTTGATTCAGCTGTCAGAATTTTTGCTTACAGTTTGACAGCTGTCAAAAACGATTTGAAAATAGTGTTTAAATGATTTTTTCCGAAAATGTTTACAGTTAGAACTTATTTGATTGAAAATTGCATTTATACTAACCAACCTAAAAGAAAAAACTGAAACTGAATTTCATTTTTGTGCAGGTTTGAATGTTAGGTTAGCTTGGTAAATGTCAGTTGGTCTTAAGACATAACTAAATTAATTTATGGCATAAACTGGCTGAAAATTTATTTTATGGCTCTCTTCTGTGCAAGTTTTTACTGAACTATTAAAATAAAATAATCAAGACTGTAATGAAAACAATTTTTCTAAATTGATACATGTCAGAAACAGTTTTAATAGTTACAATTGTTAATTTTGATGTAAAATAATGTTTAAAATAACTCAATTTGCAGTTTTCGAGAATTGCCAATGTCAATTTTGACGGATGCGTCTCTATAGTTTGACAGCTGTCAGAATTAGTTTGAAAATGGTGTTGAAATAGTATTTTTGCCGACTATTCCGAAACTCGAACCGTGAAAATTGCTTTTTAAATGGTTTCACGTTTAATAGAAAACATTCTTAATAGTTGCTACGATTTATTTGACAAAAATAGTATACCTAAGTATGGACACATCGAAAAAAATCATAATTAGAGTAGGCTATGTGAATGAATTGTTACTTTAGCCACTTTCACATAATGACATTTGTTGTATTCCTTGACATTTAATTTGAGGTTATAAACTTTGGTTACAATAAAATGCCAAATAATTGCAAATAATACATGTCATTATATGTGGTAGCGGCTAAAGCAACGATCAAAAACATTTACAACCAATTATGTTTTTTTTCGATGGCACGTTATAACGTAAAAACATTTATTTTGTCGTGTATGCTGCGACAACTCTCAAAAACAGTTTAACAGTTATAATATTCAAAACTAAAATGAAGCACATACCTATAGTTATAGTTGCTTTTTATAGCTATGACAGCTATCAACTATGAAATTTGAACGCCTGTTATAGCTCAATATTTGTTGAAAACGCCTTGTATATGGTTTGAAAACTGTCAAAAATGGTTTGAAAATGATCTTAAAATAGTTATTTTGCATTTTCTTTCTTAACTATTAAGATACAACTGTGAAAACTGTAATTAAAAAACCTTCAAACAGCTGGCATAATTAAATTCGAAAAAAATTGACAGTTATAACAGACAAAACTAAAATAAACTGTACTTATTATTATTTTTATAGTCTGACAGCTGTCAGAAGCTGTCAAATTTGATAAAAATAGTGTTTACAGCAACAAATCTATGTAAAACGTATTTCTGTATTTACAGTTTGACATATCTACCTAGGTACCTAATACTTGGATAATTTCAAACGTCAAAGCTGATCAATTTCTCTGTCAAAACCGTTGAAAACACATGACCGCCTTTATAATTTAACAGCTCTATTAAAAATATAGGGAAATAAATGGATTGCATGCTATTTTTATAAATTGACAGCTCTGGTGACCATCGGTGAGTATTTTAAACGCTGCAACTGTTAAATTTGATTGAACGAACAATGTTTATACTAACAAATCTGAGCAAAATAACTGAATTCATAGCTTGGAATTTGTTAGAAATGTCTACTACGCGGATTTTTGACAGCTGTCAAATTTTATTTATAGTTTAAGAACTGTCACGATTGGGTTTAAAAACAATCTTGAAATAGTTTTCTATTGCAGAATTATTACGATATAACTATCAAATATGTAGTAGAAAACCAAAATAATTGACTTTAAAGTCTGACAGCTGTCAGAAATGGTTTGAAAACAGCGTTTCGCATTGTTTTTTTTTTTTATAGAACTATTAAGATATAACTAACAAAACTCTCATGGGAATTTATTAACAATTGCCATTATTAAGTTTGATAAAAGTATAATAGTACCTATTCATAGAGTTTACGCTTTGGCTATGCTAAAGGTATCTATTTTCAGAATTTGAAATGTCAATTTTGAATATTTTTTGTTTAAAAATGATTTTAAAATTTGTATTTACAGTTTGTGTTGTTGGTAATGTCGAAATAGTTTTTTTTTTAATGTTTACAGGCTAAAATAACTATATTAATACCATGAGATCATTTAGAAAATGATTCAAGAAGGCCTTGGAAAGAGCTTCTCATTTAAGAGTATGATTTTTAGTTCTTAAATTAATGACAGTAGAATTTATAAATGTCACTTCAATTATGTACATTTTACGGATTTTACGTAAGTACATAAAACTAACCTCGTCTTTGTCACTATTGTCAAATAAATGTTAATTCTATCCGGACACAAGTAGTTTCAAATCAGTGCTACCAAATGTGAATATCTACATCATCGCTTTCTCTTAATACGACATTTATTAAATATGCGTGTATTTGTAGCTGCGAAGGTCAATTTTGAATATATTTTTGGTTTATAGTTTGACAGCTGTCGGAAATAGTTTGAAAATAGCGTCTTTTTACAATTCCTACTGTTTAATTTTGATGAAAAGTAATGTTTATACTAAAAAATCTGAGCAAACTAACCCAATTTAGAGTTTTCGAGAATTGCAAATGTCAATTTCGACAGACGTGTCTTTATAGTTTGACAGATGTTAGAAATAGTTTTAAAATAGTGCTGAAATAGTATTTTTGCCAATTTTTCCAAAACTAGAACGGTGAAAATTGTTTTTTAATGGTTTCACGTCTAATACAAAACATTCTTAATAGTTGTACAATTTATATTTATGCTTGGGATGTGGTAAAAATATTTATTTTGGCGTGTATACTGTGACAATGATCAGAAACAGTTTAACAGTTACAGTATTCAAAACTAAAATGAAGCACATACCTATCAGCTATGAAATTTGAACGTCTGTTACAAGCTCAGAATTTGTTGAAAATGGCTTGTTTATGGTTTGAAAGCTGACAGAAATGGTTTGAAAATAATCTTAAAATGGTGGTTGTGCATTTTTTTACTAATACTTCAATAATTGTAAACGTCAAAGCTGCCAAATTTTATTTATTATCTCAGAACTGTCACGATTGATTTAAAAGCAATTTCGAAATAGTTTCTTTGGACATCGTTTGCAAAACTATTTTACGGTATAATAATCGAATGTAGGCTTTCACGGCCACTGTTCCATAAAGATGTATCTTTCGGGTGTTGCCGTGGTCGTTGTAACAAACTTGACGTTTCGCCGATCATACTGTCAGTTTTAATTTGATAAAAATGATGTTTATATAGTAACAAATCTGAGCAAAATAACTGAATTTATAGTTTGGCATTTATTGAAAATGTCTATTTCAATCGTTGCAGATTTTAATTTTGATTTTTTTTGTTTACTATCTAACAAATGTCAGAAAGCGTTTGAAAATAGTGTTTTTACATTGTTTTACATCTGCTAAAAAGACTTGTCAATGTCAATTTTGACATATTTTTAATTATAGTTTGACAGCTGTCAAAAAAACTATAATATATAGCAATACATTTTAATTAAGCAACGTAGAATACTAGGTATGCTTTTTTAAAAGCATAAAATTAAATTTAGCAGTACTTTTATTGAGGTTATAAAGTTTATAACAATTCGAAAAAAAAATGACCATCAATCCGTGTTTGGGGCTAAGGACAAGCTTGTCTTTAATTGCATTATATCGCGATGTAACGTAATTTCGATCTACGCCAGATTGACGTAGCTATTTTCAGGATGTGAAAAACATATTTTCAAGTCTAACCAATTTGCCTGGAAATAGAAGTTCGCGTATTCGAAACTCATTGGAAAATAAGTCACTTAAATTTAAAAATAACTTAAGCGATAACTCACATATATGTACGATTTACCTTACAGTTCCAATTAATATACGCGATGTAAGATTTACAATTGCATTTTACGAAGTTTGTTTTCCTCCTTAATATAATGTTGATATCCATTTTTAGATTCCCCCCAAATAAGAATTTTAAAAAAACATTAAACGACGTCATATTTTCATTAGTACTATACACGCTACTACCACATTAATGGCGTTCGCCAATTAAGTCCGACATTTCATTCCTTTTTTTTCCGAAAAATAAAAAAGTGAAAACGCCCCTCGAAACGGATCTATATTTAGATTGATAAGGGGGGGTCATAAAAATACGAGGTACATACATACAAGGGCACGTCAATTAAAAATTCTGCAGTAAACGTGTCATTCGCAAACCCACAGGATCGTTTTGTATTACCAACTGATAAGACATCTCTTTGCGTGGCCGAGTTTCACAGCGAACAATTGCGGTCTAGTCGGGCATTGTTTTCTACCCATCGTTGTTCATACTTTTCGATTTCACCCTCGTCGAATAGTTTTATCTATTTTACAATGTTTTGAATTTTTTGTTTTGTTTGAAAAGGATAAATTGATTAATTCACTTGATCGAAACGCATTTGAAAATGTGCCAATGATCGTAAAAGTTGGCAACAGTTCGACAGTAATAAATAATGCACATTCAGACAGACAGATTCGCATAAATTTCTCAACTTCCTCGTATTATGTTTATGATCCAAAATTTTAGATACTTTTCATCTTTTAAAGTTGGACAAGCTATTGTGATGTTACGACTTGAAAATTGGGAAACAATGTTCAAGTAAACGCAATGCCAATTGTTCCTCTGCCAATATAATAGAACAAAAATATGTCAAATAGAAGAATTAATCATCCTATTTTTGTTTTCATTATTTTGAATAAATTTAGAATTTATTTTTTTAAAAGGATCGCAGATATGTTCAAAAACAACCACTTCAATCAAAATTAACCCATCCTTAAGAATGAAATATAGACCCTCCATGAAGCTGGTTAGGTACAAATTTGTCTGCGTCAAAACAGATTTTAATTTTAATCACCGCAACTAATGGTCGAATCCGGAGTTCGCAAGGTTTTACGTGTGCATGGTTTGATTTATTAGGGAAGCATGGATTTTTCCCGAAACCTCTTCAGGCGAAAATTTTGATTTATTAATGAGCGTTAAGGTGGTGGTTCTACGTATTCTCTCCTGCACTTGCGAGGCAAGTTTATTAACTTGAATTTAAAACGCTCAGTTTCGAATAATGGATTACGTCATCTATTTTTTTTTTCGTTTCGTTTTTTAATCTAATCGCATATATCGCCTTACATAGCTGTACTATTTTTAGGTTATACACCTCTAGCACTAGAAATATTTATATCTAATTTGGATCGTGGTGATCATTGGAGAAATTTATGATGTTTATAGTAACCTAACGCCAGTTTCGTAAACATTCACGCCGGGGAAAAAAAATCGCACATTGACATGAAAAAATGCCCGAATCTGTTTTGTTAGATCTTCATTTTAAATTAGATTTTAATGGCTTAAAAACAGACTTATTAATATAATCAGTTTAGTAATTAATTGCAGATTCTTCCATTTATCAAAAAATACTCGTAAAAGTTTTGACAGCTGTCAAAATATTGCTACATCTTTATTATTTATTAAAACATTAATTTTTCAAATGTTTTTAGTGCTGTTTTAAAAATGCTGCCAACTGTGGAACTACAAAGAGTGCGTTTCACACAGCCTAACAGGGTATTTTTTGTGCTAGTTTGACTGCAACTTCGATGTAGTGCATTTCTTTTTTAATTGTTACCTACCCTGAAAATATATTTGACATGACAATCATGACGTTTTTTCGTTTGATTGTTATTAAATTTGTAGCCAACGTTTTATAGGTGCAAATTGCGATTAAACGACATCTAAAACAGGAAATATTTACTTTCGTGAATTGTCCATACTGGATTTATATGTGAAATGTCAAAACGATAGTGTCAACACTTATCTTATTAGCTGTCATTTGTGTGTATTGTCTTGTTGTAGTGTCTTTATTTTCATATTTTCTTGTCGTGTTTTATTACCGTCTTTTTCAAGACAATATACGATTTATAATAACAAATAAGGTACAACAACTATATTCTTACAAAAATTGCAATAATTTAAGATTATAGACTTAAGTTGGTAACTTGTGAAACCAGTTACGGTAGCCGACTATTCCCCTAGTTACAATATTATAAAACGCAGGCATTACACGCCAATTATCATGTTATGTCTGCTTATGAACGTTATGATGACTTTATGTGAATGCAAATTTAAATACAGTACACTATCTAACTAAGTGATCAATTTTATTCAACGGTCATTAGTGTCCTTACAAAATAAATAATCAAATGCAAGCTTCTCTAATGCTAATTTAGTTCGTCACTTTGACAGCTGTCAAAATTTGAAATACAATTTAAAAGTATAGCAGTGTCGCCAATCTTACTACAGAAACTACTACATAGAAAATAGCCTATTCTTAATCAGGAAAGATTTTGAAGATGTCTTCGTTATTAAATTACTGTCGTAAGCAAAAAAAGGACACTGTTTTTGCGTAGGTTTAATTGTGACTGTCTTTACTCATAATACCAAGTCAAGAAATGTCAAAAATGCGTTTCATTGACGTTTATCGCCAAAATTACAATGGTAAAAATAAAGAAAATTGACATAACGATTTGGACACTGTTCCGATTCTTTTGCTCACGTCACAGTACATTGTGACATATGTTACAGTATTGCTAACATACCGCATTGTCCCCTAACTATTAATAATAAACTATTCCCGCGATTTTAAGCTAGTGACGTGAAAATGGCGTTTATTTTTCAGGTTGAAGTTGTACAAAATTTTTATCTAACTATTTTGTGAAACGACATTCAAATTGCTTTAATATTTAATTCAAACAATTTTCTTTGCAACTTTTGATTGAATGCTACACTGAGCGTACTCTAAACAAAATAGCTATTTATCTAACAAGTACATAAAGTACATTTATGTACGAGTTATATACAATGCGAGCAATCTCAAGTGAAATATAATGGTAGCATAAAAATAAAGTTATAATAGCTGCATTGAACAAATATGTGCTTTCTGTCATTTGGTTGTTTTCGTTTGCTGTCATTTTGTAGATTATTGACGTAGTATACATAACCTTTATAGAATCTGTCAAAACAATTTATATGCAAGTTAGTTCGCGCTTGCTGCCAATTACTCAGTGTTCCCAACTGAAAATTTTAGATGATTCACCCTTCACTTGACTTTGTTCACCCTGTACATAATTTTATATGTTCGACTGCCCTATTTTATTCAAGAAATAATTAAAATGATTACTCCTCTGACAGATCGTAAGGTAATGATTAGCAGCTGGGTATGTTGCCAGCATTTTGTTATTTGTACAAACGTCAAGTGACAAAATGAATACAGAATTGAAGTTATAAAAACAAATAGCTGCAAATGCTAGAGATTAACTTTTACCTAATAAATCTAAGTTTCAGTACGAAACTATTTATGCGCAAATGGTATACATCAAATAATATAAGTAAAGTTTTGAGCTGATTTTGACATTGACGGTAAAGTAGCTCATAAAGTAGGCAACTATGATGCAGTCGAATATAAACTAGTTTTTTTATGCCCACCACCCCCAACACCGCTGCAAGAACTTTTATTTAACACACTTAAGTAAAATAACTAAAGTTATAATTTGGCATTTGTCAAAACTGAGTACAGATATGTGCATAAAAAATGAGTCAACTAAACTATTACGGTGTGAAGCAGACGTTTGTTTGATTAATTCCATTAATATCAAAGTGCTTGTCGGAAATAGAAAGCGTTAGAAATGTCAGAAATCGTGTGATATGTTCATGTATAATCTATGAAATCTATTATGACAATCTGAATATGCTGTATGTCACAGTAGATCCGTTTACACAGATAAAAAATTGGGATTTATGCTTATAAAGAGTTGTCCCATTTTTTTTGCACACATCGTATCTAGTTTGATAGTTACAAAATAGCAATTTTAAACAATGTTTGTTTATAGTTTGACAGCTGTCAGAAACGATTTGTTTGCAGAATCATTAACAAATTTCACAGCTATAATGAAAAACCGTTTTTTATATTTTCATACTTCTCGGAAAGATATTTTATCCGTTTCAACTATTGAATTTAATAAAAATAGTGTTTATACTAACAAATCGAAGCAAAATAACTGAATTTAGAGCTCCAAATTTGTTGAAAATACCAATTTTCAACGTTGCAAATATCAATATTCAAACATTTTTTAAACTTTGACAGCTGTCAAAAATAGTTGGGCAGTAATGGACAATAATCATTAATCTTATATTAGAGATAGTGTTGAGTGTTGGTTAAAAGCAACACTGACTTCTTGTTATACTCTAGGTGCTACTTTTCGATGAACCAAATTACACAGTAGCAGTTCCGACGAAAATAATAATTCATACACAGAGAGCGACATCAACAAAGAGCGGCATCTTAGGTAATATAGATTCCACGATTGCACATTTTCAGATGACAAGGAGTTTAAATCAAAAGGAGAGATTCGTTTGAAGAAAAGATTAGCAATTAACGATGTATCATTATTTTCAATAAAATTGTATCTATGATAATAAGACTGTAACCACATTTAGTGCCTTGCTGATGTATTCCTTTGCGGAACAAAGATACGGTGGAACCGTGCTTTGTCTTGACCTATTAGATTCGTTGCTTCCACTCCACCGCATCACAATAAATATTGTGGTTGTACAATATTGACTAATTTATCGCAGATATAGTGACTGTTCTCGAAAACCAAACAAAGACCAACTAACTGCAACGAACTGCAGAACTATTAAGATAAAACTAGCAAAACTGTAACAGAAAACCATTTTTGTACTTTGACATATTCAGAGAACAATTGTTAACAGTTACCATTATTAAATTTGATAAAAAATAGTGTTTATACTGACAAATAGTTTAGTATTAATCACTTTCACAGTTCCAAATGGCAATTTCGAAAAAAAATATTTATAATTTGATAGCAGTCAGGAATAGTGCAGTATGCAGCACATCATAGTTGTAATGGAAAACTATTTTTATAGTTTGACACCTGTCAGGAACATTTTTAATAGTTTCAACTGTTGTTAAATCTGATAAAACTAATGTTAAATCTGTATTAGAGTTTAGTGTATGTATGTTTCATAATATGACAGGTACTAGAAACAGTTTGACAGTTCCATCTGCCAAAAAAAAAACTAAAAGATAATAATTTAATAGTAATTTTGATAATTGCTGTTATTTTTATAAATTTCAAAATATTATTTAATATAAATCTGTCAAAATTGACGAAGAGGCATTAGTGTTCTTATAGTATGAGAGCTGTCAAGAGCAGTATAAGTGACAGTTATAATAATAAAAGCTAAAAGAAAATCAAAAATTGTTATTATAGGCTGATAAGAGTTGGAATTTTTTGATAAATGCAAACGAGAAACAATTTTTTATAGTTTGACACCTGTCAGAAACATTTTTAATAGTTTCAACTGTTGTTAAATCTGATAAAACTAGTGTCAAATCTGTATTAGAGTTTAGTGTATGTATGTTTCATAATATGACAGGTACTAGAAACAGTTTGACAGTTCCATCAGCCAAAAAAAAACTAAAAGATAACAATTTAATAGTAATTTTGATAATTTGCTGTTATTTTTATAAATTTCAAAATGTTATTTAATACAAATCTGTCAAAATTGACGAAGAGGCATTAGTGTTCTTATAGTATGAGAGCTGTCAAGAGCAGTATAAGTGACAGTTATAATAATAAAAGCTAAAAGAAAATCAAAAATTGTTATTATAGGCTGATAAGAGTTGGAATTTTTTGATAAATGCAAACGAGAAACAATTTTTTATAGTTTGACACCTGTCAGAAACATTTTTAATAGTTTCAACTGTTGTTAAATCTGATAAAACTAATGTCAAATCTGTATTAGAGTTTAGTGTATGTGTGTTTCATAATATGACAGGTACTAGAAACAGTTTGACAGTTCCATCTGCCAAAAAAAACTAAAAGATAACAATTTAATAGTAATTTTGATAATTTGCTGTTATTTTTATAAATTTCAAAATGTTATTTAATACAAATCTGTCAAAATTGACGATGAGGCATTAGTGTTCTTATAGTATGAGAGCTGTCAAGAGCAGTATAAGTGACAGTTATAATAATAAAAGCTAAAAGAAAATCAAAAATTGTTATTATAGGCTGATAAGAGTTGGAATTTTTTGATAAATGCAAACGAGAAACAATTTTTTATAGTTTGACACCTGTCAGAAACATTTTTAATAGTTTCAACTGTTGTTAAATCTGATAAAACTAATGTCAAATCTGTATTAGAGTTTAGTGTATGTATGTTTCATAATATGACAGGTACTAGAAACAGTTTGACAGTTCCATCTGCCAAAAAAAAACTAAAAGATAACAATTTAATAGTAATTTAGATAATTTGCTGTTATTTTTATAAATTTCAAAATGTTATTTAATACAAATCTGTCAAAATTGACGATGAGGCATTAGTGTTCTTATAGTATGAGAGCTGTCAAGAGCAGTATAAGTGACAGTTATAATAATAAAAGCTAAAAGAAAATCAAAAATTGTTATTATAGGCTGATAAGAGCTGGAATTTTTTGATAAATGCAAACGAGAAACAATTTTTTATAGTTTGACACCTGTCAGAAACATTTTTAATAGTTTCAACTGTTGTTAAATCTGATAAAACTAATGTCAAATCTGTACTAGAGTTTAATGTATGTATGTTTCATAATATGACAGGTACTAGAAACAGTTTGACAGTTCCATCTGCCAAAAAAAAACTAAAAGATAATAATTTAATAGTAATTTTGATAATTGCTGTTATTTCTATAAATTTCAAAATATTATTTAACATAAATCTGTCAATATTGACGAAGAGGCATTAGTGTTCTTATAGTATGAGAGCTGTCAAGAGCAGTATAAGTGACAGTTATAATAATAAAAGCTAAAAGAAAATCAAAAATTGTTATTATAGGCTGATAAGAGTTGGAATTTTTTGATAAATGCAAACGAGAAACAATTTTTTATAGTTTGACACCTGTCAGAAACATTTTTAATAGTTTCAACTGTTGTTAAATCTGATAAAACTAGTGTCAAATCTGTATTAGAGTTTAGTGTATGTATATTTCACAATATGACAGGTACTAGAAACAGTTTGACAGTTCCACCTGTCAAAAAAAAACTAAAAGATAATCATTTAATAATAATTTTGATAATTGCTGTTATTTTTATACATTTCAAAATGTTATTTAATATAAATCTGTCGAAAGATTTGTTAGTGTTTTCTATAGCGTGAGAGTTGTCAAGAGCAGTATAGGTGACAGTTGTAATAATCAAAGCTAAAAGAGAGTCTAAAATTGTTATTATAAGCTAATGAAAGTTGTAATTTTTGGACAAACGCAACCATCAAGTTTGAAACCAGGGATAATTTTTTATAATTCGACAGCTGTCAGACATATTTTGATGGTAGTAACTGTCAAATTTGTCAATTTTGTGACAGCTGTCAGAAACTAAAGGAAAGCATATATCAATTTTTATAAATTTATACTGAAACACAATCTAAGAATCAGAACTGTAATAGAAAAAGTAGCAGCTTATTTTTTACGTCAAAATATAATTAGAATTTTTTTATAAAGATAATGCAGTTTTGGCAATGTTAAAAAAAAAGGAAGAGCCGGAAAAATCAAAGCACGAATGCATATGTTCCATAATAGTAACTTATACTCGTATATATATGTATGTACATATAAATTCTAACGTAGAGGATATAAGAAGTTATTTATAAAATCCTGCCTCTCAAGTTTTAGTTGATTCCCAACCGTTCCAAAGCATAGATGAGTTTCCCATTAAAGTGCGGACACAAATTTTTCGTGATAGTTCCGCGAATTTAATCCAAAATGCCCTCTTCCGAACTGGAAAAAGACATACCGTTTATAAACGAATTCGGCGACGACCAACAACGCGGTGTTAGAACAAGACATTATTCGTTCGGACCATCGTTACAACCGAGCCCGTACCATTCGCGAAGCCCATCGTTCAGGGACGACAAACATCTCTTACCGCACAAATCCGTTTCCCTCGAAGAATTAAGGAGATATTCCATAGGATCTTTACCATGCTATCATTACAATATGTATCGAAAATCTTCGTCGAAAAGAAGTCGCAAATCTCAAATCAGCGAAGCAGATTCGAGGAGACACATTCACAGAAATCAATCGGTGAGATCTTACAGTCGAAGCCCAAGACATTCTTACGTGCAGGAAATGGGTGTACCATCGAGAAAGAGCAGTCAACACCATCATAGTCAAAGGAGGAAAAGCAGCGTTGCCAAATTTAAACAGCCTATTGTCGAATTAAGTGAGGAACAGAAATTAAAGGAGAATAAGAGGCGGAGGGTTGTTTATATCGTAATTGGTACAACTTTATTTTTATTATTGTGTGCTGTGATGGCCGTGGTGGTAACCTTGACGCATCAATCCGAAGGTCTCATCGAAAATAAGACCACTGTATATTACACGTTTTCGCCCCATCCTAAATTGATCCATGGGGAATTCCTAAACCAGCATGGTATGTATTTTTTTGTGATCATTTGACATCTTTAAACTTTTCGGACGCCCTTGTATAACGTGACCCCGTTTATAAACAATTTTGAATTGGACGACGTAATAAATGGAGTTTCCAGCGAAGATATTGTCGAAAAGTTTTCGTTATTATAATTAGCGGGAGCCGCATGGCATAAGAATTTATTAAATAGCTCGCGTAGGATTAACGTTGAAGACAAAAGCTGGTGTAAAAACAAAGAGGCATCAGGCAGTGGAGAACCTTTTTCGTAACAAACCCACGCTCTCAACAATCGTGCCTAGTCATCATGTTTTCCGAAATACGTTTAAGGCCTTAATCTAATTTACATTTCAAGTCGATAACTTCCGTATTATCCAAATAAATGAACTAACTCTTCGCGAAAAGGGGAGGCTTTTGTTATAATCCCGGTTGTAGTCGAGAGTCAAATATTTAAGTACTGAATAGACGTATGTATTATATAAGTACATATGTTGCAGTATACAAAAGCTTGTTGGAAAAGGGTTGTTATTAAATTATGGCACAGAGAGATACGGAGATTTCCTGTAATATCTCCGTTAGTTTGTTACAAGTTTAAAACCCACCAATGATTGCGATCTGACTGCTTAATTAAGTGAACACAACTTTGACAGATATCTGAACTATTATGATAGTAATAACTGTCAAATTTTAATAAGAATTATCGCTTTCCAAACTTTAACACACAAATTAACACATCAAAAGCTGCAGTGATTGTAATTTTAGATCTGTCAAAAGTATTTTGACGGTTAGAACTGTCAAATCTGAACAAACCTGTCTTTTTGCAATTTAATTAACATATTTGAACAGGTATGCCCGGTAAAACCATAAAAAGTAATCGATTTTACTGTTAGAAAGCTGTTAGGAATTTTTTAACTAAATATAGATCTTTCATAACACTAAAAAAATTAGTATTTTTATGATTTGACAGATTTCAAAATAGTTATAACGCCTGCAAGCGGCTATACTGTAAAAGGTAACTGATTTTGACATTTTACTGTTAGGAGTATTTGCACAATAAATTTTGAAACAAATTATGATTTTTATAATCTCTAATTTGACAGTTAACAGGTGGAGTTATTATATATTTATGTAAAAATTAAAGATGATGAAGATTTTAAGGATGGGAAATTACAGATCCCTATTTAATCACCCAGTAACATAAATGCAACACTTTTCTAATAAAAGACGTGCTCTCTCTTACATGATTAAGCGAAAACTGAAAACCGCATGTTTCTAACTTTCGCAATTATGGAGATATTTCCAAACACCGAAGACGCTGCAGATGTCATTTTTTTTAAAAAACGTCACGTAATTCGGAAACGGTACGACTTAGACTCAATGTAAGCTTAACAAAGTGCCTTTCAAATTTAATAAGGAATCAAAAAGTGCAATAATATATAGGGTATTCTATTTAAAATAATAAAGTTAGTATCTACTTACAGTACAACCGGAAGTCCGCCATTACTGATACTAATTTTAAAATGTGTAGAATTTGATTCTAGGCAACATTTATTTGAAACATTTTTTCAAAAAATTAATAATAAGTCGGCTATGGATCGTTGCATCTTAGGCTGGACACCCTGTATATTTTTATAATATTACTGTTATAAATATTTCAACAGTTACAGCTGTAAAATTTGCCGCAAAATGTAACCATTTTATAGTTTGACAGCTGTCAGAAGTGTTTCAACTATCGAACGCGTAAAAATATTAAGAAAATGTTTTTATAATTTAACAGATTCCGAAAACTGAAGAAAGAGAGTAACTAATTCGAGTGACTAAAACTGAACGTCATTTGCAAGTTTTTTGCAATTAATCTTTTAAAATCGACAATATAAGGAAATTTTATGGGGGTTGGTAACATGTACTCCACCAGAAATACGACAAATTGTCTAGTTAATTTAGTCACAATCTTACAATGTCACATTGACGTTCCCATTACTATTGCAATGTGACCAACTTAAAATAAATATGTCCCATTTCTAAAATAATATTTAGTAACAGCTAATGGACTTACCCTTTTAATGTTCTGATGAAACGATAAATCCGCACTCGGTATCCACAAGGCCTCTTATATACAATATCCACACATTTTCACTTTTATGTCACTTATTTATGTTCGCACTTTGTATTATTTTTATCTCAATTAATAACGATAATCGCTACGAATTTTATTTAAAACATATAAGGACAATATTTGCAACAACGGACACGTCTACCACGGAAATTATAAACCGTAAACAAAGGGCGCAGTCTTTGTTGAATACAAATGTAGGTATAAAGAAAGTCTTGTGTGACGAATCGCAAAAAAACAGTTAAGTGGTTTTTTTGTGATGCACTCGAACTCCACTTAACATGAACAACAAAAACAATATCCAGAAAAAATGTGAATAAGTACAGGGAATACTAATTTAGTATCTGCACAATATTTATGATAAAAATAAAACTATAATATTGAAAATGTGTGGACTGCTTTGTCTGATATGATATATGATGTATTTAATCCTTGAGCATCACCGCTAAAAGTAGAGACTGATTCCATATTAACATGAGATGGAGAGAAAAAATATTTAGCTAAATCAATAAATCATTTATACCTGGAAAATAAATTCAAATTTGAAGAAGAATCGTTAAATTTTAATATAAGCTATCTTTAAAAAGAAGTACAAGTCATGAAACTGTCAAAAATAGCTGAGTTATATACAATTCAGAGGAGTGTGTCGACTGTTACAATGCTCAAATTGTCAAATTTGATGAAAATAGCCCTTTCGGAAATATTTCAACTGTTGTGTAATCGTTACAACCGTAAATAATAATAACATGATAATATCCGCTTTTATTATTTGATATATACATATAATAATAGTTGCCAAACCTGTCAAAAGTATTTATTATACAACTGTCATTAAATATGACAGAACTGTCATTAAATATGACAGAACTGTCATTAAATATGACAGAACTGTCATTAAATGTGACAGAACTGTCATTAAATATTACGGAACTATCATTAAATATGACAGAACTGTCATTTGACAGTTTTAATCATTAACATAGCGGTGTTAACTGACGCAGAAGGATTGTCACACACCATTTTATCCGATGGTACTTATTGCTAACACGCAGAAACGTCTATGCCCGTATATGAAGAAATTGAGAAGCTAATAGAAGGAAGAATATTGGAAGCAATTTTATCTTTGTTTTTAGAAGAGTCCTCAATATATCGGGTGTCCGTAAATGTTTGAAGCTGACAGCTACTGTCAAATTTTGGTTAAGTTTGTCACACTACATCTGATTTCGGTCGCAAGAATTAACATTAGCGTCGCACGCGGTAGTTACTTTCAGTATAATTATTAAAATTGTTTCTTAAAATCAAACACAATATGCTTCCTTTTGCAAACGCTTATTGCTAATTAAAATTAATAATTATAAAAAATTACAACTATGAAACCATTGCAATGACAAAAAAACAAACCCAACGAAATTACAGACGCACGACTATGGCCATAGAGGAATAAACCAACTGAAATTCTCAGGGTGGTAAACTTTAAGCACAGATATTGCACATCTTGACAGACGTCAGCTTCAAACATTTACGGACACGGTGTACCTCTGGTTGCCCAAGGAGAGAGAATTTCCAACCCCCATGTCTCTTAATTGTAGTTAATTAGCTCCTGATTCTGCTATAATAAAAATGTCGATGACCTTCGGAAACGGTGCCTAATAAATATTTCCAATTTTGACAGTTTTATCTTAATAACAATAAATGTTAAAGTTTACAAAAACTACAGTTTTCTAAATTCACTAATCGCAACTATCGGAATAAAACCAATTTATAGTATTTTCTCTCAAATTTTTGCCTATTATAATTGTTAAGCTTTTTTTGATAATTTTGACAGTTTTATCGCTTTGTAAAAATGTCAAATACGTATATTAAAGTATGTAACACAGATTTGTTCGCATAACTATCTCTACAAGTGCGCCTTAGCGGCTTTGCAAAGCTCGTTTAGCTCAGCTTATTAGTACAGTCAAAGTGAATACTTTTAAGAAATGTCAAACTATAAATTCGGTTATTTTGCTCAGATTTCTTACCTTCTTTTAAATCTTTCTGACATATCTTAAACAATAAAAATAGTTTTCCGTTACAGTTTTGATAGTTGTATCCTAATAGTTCTAGTACTTCTGACAGCTGTCAAAGTATAAATGAACACTTTTCAAAATTGACATTTGCAACTATCAAACTAAGTTAAACCATAAAAACAGTTTGCTATTATACTTAGTTCTAATTGTTGTATCTTAATAGTTCCCTAATAATATATTAAAAAACAACTTTCATAATGACATTTCGAAGTAGGAATTCAAGGTTAATGAATAAGTGCTTTAATGTCTTTATGAAATTTGTTTTTTAATATACTATTCTCTTCTATTTTTGTGAAAACAAAGAGAAAAATTTGATGGTATAAGGCAATTTTGTAGCGGTTGGTAACATGCGTATTAACTGACTAACTTAAGTATGTTACCAATCTTCTAAAAATTAATTTCTTATATCCTCTTTGAGTACCTATCAAAACTAAATATTTTTGGCATCTCGATATTTCCTCGAATCACATATCCTGCGACTCAATTATTATAAGCCTTGATGAAGATTTTATTATGCAGAAAACACAGCTGCACACAATTATTAGATTATAAAACGTCGAATTCACGTAAAACGTGAACGCATTTCTCGAGGGAAATAAATCTTTCCAGAAACGTTATGTTACGCGTAATAGTGGATATTACTTTAAGAGTTAGCGCGTGTGAGAGAGATAAATATTAATATTAGGAATGATAACACACCGTAATTATTACTATAGTACCCGTTTTAGAGTAGATAATATAAGCAAAGCGAGAGAGTTGTAGAAGGATTCTATTTAGATTTTGGGACTTAGAATAACTGTGGATGTGCCATTTTTTATTGCCATCTCGTGAACTATGAAAATAAATTTTGTTCCATTGACGTAAAAAGGCAACAGATGTTTATAATAACCTAAAGTGGAGCTTTTACAGTATGGATGGTGTACAGTTTTGGTCGAATAAATTATAGTTTGATCTATAATATTAAAAAGGGCAATAATTCAAGTTTAATAAATATATATATTTATAATCGAACATCTAGGAAAAATCCAACTCTAATTTATTTGCTTAATTTTAGATTTTATTTGGAAACTTTTTAAATGTAGGATAACATCGAGAGCAAGACTCTTCTGTTGTTGGCTCTTAAGATAGCTCTTATGAGTCTTGGACGAGACTTTTGTCGTCAGCTCGTAAGTCACAAGGTTCTTTTCAAGTGTTGGTCGAAAATCCCATTGCTAGCTTGATTTTGAGCTTTACAGTTTTAGATAGTTTTCGAAATTTTAGGATATTCGGATTTGGATTTTTAAAATATTTTTTTGGTTAAATTTGGTCAATTGGTTTAGAACTTTTCAGGATTTGAAGGTTGCTCCTTTCCGAACTTTCGTTTAGGCCTCGTATCGGTCAAGAATAACGTTGAACACATAACAGAAAAGACTTAGGCACGTTGTTAGTTAATTAAACCCTTCTTCTGAGCCTCTAACTAAACTTTTGTTATCGGTTCATGAAATCCCCTTTTCAAATGTTGGCCGAGAATTCTGTTACTAGCTTGAAAATTACTAAGTCTATTGTTGGTCGAGATAATGTTGATAGATAGACTTTCTAACTATCTTCCAAAAACATCAGACGACGATGATTTTGAGATTTGCAGGATTTGGTTTCTTAGTTTTAGCCATTTTAATGAAATTTTCTCTTTCACCAGGCCTCGTTTTCAAGTTTTAGAGTTCGCTTCCAACTTGAAATATTCTAAATCTATTAGTGGTGGAAACAACATTGACTGATATACTTCCTAATTGGTCATTTTGGGATTTACAGAATTTGAAGGATTTTGTGTTTTAGTTCCGGACATATTTAAAGCTTTCGAAATTTTAGGATCCTCCACGAGATCATCGTTTCAAACGTTAGACGAGAATCTTTCACGAGGACCCCTTTTCAAGTGTTAGACAAGAATGGCGTTTCCTGCTTCAAAAATTCTAGATCTATTGGTGTTGGAGACAAACTTGACCGATAGAGTTCCTAATTATATTCCACAGATGTCAGACGACTGTGATTTTACGATTTACAGCATTTGGTGTCCTAGTTTTGGATATTTTTTAAGTTTTAGGATCTTTCACAATGTTCCCTTTTTAACTGTTAAATTCTGAAGTCATTTTAGAATTTACGGAATTTGAAGGATTTGATTTCTTAGTTCTGGACATTTTTCAAGTTTTCGAAATTTTAGGATCCTCCTCGAGATCCTCGTTTTAAACATTAGACGAGAATCTTTCACGAGGACCTCGTTTCAAGTGATAAGGAAGAATTCCAGCGCCAGCTTGAAAATTTCTAAAGTCTATTGCTGGTCATTTTGGGATTTACAGAATTTGAAAGATTTTGTTTTAGTTCTGGACATTTTAGTCAGTTGTTGCTCATTTTAAAATTTACAAAATGTGAAGGGTTTGGTTTTTTAATTCTGCACATTTTCGAAGTTTTCGAAATTTTAGGATCCTCCACGAGACCGTCGTTTCAAACGTTAGACGAGAATCTTTCGCGAGGACCCCTTTTCAAGTGCATAACAAGTTTCCAGATTGAAAAATTCTAAATCTATTGATGATGGAGACAACTTTGACCGATAAATAAGTTCATAATTATCTTCCACAGATATCGGACGACTGCGTTTTTGGATCTTTTACGGGGCCCCCTTTTTAGTGTTGAGCAAGACTTGCAGTGCCAGCTTGAAAAATTCTAAGTCTATTTTATTGATCGAGACAACGTTGACAGATAGACTTCTTAATTATTTTCCACAGATACCGAACGACGATGTTTTTGGAATTTGCAGGATTTGGGTTCTTGATTTTGAACGTTTTTAAAGTTTCCGAAGTATTAAAATGTTTCAACTGGAAATTTTTAGAATGTTGGTTAATTAAGTTTGGTTAGAGAGATTTTATTAATATGAATTAAACATTTTGTGAAATTTCAAGGTTTTTGGTTTAGTTGGGTTGACATAAAATCCCTCTTACGAGCGTCAAACAAAAACGTTTTCGATTTATGAGTCTCTCTTTTCAAGTATTGGACGAGCTTGTGCTAGCCAGCTGTCTGTAAATGACTGTAATTTTGAGATTTGCAAGAATTGATTTCTGAGTTTTAGACAGTTGTAAAGTTTTCGAAACTTTAGGATGTTCGAATTTGGAATTTTAGAATGTTTGTTGGTTAAATTTAGTCAATAGGTTTAGCTTGAAAAATGTTAACTATCTTCTACAGACGTCATATAATAGAATATATTTATTATAATAATATAATTTTGGTATTTGCAGAATTTGAAGGATTTGATTTCTTAATTCTGGACATATTTAAAGTTTTCGAAATTTTAGGATCCTCCACGAGAACCACTTTTCAAATGTTAGACGAGAATCGCGTTTCCTGCTTGAAAAATTCTTAATCTATTGATGATGGAGACAACGTTGACCGATAGAGTTCCTAATTATCTTCGACAGATATCGGACGACTGGGTTTTTAGATCTTCCACGAGACCCCTTTTTTCAAGTGTTGAGCAAGAATTCCAATACCAGCTTGAAAATTCTAAGTCTATTGTTGATCGAGACAATGTTGACAGATATCATTATTGTCTATAGATGTCGGATGATGTGTTTTTGAAATTTTGAGAATTTGGTTTTGAACATTTTTAAAGTTTTCGAAGTATTAGGATGTTTGAATTGGAAATTTTAGAATGTAGGTTGGTTAAGTTTGGTTAGCGTACAAAATCACTCCTATGAGCGTCAAACAAGGCTTCTGTTGACGGCTTATTCGTCTCTGTTTTCAAGAGTTGGTCAAGACAACGTTCAATAGATATCGATTGATTATGATTTTAGGATTTGCAGGCCATAAATAGAAAGTCAATAAAAGTAGATTTTACGATGTGAACCACGCTAGAGGCGATACCATCCTGGATTAATCTCCAGGGTAGCCTTTTATATTTAGGAGCTCACAGAAATACAAATCCGAAATTAAATACGACAGGAAATTCAAATTTATCCCGATTTAGGTATGTATACATCTATTTTGTGTACTTGGCAGCATGTACGCACTTTAAAACGAAAAAAAATATATTAAAATAGTAATTAAACTCCTCTTAATCCTTTGAAATTTTTATTAATTTACTTTAGGACACGTTTCGGCTAATTGCCATCTTCTTTATTACAAATAGTACAGTCACAGACGTATAAAAACGTCCTATAAAAAAATCTAGTTGTAATTAACGAATCTAGAGTAGGGAGGAGGAAGCAATCTTCTACAAAACTGTTTTGACATTGGAAACTGAGTCTGTTCGCGATGATTAATTTGCTAGCGAACATCGTACGTTCCCAAAACCGCTAACAATATTTCCGATAGAATGATATATCGAAAAAAAAGTTTTCCGACAGTTTTCCCACTGTTTACACAACACCGTGTCCGGCTATTTTTAACTCTCTTCCGTTTGTAGTATACAATACAACTAAATTACGTATTGTAACCAACACAATTCTGGATAATATTCATCGTACCTCTATATATATGTATAACATTATAGGTATATGTATACTGTGTGTAAAATATGCATATCCACATATACGGATCAGATCTGCTTTAAATAGCGTGATATATTTCATATTTCGATCCACTTTCAGCAAAGGTCTATTTTTAGGTTCAACTTTTGATAGCTACATAAACTTAAATCGGGGGTTTTAGGCGAAATACACGATAAAAATATACGTTTTATTATAAACTTATTAAATTTACGACAAGCACATAATGGTGCGTCAATTGCAGTTGAAAGGTATTCCATTATTATGTGCGGTATTGTAAAAAATAAAACAAAAACTGGAGATAAATTGTAGTATTCTAATAATCTAGGAAGCATTTAGAGTCACTCTTACAATACAAATGGGGAGACGGAATTCTGAACAGACCCCCAACTGTCAAATTAAACAATTATCTTTCGACGACCTTGAAGATAGTTTTATTGTTGCATGTATTGATTACGTAATGTCATAATTGTCAAAAATTGACATTTAATAAGGACAGGTTATGTTAACACACAGATTAAACGTCAAATGACAGTCGAAGGTCTTCCATCTCCTTTCCAGGGTTGGACTTTAGCCCTTAAACCCTTTAGTCCTCCTAATAGTACGGGACCATCCCCGTTGGTTGTTACTAATGATTATACATATTATGTCGTCAATAGAAAAAATAGAAATTTGAGACTAAAAAAAGGAAACGTAAGGAGTTAAAAGTGGTTAAAACAAACAAGAAGTATAAATAAAACATGCTCAATATTGTAAAGATAAAAATGTATATGGGACTTCACACAAACAGAGAGCGGACTAGAATAAATCAGTCTAAAGAGTTCCGGCCAATGTGTTGGCTTAGGTCATTTCGGTGGTAGTTGAAATCCGAGCAACCCTCACTTGAGGAGGGGGTCTGTCGGGGTCGAGGTGAGCCAGTTCTCTTACCAGGGGGTTGTCAGAACGAGAAACTCTAGCAAATGTCTTCTCGGCCAACGCTGCTGCGTGCTGAAGAAGAGTAGGAATATTCAAGTCCTGATGGATCTGAACATTGCGAACGTACCAAGGCGCGTTGACTATGTATCTCAGGGTCTTATTTTGAAGGGTGTTAAACCTTTTCCTATGGGAGAGTGCAGCACTAGACCAGACCAGGGATCCATAGGTGAGTATTGGCCTCAAAAAAAAGGTGTAAACTAAAAGCTTAATTTTTAGACTGAGCTGGCTTTTGCTGCATAGGAACTGGGACACAGCTGACCTCGCAGTTAAATATTTGGCCGCTGTCTCAGCAAAGTGATGTCTCAGTGTAAGCCTGGAGTCCAGTCATGCCGAGATATTTGACGGTGGAACTCCAGGGCAGACGAACGTCCTCTACGAAGATATTTACTGGAGGAGCAGATCTTTTCCTCGAAAAACGTATGGCTACACACTTATCGTGGTTTATGGCTAATCGCCATTTGGTAGACCAAGAGAGGAATTCGTCTACTGCGCTTTGCAGCTTCGTGCAGACAAGGGCGTCAGATCTAGACGACGTGTAGATTGCAGTGTCGTCTGCATACATGGCGAGTTTAGTGCCCGCAGTCTTTGGTACGTCAGACATGAAAATTAAAAACAACTCAGGGCCGAGAAGCGACCCCTGTGGGACCCCAGCTAGGATGGACCTAGTAGAGGAGACGGAAGAATCGATTGCTACATCGAAAGAACGACCCGAAAGGTACGACTTCATGAGATATATTATATTGGGATTGATCCCAGCCCGATGCATCTTGAAAAGAAGACCCGAGTGCCAGACGGAATCGAAGGCACTAGCAACATCCATGAATACCGCTCCAGTAGACTCACGTCTTTCCAGGGAATTTCTAATCTCCTCTGTAACCCTGAGGAGTTGATACTCAGTTGACAGTCCTTCCCTAAAACCAAACTGCTCATCCTGCAGGATGTTCGTATCAATTATTTCGGCTCTAAGTCGATTCAAAAGGATGGCTTCCGCGATTTTCGAGATATTGGAGAGCAAACTTATTGGCCTATAGTTTTGAGGGAAGAGACTGTCCTTGCCCTTCTTTGGTATTACCCGGACGCGAGCATGCTTCCAGATGGACGGGAAATATCTCAAACGTAGCATGGCGTTGACAATGTTCAAGAGGACGAGAACGACCCTATCCGGCAACTTTTTCAACGCAGAGTTCGAAATTGCATCATAACCAGGGGCTTTACCACTTTTGCGACTTTTTATGTGGAATTTTATCTCGTCAACATTGGCAGGTGGAATGGGATCACCAGTAGCAAAAGACAAAGACTGGATAAAAAGATCGACCTCCTCATGAAAGACATCAAATTCATTATTACCCCCGACACCCGCAAATACGGTTTCTAAATGCTCGGAAAAAATCTCCGCTTTACCCTCGCTGTCATACACCAGCCCATTCGGCCCATGAATAGGTCCGTAAGTGGAAGGAGTTTTGCTTCTCTTAAGGGATCTCGCCAGTTTCCAAATGGAGCCGTCGGAGACAGAGACAGATGAAACCTTGGCCCACCACCTCTCACTGTGAAAGTCTCTGAGTTCGTCTCGCAGGGTATTAGATAAAAAGTTGGCTCGGGCGATATCTACGGGGCAGCGCGTGCGTTGCGCCCTTTTACGAGCTTTTCGCTTCTCCCTCAGCAAATCAACAAGATCCGAGGGAATCCACCCATCAGAGATCGGGACAGAAGTTGTTGTTGCTCTGGACATTGCCTCAGTAATGCTATGAGAAAGTCCAGAGGCCAAACCCTCCAAATTTTGGGAATCAGTGATTTCGGACGGAACGTCCTCAACAAGCTGATCGACCAATGCACCAAACTCAGCCCAGTCAACCCTTCGCACAAGTCCGCAGCCGGAAAAACCAGCCTCACCGCCAAAGGATATTAAAATCGGGTTGTGGTCAGACGACAACTCCGCAGCACTCTCGACGAAAACCGAAAAAGGGATATCCCTCGAAAGGGCAATATCTAGGACATCCGGCCTCGTGCCGGGCCCGAAATACGTTGGCGTGCTCGGGAAATGCACGTCGACAGAATTGGAAGAAACGAAAGAAAATAATTTCCTACCGAAGACGTTTGTCGTCGCACATCCCCACGAGGGATGCTTTGCATTCAGGTCACCGGCAACGAGGACCGGAGTGTTACCACGAAAAAGTTGGACGTAGTCGTCCAAGTCACAAGCCCGAGTGGGAGGGGCGTAAACGGAGATTATAGACAGGGGGCCAAAACTCCTAATTTGAAGTGTGACGGCTGCAGCCTCGAGAAAGCGGAGACTAGGAAGAGGAAGTCGGTTATGATCATAGTGGGACCGGACCGCGATTGCAGCCCCGCCACGTCTACCGATTAGACGATCAGATCTGTAAATCTTATAGTTGGGCAAAACAAATTTGTCACCTGGTCTAAGCCAGGTTTCACTGAGAAGAAGGACGTCAATCTTATGCTCAGAGAGAAAAACTAAAAGTTCTTGTCTCTTGCAACGGATTCCACAAGCGTTCCAGGCCGCCATCAAATGACAGTGACAACTTATTACGACAGCAGTTGTACAACTTACAAAAATAAAACTGAACAAAATTCTGAACAGACCTCCAACCCAAATTACAACCTATAATTAGTAAAATAAACGAAAAATAAATAAATGTCTGATTAAAAACTATTGAATTACATTATCTATTAATCTGCAAACCCTATCTCGAAAAAGAACTAATCTACACCGTAAAATAGCTAAACTAACGCTAATAATTACAAATAAAACTCTAAATCCAGATGTGATATAAACAACGTCATAATATTTGACCATTGATGACAAAAATGGAATGTTGCATAATGTGATTTTGCCCTAGCTTCAGCCAATAGAAAATAACAGTCTAATTTGGTTTGTTCAGAATGTCATCTTTCTCTCTCTTTGAAATATAGTATTACTGCTGCAAAAGCTATGAAGCCATTATATTAAGCCAAAATATGCTTGACAATTATCAAACTACAGAAATAATTATCTAATTTTGACAGTTAAACTTAAATGTCAAACAATAAAATATTTTTTTTTACAATTTTGACAGCTGTCACATTATAGAAACAACGATCTTTCTACAATCTTGAAAATAATTTTATTTTTTTATTTTTCGGGGATATACAGGGTGTTTCCTAAGTAATCTAAAATATTATATGGGGCGCTTTGTCACTCAATTTTAAGACGAAAAGTTCATATAAACATGTGTGATAAGTCTTGTCGTTAATGAGATACAGGGTGTTGAATTGTTTGTAATAAATCAGCTGTGACTATATTTGAAATTAATTTTTCCTGGTGACGCTACTGGTTTTTAGAAGTAATACAAAAAACATGCTTATTATAAGTGACGTTTGAAGTAACGTTGACAACTGTGTCAAACCTAAAAACCAACGCAAACAACGAACAATAAATTTTTAATAATACGATCTTTTTGTGTTAAGTTAACAACGATGCCTGTGTTTACTAATGCTGAAATGGCTAATATGCACTTCTTGTATGGATTAGCTAATGGTAATGCCTTAGAGGCTAGACGTATGTATGAAATATAATATTTTTTCTTTATGTTTAACACATGTTGCTCCTAATAAAATAATAAAACACCCTGTATCTCATTAACGACAAGACTTATCACACATGTTTATATGAACTTTTCGTCTTAAAATTGAGTGACAAAGCGCCCCATATAATATTTTAGATTACTTAGGAAACACCCTGTATATTCGAATATAATACTCAGTAATCATAATAAACGTCAAATTTTGACAAATCAAAGTATGTATGTAAGAAATTATTTTAAGTCGGTAGCTAACATATCTATTAATAATCTGAAGTTAGCAACTAACGTATAACCTAACACGTAATTGTCAAATAATTAAACATAGTGGGCATACAATGTCTTAAATTTTCAATTATAAAGTTGCCCCAAAAAGCAGGGTTTTTGATGCATTCTGATAGGTAGCAAGGTAGCCATTGCAATATGACATTAATAATTGATCAGAAATTCAACATTGAATAATGAAAAGTTATTTGACATAATAGGCCCACATTAATGTCACGTGATTAAGTGATATAATAAGATCGTTACAAAACACACAGCCTCCTTTTTTTTACTCTATTGTAAATTATACTTATATGACAGCTACAGTTTGAAGTTGACAACAGGTGAGATATCTTAAACCGTCAGACTGATAAATGATGATTTTGTTCTTTAAATAGAAAAATTCAGACTCAGCATTAATGAGGTTCAATTTTATTAAAAATCTCAAATATTATATTTTATTAGACTTTCAATTTTCGTAACTTTAAATTAGAAATTACGGCGTTTTGACATTCTTAATTCGACTTTCATTACTTACATAATTAACATTAACATCGTTGCTCAAAGATTAAATTTTGCCGTAAACTTTCGCCGGGAAAAATTTCCGAAAACTCGCAAATCATCAACGTAGAAACTAATTTTCATAATTGCGCTAAACTTCCTCTTTGAAATTACCTGTTGATAATTTACCTCTCATACTTGCCGATGCCGTTCCTCAGAGATGCGGTTCAAGGCGAAAAGATGAAAGAATGTGCCATTTCCTTCGATTTAAGGTGGCGTACTTGGCCCTCTATTTCAATAACTTGAACTTGACGAGCAAATGTTGCATTTTTATCGAATATATTCAAAATTAGATGGCGCAAAGCTTACGAATTTCTAGAAAAGTAAAAAGTAATGAAATACTTCAACATGCGTAACATTTTGGCTGAAATAACAGAGGAAAAGTGAAGATTAGAATATTGGTTGTAATACAAAATATATTATAATATAAATATAAATTTCTCGGAAAAAATAAAATATAACGTTATATAGAAGAAAGGTGTCCTTGGAACGAGTTTTATAGGTTGCATATTATGTAGTTTAGAATTTAATGTATTGAGCAGATATATTACAATACAATGTTTTCGGTATAAATGCGATAGCCTAAGGCAATAACACCCTAATATTCTATTTACAAAACATATTTGTGCGTACATGCGTTGTTTGTTGCAGGTAGAATCTTTTAGTTCTGCACTAATTGTCTAGCGACTAGCTTGATGTAATAAAGTAATACTGTTTTTCATCGTCTTCGTTAGTTTTGGATTATTTTTTCGTTGTATATAGATATTTTAGTGAATAAGGGAGAATATTTTTGTATATTTGTTTCTGTATATAATTGTACCTAGTTCTAGTGGTAAACCGTCCTTGAAGAGGAACCATAATTATAATTTCCAGGTAAATACTCATTTGGAAGATCGCAATATCACGTCTCAACAGTCGCAAATTACATGTAACAATAATCACTCATTGAACAATATTATAGATTCAAGGTCAACTAAATATCAGGAAAAGGAAGCTGTACTACTTTGTGGTTTTCATTGATGAAACCCAACCACTTTTTATAGAAGAAATATATAGCGATGAACAACTTTGTAGAAACTTAATGGTTCCAAAATTGACGCAATTTTTCCTTGGGTGTTTTTTGCCTGAGAGGATTTAGCAGCTTATGTAGTGAAAGCTGCACACACGCAGCTGTAGTAGATTACTAGAATTAGACAGGAAACTTTTCTCCACACAAGTTACGCTTACGGAGTATATTCTATAATGGATATGACTACATATTATATAGATAATTAAATAATAAAATTTCCGTTATAACCATCACAGTGTATGTATGTGAAATACTAAATGTAAATATAATAAAGGACATTAAATTTTATTGTGGAATGAATTGTTATCTGTATTATTTATTAATAAAAGGCAAGAGAGATATTTGGGTTTTATTTGTCTTTCTTTCTCTACACCCACACCAAGTAATGATTCATCAATATGTATTTACTTATGCATGTGTAGTTGTAAGAATATGTAGTATTGAAATCAATTTATTACTTGAATAAAAATAATTTAGTAAGACCTTTCTATAAAAAAGTATATTTGTGCATACAAAGTTTTGCAATTCTTGTGATATTAAACTGACTAAATCCAATAATCGTGATGTGCACTATTTTGAAAGCAATATATAACAATAATCCTGTATACTGTTTAAGTTATGTTATAAAGAAGTATGATGTTCTATGACTATCTTTCACCGTTACGGAAAAAGAAACGAGTCGTATGTACGATTCTAAAATTTTTCTTCTTCATTTACATTTTTTAATAAAACATTTAATTTAATGTTTTTCTGAATATCAAAGCAGTCAATTTTGGTGTTAAACTGATTGCCTATACATAGTTATATAATACTTATCTAATGCTAGTGACATCTAATATAAAACTGGCAAACTGTTTGGACAGATATGGGGCTGTTGTTGATACTCAACCCCTAAACTTACTTCCTGAAAAAAATACTGCATATTTTGAAATTATTTCAATACAGATCGTATCAGTATATTTTTCTACATATTCTAAAGGTAATATTATCAAAATTTTATATTTTTTCTCATTTTTCTCGGAATCAAAGAATATTTAATTTAAAAAAAGATATTTAGATTTACAACAAAGATAATATCTTCAATGTAACAACGCGAAAATACATTTTTAATGTCTAGTTTTTCCGAATACTACGTTTCTAATAATTATTGTCGAACAGCGCCCCCTACTTTACCGAAACGCCACCTTAAGAACATCTGTGTTTATACTTCTTTCCCATAAACAATACTGTTAAAAGGGAATTTTTTTTGCACACTTGTCGCCATAAATCATGCATTCTAGATCGTAAAATTAGCGTAAATGGTTTACACCTTTCAAAAAGAATGTTTTCTAATTATTCAAGGTGTGAAATATACAATTTAATTTTAATAGGTTTTAATATGTAAGTATTCCTAACAAACTTCACAGAGATAACTTTAATTTAACTAACTTCAATTCTATCTATAGTTGCGCGCGTAATTCAAAATTTTAAATCTTCCAAAATCAAGATTAAAGCTTTAAAAATGTACGATCTCAGTCTGGAATGTTATTTAATCATTATAATTCGTCGTTAACTCATAGAAGCTTTCATGACTCAAACACTTGTTCGAATAATTGGATCACGTTCAAAACACTGTAAAAAAATTGCACTTAAAACCGTGTAATACCTATCTAAACTCAAAATATTGTTATATCGTTAAAGTTATTTTGAATCACGTGGCAAACTTCGAGGTCAATGTGAATAAATTCCGTTTTTTTTTTTATTTTAGTGCCCTATAAAACGTAATTTCGCTGTAATTCCACCTAATCGTTAAGGTTTATAAAGAAACTCTTCTTAATCATTTTTTACTGCCTTAAAATGTCTATTTTAACGGGCTTTTTTCTTACGAATCGTTCGGATTTAATATAAACTATTGTCTGTGCAAGCATTGTATCGTTGTTTCTTTATTTTCGTAATAGATCCATACGTTACGTAAAATGTTCTAAGTGTATCTAAATAAGTTTTATTAAAAACTTTTTCTGTATCAATACAATTTAAAATTGAGTTTTTAGCAAACCAAAACCCTTTTTTACGATTTTGACAGCTGTCAAATTATAATTGAATTATAAAAAGTCATCTGCATCAAGTTGGCAACACTAGATTTAATTTGTGTTGAGAACGTAATGTCATAGTTGTCGCCCTGAGTTGTTTTTAATTTTCATGTCTGACGTACCAAAGACTGCGGGCACTAAACTCGCCATGTATGCAGACGACACTGCAATCTACACGTCGTCTAGATCTGACGCCCTTGTCTGCTCGAAGCTGCAAAGCGCAGTAGACGAATTCCTCTCTTGGTCTACCAAATGGCGATTAGCCATAAACCACGATAAGTGTGTAGCCGTACGTTTTTCGAGGAAAAGATCTGCCCCTCCAGTAAATATCTTCATAGAGGACGTTCGTCTGCCTTGGAGTTCCACCGTCAAATATCTCGGCATGACTCTGGACTCCAGGCTTACACTGAGACATCACTTTGCTGAGACAGCGGCCAAATATTTAACTGCGAGGTCAGCTGTGTCCCAGTTCCTATGCAGCAAAAGCCAGCTCAGCCTAAAAATTAAACTTTTAGTTTACACAATTTTTTTGAGGCCAATACTCACCTATGGATCCCTGGTCTGGTCTAGCGCTGCACTCTCCCATAGGAAAAGGTTTAATATCCTTCAAAATAAGACCCTGAGATACATAGTGAACGCGCCTTGGTACGTCCGCAATGTTCAGATCCATCAGGACTTGAATATTCCCACTCTTCTTCAGCACGCAGCAGCGTTGGCCGAGAAGACATTTACTAGAGTTTCTCGCTCCGACAATCCCCTGGTAAGAGAACTGGCTCACCTCGACCCGGACAGACCCCCTCCTCAGGTGAGGGTTGCTCGGATCTCAACCACCACCGAAATGACCTAAGCCAATACATTGGCTTGGTACTCCGCTTTAAACCGATTTATTCTAGTCCGCTCTCTGTTTGTGTGAAGTCCCATATACATTTTTATCTTTACAATATTGAGCATGTTTTATTTATACTTCTTGTTTGTTTTAACCAGTTTTAACTCTCTGCATTTCCTTTTTTAGTCTCAAATTTCTGTTTTTTCTATTGACGACATAATATGATAATCACTAGTAACAACCAACGGGGGATGGTCCCGTACTATTAGGAGGACTAAGGGGTTTAAGGGCTAAAGTCCAACCATAGAAAGGAGATGGAAGACCTTCGTCGTCGTCGTCATAGTTGTCAAAAATTGACATTTAATAAGGCCTTCCTGACTCTCTTGTTAGCCCCAGATTTAGTTTTTTTTTTCTTTTCTTTGCCTCCACTGACGACATTTGAGCATAACTTGTTAAAATCAATGGGGGATGGTCCCGTATTAAGTAGATGACAAAAGGGTTTAAGAGCCAACGTCCAACCCTAGCAATGAGATGGAAGACCTTCGTCGTAAGGAAAGGTTATGTTAACACACAGACGACGAAGGTCTTCCATCTTCTTTCTAGAGTTGGATTTTAGCCCTTAAACTCTTTAGTCCTCCTAATAGTACCGGACTATCCCCCGTTGATTGTTAACACACAGATTAAATATATGTCAAATGACAGTGACAACTTATTACGACAGCAGAGTTGTACAACTTACAAAAATAAAACTGAACAAAATTTTGAACAGACCCCTAACACAAATTACAACCTATAATTAGTCAAATAAACGAAAAATAAATAAACGACTTGAAATTAAAAGCTATTGAATTACATTATTTATTAATTTGCAAATCTAAGCTCTAAAAAGAACTAATCCACACTATAAAATAGCTAAACTAACGTTAATAATTACAAGTAAAACTCTAAATCCAGATGTGATATAAATAACATCAAAATAACTTGACCATTGATGACAAAAATGGAATGTTGCATAATGTGATTTTGCCCTAGTTTCAGCCAATAAGAAATAACTGTCTAATTTGGGTCTGTTCAGAATTTCCTCTCACTCTCTTTTTGAAATAAAATATTACTGCTGCAAAAGCTATTAATTATATTACAATTTTGACAGCTGTCTCATTATAGAAACAATGATCTTTCTACAACATTAAAAATAGTTTTATTTCTGTAGTTTTTCGGCAATATATTCGAATATAATACTCACTAATCACAACAAACGTCAAATTTTGACACATCGAAGTATTAGTATTATTTTGTTTGTTAAAAAATCTGAGGTTGGCAACATATAACAGCTACGATAGAAGTGAAATAAGGCTATTTCTATGATTTAACAGCTGTCAAAACTTTCGAAAAAGACCAATTACAAGCAAAAAAACGTGTAAATTTATAATTTGACAGCTGTCATTTTCCATTATGTCAATTTCGATGTCATAATCTTAGATATTTTTGTTGCAGTACGACGTGAGAACGAAGAACTGATGAACTCCCTAAATCGAGAGCATCACACTCCCGTGAATAGTTCCTCGTCATCCGTAGTATCTGCACATCTGCCGGAATAATCTCTTCGCACAGTTTCGAAAGCCAGGGACGTGCTGAACTTTCATCGGATAACGTGTTTTCGTCGTCCGAATCCTAATATATAAAGAAAAAAATAAAACAAAAAAACAGGGACTTCCTTAGATCTCCCAACTGTTATCGAATAAAAAAAATAATAATGCGATTGCAATGAAGTTGGCGAGCTAGTACGTTTTCGATTGTTTATTTTTTAAAAGGTAAAAAAAACGAGATTATATATTACGAAATATATATAGTATGCCCCCGATTATTCGTACGATTACGTTACGTACGGGTGAAACGAACTGTAGAGTTAAAGATTAAGGAATATGCGGAAAAAATGGTGGCGATTGTAGTCTACGTTGTAATATTCTAAAATAAAAGTGTTTATATGTACTATCTATAGGTTTATACGATTTACTACGTAACTATTTTTAATATCGTAGAAGGCGTAATGTTCCTTAGGGATTCAATTTAATAAAATATTAAAACGAAAATAATATAATATGATGAGGTAAATTTACTTGTTTGTTTCGAAGTAAATTTTGAAACTAATCTGGTAAAAAATTGTTTTAATGTTTTAAATCGCTCTGCAGGTAATTAATTTAGATTGCCCGGGACGTTACAATTACAGAAATAAAAATCTAATTAGCATGCAGGACGTATAATATCTGTGTGTACAATATCCTCCCAACGAACCTGAGCTGATACAGACCAGACGAAATTGAGGAAACAATGCGAGAGCTACAACAAATTAGTTTTAATTTTCGCTAAAAAATTAATTCTGTTTCTACTACTTTGCCATGTGTGGCGACGAATAAACAGTTGCTATCATCAACATGGGAGTCTAAACAGAAAAGCGAAAAAAAAACTAGGATGAAACGTAAATATAGGTACCTGACGTTTAATTTTCTAGGAAAAACCTACCCGGAATTAGAAAACAGCGGAAGTAACGTTCATGTAAACAGTTCAACCAATAAAATGGAATTATATTTACTTTAAATTTCGTACGGTTCTTCAATCGATAAAGATGTATTAAACTGAAAGTTTCACAGCTAGCTTTTACATTAAACAAAGTAATAAATAACGTAGTATTAACCAGAAATTTTAGTTGTTGATACACGTTAAAAAGAAAACAGAACATGTCAGCAAGAAATGTTTATTATCAAGCGATAAATAACCTGTTCTGCTTGGATTTCAATCTGTCATATGGATTGTTAATCATCGCTGTCACTTTGACAGATAATATGCATTGAAGTTTGCATCAAAATTGCTGCGTTCAGCGGACACAGCTACTGAAGTGCTAAAACAGCTCTGTGTCATTTATTTATAGCGGACATGCTCAGTTTCAGGTCGAGATTATTTCTATCTCTGCTTCAAGTTAGTTTCCCCTATTTAAATCTGCTATATCATACTAGATTTAAAGCATTGTAAAATGGTTCTCGTTCTGTCATACGGTTTGTCAATCATCGCTGTCACATTGACAGATAGTACGTTGGGTGCATTCAGCAGAAGCAGTCAACCTACTCTACCGATAAGTCGTAGCATCGTTCTGGAATTCGTACACGTGCGTCACATAATCCAAATAAGACAACTTCCAAATTTGACAACTTTTCTCGATGTATCATTAATTGGATGTAGCGTATGCATCCAGCAAATATGTTGGCAACATTTTGTTTCTGCTGAATGCACCCAATAGTTTATATGAACTGCTACACATTGACAGCGATTGTGTTTAGCAAAAAGATCGCTATCTGAGCGCTACCGGAGCGCTATCATATGATTAGTAAAAAATTTAAATTAAAAATGTTTTCGCTGAGATAACGATCTTTCTGCTGAACCCGACCAATATGAGTATCCTCAATTAGCAGTTAAACCAATTCAGCCACACGAATTAGTAAATCCAATTACAAGGAAAGTTTATTTTTATGGTGCAAAATTGGCGAAAAATGTCTTTAGAAATCGTAGTCGCTTTGCTGCGATACACGCCCTCGATTCTTCTCTAATTACTACGTCATTCAAATCCATTTTTAATTTACAAACTTCTACATACAATGACATATGTCAAATTAAATTATAGGATTGTCAAATTTGCAAAATTGCGATGATGTGCAATGTATTTCTTCGAATATTTCTAATAAACTCCGAAGGGTGGTCAAAAATACTGATTGGTGTTCGTATCAACATCATTCGCACACCTGCTCATTTTTTACGTTGTAAAACGGTTCCCGATCTGTCAAATAAATTGTCAATCATCGCTGTCTGATTGACAGGTAATCTACATTGATGTTTGTATCACAATAGCCGCGTTCAGCGGATACTGATTGATGGTTTTGCCTCATAATACGCCAGATGAACGCGGTTAATAATCCCCAAAACTTAAAGACTGATTCACAATGTGCAAATTCAGTTAAAATTTCGTTAAACGTCAAAATAATTCGATAAATTTTTTAACCGCGATGATATCTGGTGCAGTTGTGGCATTTCTATAATGGGTAATGTTTTTTCAACCGACAGAACTGTCATTATTCTTATAGATGGCTTTATTTTTTGTTGAGTTTGAGCCAAAGGGTGCTTTGGAGTTTCCTCTTCCGACCAGCAGGTGGGGTGTTCGTGCAAGGCTTTTAGAGGGCAGTTATAGTCTTGGTGGGTCAATTTTACTTCCCACACCCAAACGCGACCACAAAATAACAAAATGCTCTATTAAAATATGACGTAGATTTTTTTAGTTTACAAAAAATTCGTAAACATAACAAACAAGTAGATTTATCTCATTGACTAGTAAATGTTTTTGGTTTTTTTGATCTTTGGGATAAATAAACCTGAATTCTTTTAAATTGGTAGAAATAGAATTACTTGACTACCCCTTTTTGTAATGAAGATTTTTGACATTATTGACATTAATACTTGTAAAACGTTTTTCAAAATGAACTAAAAGTCTGGTTTACAAAAACATTTTATTAGGGAAGGTAATTTTTCAGGCCAGGTTCAACCTATAAAAGAGGTTACCCGAACAAATGTAGTAAGTTAATCCGACGTCGACAAGGATAATTTTGTGGACCAGATGAAGGCTTTCATTTTTATCTTGAGTTTGTTAAGGAAAAATTTTATGGGAGGGGTTGGACTAGTTTATTGTCATCCAGGTAAAGAGACTTTTTTATCTTGAATCAAGATCTGTGACCTATTCGTGTAGCCTAGTGACGTTAAAGATCGCCAAATAAAGCAATCTGGAATGGTCAAGTCGGATAAGTTGGCAACATCGTTTTAGTTCTGCTGTAATACATCCGTATAAAATTGAGATCTACCGTCTCATTCTTCATGATAATTTTAAAACAGTGTTGCCAAATTCTTTGATTTCTCCATTGATCATCGTAAGCTGTTCTATCAAGTTTTAAGCTTTAATTTGAATTCTACTTTTGCTTAATCATGATTTTAGGAGGCTGCTTGTTTGGTAGGACTAAATTGATGGAATAATAAGAGAGGGGGAGGTGGATCGTTGCCTTTTCGTTTTAAAATGTCTTTTATAGGGTTATCTATATATGTGTCAAATTGTCCGTTTCTAACTAATTGACTACATTTGTTCGGGCTATCTCCGCTAAACCTGTTTGAATAGGCCATTCTTTTTATATAAACGCTCCAGAGCCTAAAA
Organism: Holotrichia oblita; assembly: GCA_023690525.1. Classification (NCBI taxonomy): domain Eukaryota; kingdom Metazoa; phylum Arthropoda; class Insecta; order Coleoptera; family Scarabaeidae; genus Holotrichia; species Holotrichia oblita. Next base: position 5,444,964 of record CM043021.1, read on the forward strand.
GAGTTTAAATACAATTTGAAATTCTATAAATTTCTGCACTTACAATATTAGATCAGATCACGTCTTAAAAAATTCCTAAAGAAGAACTAAAAGCAAAATTAGAGCAATAAAATCTAATTACCTACATCTCTTTTCGACATTATTCTACTAAATTTTTAGATATAAAACGTCGATATCGAATTTAATAGTCATAATGAAAGTTACGAGAATTAAGTAAACTGAAAACCCAAAAAAAATAAAATTGATTGTTGTTTGTTGTTGAAGAATGAAAACGTCATTATTATTATCACATAATAATAAAATGATAGTTACCTAATTATAATAAAAAAAAATACGTAAGATTTAAACCAAAAAAATGCAATTTATTAAGTTTTGTCATTATTGTATATAAATAAATTTTAGATGTGATATTTGTGATACCTTTAAACCATCCAAAAAGTTCGCACAATGCGTCTCTCATGTCATATCCTTGCTAAAATGGATGTGTTAGAGATTTATGTTGTTACTATTACGCAAAATAGCTGTCAATATGTCGAAACTAAATCGAAAAAATGTTATGTTTTCCTTTTAATTAGATTTTAAAAAGAAAAAGAAGAACTAATCGTCGTTGAAAAACAATAAAGACATTAACGAAATCGAGACCAGTGTTGTTAGTATTATTATCATTGTATATAGTAAGAATAAATAAATCAAAACGATCTAAAAAGAATCAAAACAATACACTCATAAAATAGGCTGCAATAGGCTAAAAAAATAAATAAAGACAATCAATTCCGAAGAATAATATTAAATTGTTATAATGACAAGAACGATGAAAGACAATTTTTTGTCTGAATTCCCCTCAATTAAAAAAAAAAACTTGCGTGAACAATTTCGGATATCTGAGGTTGGTAATGATGGCGATGTTTAATTTTAGCGTCGATGTGAAGTTAGCTCCTATTGCAGAACTCCATTCATTGTGCCAACCTTGAAATGTTCATGTTGTTCGCGACAGATGTCCTTACATAAAAATCAATTATATAAAAGAGAATTGTAAATTAATTATTATTGTATAAATGATAATGAATATATATTATATGTTTATAATTGTTACACTTTATCTCTGTAATACTAAATAAAAAAAATATTAAAACTCTATATAGAATTTTTTTCCGAATTATCTACCGCTTTTTTTCTTGTCGTTTATAGTATTAAAACTAGGGGTCATATTTATAGTTCGTGCTTGAGAAGAATTATTTAGATGATGTTCTGCCTCAAGCAATTCCAAACGTTTTTAATGATAAAATGTCAGTGAGACTGGACACGATTGAATATAAAATTCCCAGGAAGGCAGTGGGGATAACACGATGGAAAGCACGGTGGAAAAATGGTATTGAATTACCGATTAAAATAACAAACTCCCTGTCAGAAAATGCCAACATGTAAAGAGATAGACCTCGAGCAGCAAATGGCATTGAGCAAAATTAACATCTTACTTTAAGCCTTTTTAAAAAGGTCTATCCCAACTCAAACTGTGGTTAATTTTGATGAAATTAACTTTTCGGATGAGCCCGCACCAAAGGAGATGGTTTTTAGAAGGGGAGTGAGATATCCTGAATGCAACGTCCGCTCTATTAAAGGCTGCATATTTGTAGTGTTTACGGTTTCTGCTAGTAATGAAGACATTTGACATTCGAATAGTTTTGAGTAAAGCGCGAAAAACCTCTCATCGTCGTTTAAGTCGCTTAATCGACTTGGTATTTTAACCAAAAGTAGATAATACATTGAGACGTCTGTATGTGCTTTAAAGCACAAGTCAGGCTTATAGTAAAAAAGTTATTTTGATAATAAAATGAGAATGTCTTGTTTTGCATCTAAGGCTTGGAAATCTCTGCTTCGTGAACTCCAAAGTTCTGGATTTGGCGTTTCTGTAAAAAGACTAGCAGTATCTGCACTAATAAAATTTGGAATTGCGATAAAAGAGATTTTAAAGAAGCTGATTTTATTGAAAAAAAGTACAAAATTAATTTCTTAGGTACAAAATTAAATTCGTAAGTCATTATCATCTTCATTATCAGAGACACTAGTGTTGTGTCATCCACATCCGGCTGAGTTTCCGAAGTGTTGCCTGGATTTGCTTGAAAGGCATTTTTGAAGAACTCCAGACGTTCATCGTTTTCCCATTCTGCACCATAGTGTTTGGCTATCAAAGAGGAAATGCTTCTTATCTTGTCCGGTTTAAGGCTTCTGCCGGTATTCAGTGGATGTAAGTTGAAGTGGTTAACTGTTTGAAATTTCTTACAGATGCTCTTAGCTGTAGAAATATCGTTTTTGTAAAATGGTTCACCCCTGACAAGAACGGAACCATCGGTGGCCTTTGTAAAAATTATGCGTTTAGACGGTTGAAAGCAGAAATGCCAAGATCCGGGGCTCTTCAGAACTTTTATTAACTCACTTTTCCAATCGAAGATTGGGTAATCTTCGCCCATTCTAAGTACTGTAGCATACTCTTTAATTATCTTCAGGTACATCCCTGGGTTAATTATGGTGGCATATTTTTTAATCTTCCTCTCGATTTGGCCAAAGACTCGATCTGGGGGGAGGAAAGAATGACCGACTACTGGATAAACGTGTTCTACGAGTTGTATCTGAGGTGGAGAACAGCGCTTCAGCCAGTATTGGACCATACCGATCATAGAACTATTTTTATTTTGTCCTCGACACCCATCGCACACCAGACGCACTTGCTGTACCTCTTCATCAAAATTAAAGTTCTGCAATGCGTAAAAAACTGCAGAATCTATTTCATTTGAGCCTCTTTGGCGGTCCTTTTCTGTTCAAGTAAATGATTTTACGTTTTCAGGGGTGAGTTTCGACTTTGAGTGTCCACTTACTACCGTAAAATTATATAAATTGATCTGCATACTAAAATAACAGGCTTGATCTGGAATTTTTGGCAGTGGTAAATTTTTCTGACAGTCAAAGGAAAAAATTGCAGTTTTGGGATCATTTTCTCTTAGCAAGTCATAAAATGCATTACTGCGTAGTTTGTGTACACGCTGTTCTGTCATTGCCGTAATGTTTTCTTGAGGGTCGGTAATTTTTCTTAATTTTTCCGAAAACTGCAGGCATTTTGAACATACATCAACCTTCGGAGATCCAAAGCCAATATTGTATTGTCGTACAAAAATGTTTCTGAAAAAACACTGTTTAACTTTTAGGGTTTCATCTATTCGGTCATTGTACATCTTCCATAATTTGACAATATTCAGCTCACATGGTAAGTATCGCCTAATAATTGTTTTATTACGTGCATAATGGGTCTCGCAGCAATTTAATCCCTTGATGAAATTCTTTATAGCCTGTCTTTTAGCAGCCGTTTTGTGTGATATTCGATCAGCTCTTCTGTTTTCTGCTGGTAAACCTCCGGTCTGGTGATATCTGCTAACTATTCTTTCAAGTCGGTTTTTCCAATACCTAGTGTAGCCACAAATGTTTTTTTGCACACAGGAATTGCCCCTTTGGAAGTTTTAATGTTGTACTTGACACTGATCGCCTGTGGTTTACTTCGAACATTTTCTTTAATTTTGGTACCCGGCCTTTTCGGTTTACTTGTGACGCAATGCTTCAATACAAACATATCTTGAAACAATTTGTTTTTCTTCTGGTAAAACCCCTCATTGAGTTTCTTTATTTCAGTCATAGTTAATAAACAACACTGCATTGTTTTTGTTCTATGCCCACAAGTGGGGAATTCAGGTAGATGTTGCCGAGAATACCCACAAAAGTAAAATAGCTACTTTTCGAGGTTGCTAATCTCGAATTTGCAAAACAAATTGACTTGGCTTTTTCACGCTTCCACTCTTGCTTATTTGCTATTCTCTTTCGCCCTTTGCCACGAGGACTTGGCTCAATGGTAATGTTGTTAACCATTTATTTTGTCACAAATACTAACTAATTATGTCTCTGAAAACTCCGTCACGGCGATCACGTGACGTAATGCGAGAACTGGATAGGTTCAAACACAAACGTCTACATTTAAAGCGGAATTGCACCTAACTACTTGGCGCAAATATTTGTCTTTTGCATTTAAAGCGGAATTTAAATTATCGCTCTTTGAAATAACTGAATTCTGAGAAATTGTTTTTAAATATTTTTGATTACAATCTTGTACAATTCATTACGTTTATACAACTATAAAGGACTAGAGATGAAAAGGACTTGAGGGTCAGAAAAATCGATTTTATCTGCTAAATTTACAATACAGATCCGCTGTCTAACTAATTTTTGAAGAAAATGTCGAATGTCTGCTTTTGACATTTTTTACGCTTCTCATTATGTTGTAGATTACACTTGGCCGCGATTTTGACAAAGGACTTGAAACTGTGGACGATCTCTTGACGAATTAATTCAGAAATTGTTAGGCTTCAAAACTAATCTATTGTTCCAATTTCTGAATCTTACTCACCATTGTTCTTCTCTTTCACAAGTGAACTTTTGGTTTACGAACCGATTTTAATCTTCCTTGAAATCATTTTAGTCTTAAAATCAGCTTTGAATAGATTATTGCTCTTGAAGATAGAATCTCATCATTTGAAGGAATTTATACAACTATCTAAAGGAAAAATGAATTCAAAGTAGAGATGACCCCATTTTAAAGTACAGTCCCCATCTTTCATGTAAAATTTTGAAATTATCTGTAAATCTGTCCCCTGCATATCTTTGCTAGCCAGCCCTTAGACGTAGCTTATTTCGCTCCTATCAAAAAACAAAAAATTGGAGACGCATTTTGACTGGAGTTACAAAATTAAACATCCCCACGGAATTTATTATCGTGCTTAAAGTCTTGACTGAAGTCGAGCTAAATTTACAATACAAAGTGTCTCATTTTTCTGAAAATGTCAAGAAGTCATCATGCTTCTCATTAGTTGTAAAATCGTAGACCAAACAAACGATGTTCTATTTCCCAAATGAAATTGGCTAAATTGAAATAAAAACTCTTAATATATTTACGCGATTTTCAACATTTCTAATACATAGGTGATACAGATTGGGTCAAACATCTGATTATATTATTAGACCAGATTTTTAACCCATGTATATATTATTTCCTTTACTGACAGTTTATCAAAATCTAAAGGCGAAATTGTATTTCTATTCAAATATCTTTACAGCCCTTAAAATGGCTCATTTCGATTTTATTTGAAATTGGAGATGTCATTTTGATTTTGGACTAAAATAAACAAATTTGGACCCTAAGACTATTAAAGAGACTACTTGACGAGATTAATTCAGAAATTGTATAATCAAATTAGGCTTCAAATTCATGTGGTATTGTTCCAATGAACCGACACTATGTTCTGAAAAATATACTCAGGTGTTTTGCTGCAAATTTATGATGACGTTTCGGTAATACCGAGTGGTACACATTTCTTAATTACTTGCAAGATTGCAGAAAAGGGGTACAAAAACCTCGCAAAGTTGTGGTGTTGGTGTTACCGATGTTTTATCTGTATCTTACGAGCTCCATAGTCCTTGAAATCATTTTAGCTGCCTTAGTTGTCAGCTTTGAATAGATTATTGGTGCTCTTCCTACCTTTTCCTATCTCCCATTTTTATTTTTTACAATTAGGAATGTATTTTCCAAACAAATACAACATTATATAAAAGAAAAATGAATTCAAAGTTCAGAATTAGGGAAAGTCACCCCATTTTAAAGTACAGTCCCCATCTTTCATGTAAAAATTTTGAAATTGAAGTTATACAGGCTGTCCCAGATGCGATTAAGAGAGACTGATTCCATCAAAGGTGAGTTCAAAAGCAGAAACGTACGAATGACGGTCGTGAGGACCTTGTGAGGACGATTACCAAGCAACGACCCCAAAAACCACTTGCAATGAAGAAAACATCGAGAAAGTCAAAGCAATCACCAGAAGAGCCAAATCAGACCCTTTTCTTCTGAAAATTCTACAAGAAGCCATCATGGTAGGTAAAATCGTAGACCAAAAAAAGACATCATTGTTCTATTTCCCAAACTGAAATTGGCTAAATTGAAATAAAAACTCTTAATATATTTACTTTAATATATTTATTCATGTAAATATATGTTTTTTCAATATTTCTCTTCAACATTTCTAATACATAGGTGATACAGATTGGGTCAAACATCTGATTATATTATTAGACCAGATTTTTAACCCATCCTGTATATATTATTTTCCTATTACTGACAATTAAAATCTCATATATTCAAAGTATCATTAAAGTATTCTTAAAATGGCGTTTATTGATTTTCATTTTAAATTTGTTTGTCGTTTTATTTTGGACGTAAAATATCATTCTCAATTTTAGAAAAATTACAGTATTTTATAACATTATGGACTCGTTAAAGTTGGAATTTAAAAACAAATTCATTCAATTTCCCACTGAAAACACTTCTAAAGTTTCTATATAATATGTTATGACGTTTTTTGAATTGTTTCAACAATTTAAACATCCATAACGTATTTTTTGACTATCGAAACAATAAATCGTTACGAAATAATCAATAACGTTATAAAACATATCAAAAAGTCAAAGATGTAACATTTTTCTCAAAATCAGAAACGATGGCTTCTAAAATGATCATCAAGAAAAGAACTTCATATTTATGACTTGTTTAATCGCTGTCATCGTTGATTTCCTAGATCTGTTGTAAAGGTCTCCTGCTTTCTTCGTATTCGTAACTATGTCTGAATTATTAATCACCTGGTGATGTCAGGATTATCCTTGGTAATGACGTTCAACCCAAATAGCATCGGCACGTTATATTAACGTCAATTAACTCACCGTAGGCTTTATTGTCGCAGGAATAAACGTAAGCCGACTGATAATGTTAAAAAAATTACAGTAGCAATCATCAAAACTATCGAAGTAGAGAACTTAAAAGAATCTAAAAAGAAGGTTTTACATCGAAACTCATCCTCAAGGTAGCACCTCATTCAAATCGACGTTATTAATCGTCAGGCTTATTGTCAAGAAAACGTCAGATCACCAAAATGTTACGGTATTTTAAGGACGTCACTATCTACGAAAAAATGCCGAACCTATGTCGTCGAAATAATGTCGTTTGTAATTGACCAAAAAACACATTTAGTTGATTTATGAAGCTTTAAGGTTAAGAGCAATACACAATATTGAAGCTCAAATTTTAAAATAATAATACTTTAAGATTTTGCAAGTTTTAAAATTTAAATTAAAATGATTAATTTCTGACTTATGTATGTGATATAATTACGTAATCCTGTGTTGTATCTCCCAGCGTGACCAAATTATGATCTAAAATTCGTTACATTTCTCCTACGTTGCCATTATGAAAAAGAACATTATCCATATGACGTGTTTTTGACGTGAAAATAAAACCTAACGAATCTCAATAATTCTATAAAATATAATAGAAACCATTAATAAAATGTTTTCTATCTATTACATTTATGACGTGTTTTTGACGTTGGGAAAAAAGAAGAAAAAGAACCATCCATATGACGTATTTTTGACGTGGTATCTAGCGACGAAGACGGAATAACGTTATAAAACATTGCTGAAATTATTAGCTAACATTTTTCTCTATATATGTAGAAACGATGTGCCTTTAAAATGACCTCAAAAACACGTCATATTTATGACGTTTACTGCGAACAGTCGATTTAACGTGAAAAACACGTCTTTTTATCATAAACTTTTACACAATGACAATTAATTACTGCTAAGTATTCGTAACTATGTCTATTATTAGTGTGATTATTAGTCAGCTTATGATGTCAGTCGCAGCCTTTAAATGACGTCACAACCCAAACAACATCGGCACGTTATATTAACGTCAATTTAACGTATTTATTGGTCGCAGACGTCAAATAACCGACTGATAATGTTAAAAAAATTAAGTAGCAATCATCACACTGCTATCGAAGTAGAGAACTAAAAAGAATCTAAAAGAAGGGTTTACATCGAAACTCAGTTCCCAGGTGGCACGCTCACGTCACATCGACGTTATTAATTGGGCATTTTCCCAAAAAACGTCAGATCACCAAAATGTTACGGTATATATAAGGACGTCACTTTGGCGACGAAAAATGCCGAAACTATGTCGTCGAAATAATGTCGTCTGTTTGACGTCATAACACATTTTAGTTGATTTACGAAGTTTAAGGTTAAGTCAATGTGTATTGAGCTCAAATTTTAAAAATAATAATTTTTTGATTTTGCAATTAATGTTTGAATTAAGTATTTGCTGACTTATGTATGTGATATAATCACGTACTCCTACGTCACCCTCCCACCTATGACCAAATTATGACCTAAAAGTGTCGTCACTGTGCTACCTGGGCGGTATGAAAAAGAACATTATCCATATGACGTGTTTGCGACGTGATACTGGTACCTAACGAACCTCTCAATAACGTTATAAAATATAATAGAAACCATTAATAAAATGTTTGTCTATCTATTACATTTAGAGTGACTAGGGCCAGAGAAAAAGAAGAAGAAGGTGGGAGGACGGTAGAGGCATCCGAAATTTATCACAACAACGAAGACGGAATAGATCTATCTCTTTTCTTGCTGGCCTTAGTCGCTCTAAATGTTCTCTATATATGTAGAAACGATGTGCCTTTAAAATGACCTCAAAACACGTCATATTTATGACGTTTACTGCAAGCAAATCGATTCAACATGAAAAACACGTCTTTTTATCATATTTTTACCACTTTTACACAATGGCAATTAATTGCTTCTAGTATTCGTAACTTATGTCTATTATTAGTGTGATTATTAAGTCAGCTTATGATGTCAGTCGCAGCGCCAAATGACGTCACAACTTAAACAACATCGGCACGTTATATTGACGATCAATTTATCGTATTTATTGGTCGCAGACGTTAAATAATCAGCTGATAATGTTATAAGAACGTTTATTTATCGATGACATTTTGATGTCCCGACTAAACGTCAATTTGACATGAGCACTGGTCGATACGACAACGCACGAAGAAATTACAAAATAATTGAAAAAATTGGTAGAAACCATCATGCTGTTATCGAGAATTGCAGAATCTAAAAAAGAGATTTACATTGAAACTTTGTTTTAAAGTGTTGACGTAATATATGTTAAATATTGACGCCACCTGTACAGCTATGAATAATATTTTGCGACTGTGACAAATGGACGCCTGTTTCTGGTACTTCAGACTTCAGACATCATTCATGACGGCATGTCGGTTGTAAGAATGACTAATATATGAAAAAAATATAATTAATTCGAAAAAATGACATCAAAATGACATCATATTGTTGTCTGGAATGCTACTGCAAAAGCTGTTATTGGTACTGTTGTGAAATTACAGAAATATGTTTTAATATTCATACGAAACGGAATAATAAAAAATTTTTTTTATACATATATAAAAGTTTAGAGATGACCTTCGTCTAATTTAAGGTAATCAATCAACAAATCAAACAAAGTAAAAATTGAATTGATTATATTTCTAAAGATTTTTTAAATAAATACCTGTCGTAAACCATGATAGACGCATAACCAAAACAATAGTAACGCCGACAAGAACGTAGCTTGAGCTAAGGCGTCAATCATCCCCGGTATCCACGAATTTATCAGAAATGTCATCGGAAAAACGGGATCTGAAAATCATATCGACGTTAAACGAGTTTTTGTAATATCACTATAACTGTCAACGTCAAATTTGACATTTAACTTACTGTTATAAAATAGAAGTAGCGGTAATAAGATTGACATCCATTTCTGTTCGATTGACCAATCGAATATTGCGTATTTCTTTAAGGTGTGAGCGTGAACCAACACTATGGAATTATTTTTATTGTGATTTGAATTAAATTTAAGAAAAATAATTTTTTTACCGTAATAAAGAATGTAGCCATTAAGAAAATGAATCTAAACCATATTTCGATCTGTGTGAACGCTGGGTTGTACGTTTTAAACTAAAAAAATTAAAGCGATTTAGTATAAAATTTTACAATTTAAAAATAAATCTTACGTAATATTTTAATTCTTTAATACAGTAGCGTTGATGGAAACCTTCTAGATCGTAAAAATTAACGGTAATAATGTAATGGGTATAATCTAAAAAACCAGGTGTAATACAATAAACTCATCGCATTCTTTACGAACGCAACGCAAATGTCTCGTTCTGTTCTTTGAATGATTACTGTCTATAATAGTTACTGGTTTGTGATCTACAGTGAGACCTTCAATAGATATACTAACTTGAAAGCTTTTATCGAGGATTTCATCTGAAAAATTAAAAATTTAGTATTTATATTAAATTAACACAAACTCAAATTTACCATCATTATTATCAGTTGTTAATTTAGCTATTAACCACATCTGTTGAGAATAAGTCGTCATAGCTGGAGATCTCATAGTAAAAGGTCCGGTAGCTATTTCATTGTTTGTCGAATGGCTTCTATTATCTTTCGTTAAAAGGGATTTCCCATCGATCTCTGTAGTGCTAGTGATCGGTGGACCTTAATCATAAATTGAATAAATATTAGCTTTTAAAAATTATGATATTATAAATAGATCTCTAACCTGCCATGCCGATGAAGATACCCAAGCCTAAACATCCAAAAAATGCTATGAAGACCATCACGAATTCACGCTTATGCATTGTGTATAAACGCATTTGGACAGATCTACAAGAAGAGTGTCAAAGCGTGATTTAAATTTCGCGCGTTTTTTACGCGAATGACAAGAACGTTTGACAGTTATTGGAGCGTGTTCAGAAACATTAAATATAATCGAATAATTGTTGGTAATGATTAAAAATAAAATTTACCTTTCACATCTATCATGATGATATGCTGGCGCTATATATTTGTTAAATTCACTAAAAAGAAAGCTGAATTGAGATAGGGAGTTCCTAAGTTTCAACCCCCAGCCTGCCGTTGGTAAATGATAAGAATATCCAAGACCAATTCCGTCGACTTTCGTCATTTCTGTTTCGATTATTTTACACCTAAATAACTCTATATAACACTTAGCACATTATACAACTCATTATATCCGAAACGAACCGAAAAAAAAACACTAAAACTAATTATTTAAAAAGGAACCAATCGCTTCCCATTCTCGACATTGAACGTTTCAACGTTGTGATCTGTATATGTGAGCGTGAAACCTTCACGGTATTCCC